>OZ024881.1:28872016-29469516 GCA_964017185.1 Rugalucina vietnamica | reverse complement strand
TAAAATTTGAAATATAGTGTTATAAATTATGCCCTTTAATTTTTTTTTCACATCAAATAAGGCTTCCTTTTAAAGTTAGCTTTATGCTATCATAGGTAAAGGACTTTGCAAAATAGCAATTTTTAAGACACAATATGGCAACTGTCTTTGCAAAAGGTCCAACTCTGGAAATGGTATTGGCAATATGATTTCAGAGATCAAACATGGAAATAGTATTGGCAATATTATTACAGAGATCAAACATGAAAATGGTATTGGCAATATGATTCCAGAGATCAAACATGGAAATATTATTGGCAATATGATTACAGAAATCAAACATGGAAACAGTATTTGTAATATGATTACAGAGATCAAACATAGAAATGATAGTGGCAATATGATTCTAGAGATCAAACATGGAAATAGTATTGGCAATATGATGTCGGACATCAAACATGGAAATGGTATTGACAATATGATTCTAGAGATCAAACATGGAAATGGTATTGGCAATATGATATCGGATGTCGAACATGGAAATGGCAATATGTTTTCAGAGATCAGTTGACAATACATGTATAATTTTAGAGATTGAACATGGAAATAGTATTGGCAACATGATATCAGAGATCAAACATGGAAATAGTATTGGCAATATGATTTCAGAGATCAAACATGGAAATAGTATTGGCAATATGATTTCGGAGATCAAACATGGAAATGCTATTCAGCTATTGGCAATAATGTCTGAAATCAAACATGGAAATACATGTAGTATTGGCAATATGATTTCAGACAGCAAACATGGAAATAGTATTGACAATATAATTTCAGAGATCAAACGTGGAAATGGTATAGGCAAACATGGAAATTTTATTGACAATAATTATGATTTAAGAGATCAAACAGGGCAACTAACAATGGAAATCGTATCTGCAAAAGATTTTCAGAAATCATGCAAATTATTTCAGCAAGGGACAACACATAAAAATGGTGCTTGACTGTGCAAATATCTATAATAACTCAAGTGAGCTAAAAAGGACAAAACCAAACTTGTGGCTCAGGTGAGCTAACAACACAACTAACAGTCAGTAGTCTGGTTTGTAACAATTTTCTTCTCAGCTGTTTGACCTTATATTAAGGATGCTTTTGGACTACTTCACATTCATAAAAAGTGACCCTTGCTTGAGTTACCATGAGTTGTATAGGGCATGTCCTAGTGTGATAGTCAATTTAAATCACCCCCTGAAACCATTGTACATCTGTCCTGGTGTTTGTGAAATGTGAAATTTACCTACAGTGGACAAGATTGATAATCCAGGGGATCCTTCATTAATATTCATTATATATCTTAAGTTTGAAAACTGGTCAGTCCAAACCATATTGAGAATCGGCATCAATGATGAGGTTTTGACACTGATATACAAAATTTACACTGATATACAAAATTTATTATAAGCATGTTAGGTAGGGGTCAAAGTTTTCCTGGGTATTTAACCATGACCTCAACCATTTGGCTCTTCTGACACAAAACGATGGTTAATTTGTACTGTTTCTCTGCATTTGCTTTGAAGGGAATGAACAGATTGGCCAAATTTTCAAACCCAGAAAAGCCAAGATTTTAATATTCCTATTTCCAACTGTTTTTTTTTTTTTTTTCAAAGTTTTTAGTTTAATCTTTAATGTCACAAATGTTTGCTAATTTCTTGTTTGAAATGTAATCATTGCAGATATAGGAATGAATGAATCGGTGATTATAGATTTGTTGAAATAACTTTCCTACAATTTGACATTAGTATTGACTACATATGAATGGAGGAGTAGGGAATATATAAACATAAACATAGGTCATTATAATAGCTATGTATAGCTAATGTTATACCGACTTGACTTAATAATTTTTCTAACTTTCAATAAATTTTGCTTTATCTATATATACACCAGTTGTATTAAAATATAATCAAATATATGGAAAGTGGACATAATAAATTTTCCAGCACTGATAGGTATGATCGGTCTTTTAAATACAAGGCACAGAAAAAAAACTTGTTGGGGTAACAAGGTATCAACATATTGATAATAAAAAAAAAAAAAAAAAAAAAAAAAAAAAAAAAAAAAAAAAACTGCCCATTTCAATGTAACCTTTAACATTGAGCCGCTGCATGGGAAAACCAACAATCAGTATAGGCGAAAACAAAGGCACAGATCAGCTTCGCAGTAACTGCGAAGCTGATCAGCGCCTTTGTTTTCGCTACACAGATAGTACAATTCCTCTTCTTGTTAAATCCGAAATTTCAAGCTTCTGGCCTGCTTCTGTGACTGTCCAGCCCGGTTTATGTTGGACTTGGTCAGAACCCAAATTGTTGGTTTTCTCACCCACAGGCTCATTTATGTTAAAATTCATTAGTATGAACATTACTGACATAAGACAATCCCTGAACATATTATATACTTCAGTTTGAAAAACGACTGCAATGCAAACAATTTTAAATGAAAAGAGACAATAAGCAATGCTTATTAAATACCCCCCCCCCCCCTCGCAGGATAACTGTTTACCACAAAAATTATTTTGGCAATAAAATTTCTTCATGCAAATGTCCAATGGATGGGTGTACATCATGAAAGCATGATATCAAATTGTTCCATCAAAGAAAGCCTTTAACAGTAAAAACAAAAAAAAAAAAAAAAATATAAGTTCTCATAGCTGTCATTTTATCAAAAATTATTTTTTCACAATAACAATTCTTCATGCAAATGTCCAATGGAAGTACATCATGTAGGCATGATATCAAAGTGTTCCATCAAAAACTGTGGTAGGAGTTGATCGGCCCATGAAAGCCCTTACCTGTAAAAAAACTAAGAAAAATTGTCTAAGTTCTCATTGCTGTAATTTTAGCAAAAATTATTTTTTCACAATAAAATTTTTTCATGCAAATGTCCAGTGGGTGTACATCATGTAGGCATGATATCAAATTGTTCCATCAAAAACTGTGGTAGGAGTTGATTGGCCCGTGAAAGCCCTTACCTGTAAAAAAAAAAAAGTAAGAAAATTGCCTAAGTTCTCATAGCTGTCATTTTGTCAAAAATTATTTTTTCGCAATAACATTTCTTCATGCAAATGTCCAATGCGTGAACATCATGTAGGCATGATATCAAATTGTTCCATCAAAAACTGTGTTAGGAGTTGATCGGCCCGTGAAAGCCCTTACCTGTATAAAAAAGTAAGAAAATTGCCTAAGTTCTCATAGCTGTCATTTTGTCAAAAATTATTTTTTCGCAATAACATTTCTTCATGCAAATGTCTAATGGGCCCATATCATTTAGGCATAATATCAAAAAGTTCCAACAAAAACTGTTGTAGGAGTTGATCGGCCCGTAAATGCACTATCTTCACTGTATACAAAAGCCATCAAGAACTATAAAGGGAAGTAACTCAAAAGGGACTGGCCCCTATCCCTAAATTTTTGCATGTACATATCTGCCCCATAGATATACAGATGCCTGCAAAGTTTCATGAAATTCCATCAACACAGTGTATATCCGAGCGTATGCAGAACAGACGGTTACGGAACGGACAGACGTTTACAGGAGCACGCGCTTTTTCGCGCCAAAAATGTTTTGTACAGTTTTTCATCCAAAACTGTACGCTTCGAATGTATTGTTATATCGGCCTTGCATGTCCATCTACTATCTTCCAAAACACCGTAATTTCCGGCATGGAAGCCTTGTAGTTTAAGCAGAATTTTGTTGCTTAGCAACAAAAACATTACGGAGCGGAACAGTCTACGGATTCGTTTATGTTACGGGGCGGAACAGACGTAGCCTACGAAAAAAACAGACGAATCAGCATACGGAGCGGTCACAGACGGCCATGAATACTACATGAACAACACTGTGATGTCAAATATAACACTTTGCGGCAACCTTCTGTATTGTAGCACTCGAACGTGACCAGATGAAATACACCTGGTGACCTGGATCAGCATCGTACATGTATCAGAATAGCATCGACTATGTTGTGAAAACAAAAAGTTGTTTGGGGGCAAACAGCAGATCAGAGAGAGAAAGAGGGGGGAGAGGTCCCGATAGCTCAGTGGTAAAAGCGCCCGGTTCGGGGGCGAGATGTCGTGGGTTCGCCCAGGCCGCGCCATATCAAATGCGTTAAAATGGTACCAATGGCTTCTTGGTGCTCAGCATCACGAGGCAATCACGGCTTTTCTTCTCCTTTAAATATAGTATCACTAATAGTGCATATCTAACAATAAATTCTAAAATAAAAGACTGAAAAAAGTCTGAAAAGGTCCGATAATAAGACTCATGTCTGTTTTAACCGGAGGTCTATATGGAAGGCTGGCATTCGTGCTGAATACGTTAGTAATATAGAGACCCTAGAATTTCGGTCAAAGGAAAAGGTTCCCTGTTTGCATACTCAGACCTTAAGCAAAGTCATCAAGCGAACACCCACCTCCGTACACAACGGCGGGAGTACTCTCCAAAGTATCGGTCATATATTCCAAAGTCTTTCCATAAATGAATGATGCGTGAGAATCAGCCAAGACACCGCAAAAGGGAGCTTGCGGCGGGAGATAAAATCTTTGGCGTGATTTGTAAGCATATATGATTCTGTCATGCATCTTACTTATTTGATTTACTCGCAGTTTATTACTATTTGGCCATGCTTGTGCATATTAACACACTCTAAAGCTCGCCTACGTCTGTTCTGTTTCGTATGGAAATGCGTCATTTCGTCTGTTCCGCTCCGTAACAAACGACTGTACCGCCCCGTAACCATGAAATTACCATCCGCTTCAGAAAAAAACAAATATTGGCTATTTTTACTGGAAAACATATAAAATATTTAATGTCTGGTGGTTCAGGACATATTTAACTACATACGGACTAAATCCAAAAGGTTGACAATGGCTTATTTTGCAAGCAATCTCGACACACAGCCAAAAAAAATACAAAATATGCCATTTTTCACACGTCTTGGGCAGTTATGGCGAACCCCCTGAAAAATCATTGTGCTCTTGAGCACAGACAACTAGACGGGTATGTATGCGACACATCTGCTCTAGTTTGGTCTCAATATTTGCATTAGTCACTTTAAAAGAACGGAAAAACATTTTTGGCGGGAAAAAGCGCGTGCTCCTGTAAACGTCTGTCCGTTCCGTAACCGTCTGTTCTGCATACGCTCGGATATACACTGTGATCAATGGGTCTTCAAGATATTAAAGAAACAAAACGTTACAGACGGATGGATGGACGGACGCACGCACGGACGGACAACGTGAAAACAGTATACCCCCCTTAAAACTTCGTTTTGGCGGGGGGTATAAAGATAATGAAGCAAAACATGCAATGTCTTTCCGACAATCTTCAAAATTTAGATTAGATGGCATGTTCTAGTATTTGAATGGACAAAATGCATACAGCACACCACTCACAAAACTAATATAGACATTATACATACAAATAAAAGACATAAATATACACTAAGGAAATGCACAAAATGCATTACTGGTATTCTAAAGAAAAATCAAAATTCCAGATAAGGTGCAAAATAATCACTAGGTTTGCTCAAAAGTATACTTTGCAAATAAAATAAAATAATACAATTTACCTTTACAGTATCCAACAGAATGTACGAATCACAATAGTAACATAACCAACTTTGTCAAAACAAAAAAATCCTAAAAGTAACAATTTCAAGTTAAAATGTTAAACTATAAATTAAAGTTTTCATTGACCTCTCAAATTTTAACCTGGAGCCAAAGAAAATAGTCCATTCTAATCACTTTATACATATCCATCCCCATTAACATCAGGCTGTCAAAACCTCCTCCATAGAAAATAATCCCATTATTGTAACAATGAAAATTGGCAATATAGGTAGTGTCCATTACACCTTGACTATCACTAGTTTAATTGTCGCTATCTTTTCACCTGTCTTTGTTATGCTTCTTACAGGGCCGATATCGGGCCATCCGCGGCCACTATCGTCACCTTGGCTAATCCCGCTGTTAATATACCACCTTTTATCAAATGAAAACAGACTTACAACGAATGATAAACAATTTTATCAAAGCGGCCACCAAAATATTTATTTCATTCTTATTAAATCTAAAGTACGTACATACATAAGTAGATCAATGCTCTTCAAGTACTTGCGATATTCAACTAACAGAAGAAGCAATTTTGTTGTCTATCAGTGGAGCCTAAAGTGAAAATGCTTGTTTTTTGTGGTTTAGCATCCCAGTCAACAATTTTTCAGCCATGTTGGACAGGAGCCACCCCTTCTTAGGTATGATTCAACCAGTATTATGGGGAGTAAATGTGTCCTGCTGAAGGACACAACTAGTGGAGATCAAATCCATGACCAATTGCTCCGAAGTCTTATAATATAATATTAAACAACTCAGCTACCATGCTCCCTAACTCATAATGAGTTAAATGTCCTGTACAGATACATGTATCTTTAGCAGAGTTTCCAGTTGTACTTAGACACCGCTTAATTGTATGCCACTGGCCCCTGGAACTTTCATTGAGAATGTGATTAAATATATATGTATAAACATTTTTGAATAACGGAGACATTTCCGTCCAAAAAAGGTGACATAATTATATTACACTAAGTGGTTTGCAATAAATAACAATGTTAATGTCCAGGTGTAGCAAAATGACGTAAAAAGTAAAAAATAAGTTTCAAAATTAAGATGAAATATAGCGACCTACCACTATGTGAAGTAATTTCCAAAATACAGCAAGGTTCAGCTTGTGAAGACGACTCGAAAGTCAGCTATTTATGCTCAAATCTTGAGCCCAGGTAGCATAAATATTATCATAGCATTTAAACCAGAGGACCAATGGTCCTGTAAACGCTCACCTGAGTCTGCTGCATATACCAATAAACATGTTTGAATATTATGGTATTTAACCCCAGTGCAGGGGCAGATGAAGCCCTTGGGCCGTTTTCTTTTTTCAGAATAATCAATATTCTGTCCATTTGTCAATTTCTTGCTGGCTTTTCCCTTCAAATGACATTTTAACAGTTTTTCCCATTCAAATGCATGGGCAACCCATGTTAACCTTGCCATAAACTTGGTCAAGGTCATCACAGGGTCATGATTTATATATACATTGTAGTACTATATCCATGGATTTCATTGAAGTCAATCTATTGGTTTCAGAGAAGAAGATGTTTGAAGGGTTTTTACCATATATGGGCATGGCGGCCATCTTGGTCATGTGCCCTTGATTATTTATATACACATTGGTTCCCCCATCCTATAGATGCTTCACATAAAATTTGGTTTCAATTGGCCAAGTGGTTTTAGAGGAGATGTTTGAATATTATGGTAATATACATGTATATTGCCCCAGGGTGTGGGCATATGAGCCCTTAGGTCCATTTTTTTCAGAATCATTAATATTTAGTCCTACTACCCATTTCCTGCAAGATTTTCACCTCAAATGACTTTTTAAAAGTTTCCCCCATTCCAATGCATTGGCGACCTATGTTGACCTTGTCCTAAAATAGGTCAAGGTCACCACAGGGTCATAATTTATATGCACATTGTAGAACTTCAGCCATTGGTGCTTCATGCCAAGTTTCTTTAAAATCGGTCCACCAGATTCGGAGAAGAAGATTTTTGAAGGGTTTTTACCTTATATGGGCATGGCAGCTATCTTGGTCATGTGAACTAAATAATTTATATACACATTAATTCCCCCATTCCATAGATGCTTCACATAAAATTTGGCTTTGATTCGTCAAGCGGTTTCAGAGGAGAAGATGTTTGAATATTATGGTAATATACATGTATATTGCCCCGGGGTGGGGGCAGATGAGCCCCTGGGGTCCAGTTTTTTTCAGAATCATTAATATTCAGTCCTACTGCCCATTTCCTGCAAGACTTTCACTTTAAATGACATTTTAAAAGTTTTCCCTATTCAAATGCATTGGCGACCTATGTTGACCTTGCCGTATAAAAGGTCAAGGTCATCACAGGGTCATGATTTATATACACATTGTAGTACTTGAGCCATCGATACTTCATGCCAAGTTTCTTTGAAATCAATCCACCGGTTCTGAAGAAGAAGATTTTTGAAGGGTTTTTACCATATATGGGCATTGCGGCCATCTTGGTCATGTGACCTGGATTATTTATATACACATTGATTACCCCTTCCTATTGATGCTTCACATAAAATTTGGCTTTGATTGGCCAACTGGTTTCAGAGGAGATGATGTTTGAATATTATGGTAATATACATGTATATTGCCCCGGGGTGGGGGCATATGAGCCCCTGGGGTCCAGTTTTTTTCAGAATCATTAAAATTCAGTCCTACTGCCCATTTCCTGCAAGACTTTAACTTTAAATGACATTTTAAAAGTTTTCCCCATTCAAATGCATTGGCGACCTATGTTGACCTTGCCGTAAAATAGGTCAAGGTCATCAAAGGGTCATGATTTATATATACATTGTTGTGCTTGAGCCATCAATGCTTCATGCCCATTTTCATTGAAATCAGTCCACCGGTTCTGGAGAAGAAGATTTTTGAAGGGTTTTTACCATATATGGGCATGGCGGCCATCTTGGTCATGTGACCTGGATTTCTTATATACACATTGGTTCCCCCTTCCTATAGATGCTTCATATAAAATTTGGCTTTGGTTGGCCAAGCGGTTTCAGAGAAGAAGATCTTTGAAATTGTGGACGGACGACGGACGGATGCCGGATCATGGCCATCCTATAAGCTCATCTTGTGAGCCTAACGGCTCAGGTGAGCTAAAAATGAGCCACGATGCGGGAAAACCGGTCTTCCGCATTTCTGACCAAGTCTGACACCAACAGTCCTGTACATTCTCACTCAGAAGAAAGCTAGACTCTTAAAAGTTTGTGTATAAGTAGAGGAGGAATTGTACTATCCGTGCAGCAAAAACAAAGGCGCTGATCAGCTTCGAAGTTACTGCAAAGCTGATCTGCGCCTTTGTTTTTGCACAGGCAAAAATCTGGTTTTCTCATGATGCGGCTCTAAATATACAGACATGTCAACTGTACATCCGATGCTCTTAATCATATATTTAATAAAATTCTATTTTTCCATAAATCACAGTTTTACTTTAAACATGGATTTTATATGATATATACTGAGTACATCCCTTTAATGTTCAAATAAAATAATATCCACTTAGTGGCTTTTGAGGCCATATTTTTGTCAATTTATCCCTGCCAAGCGTTCTCAAGTGTTATGAGTTTTATATCATTTGGCGCAGTTTTGACTGTGACCTGTCATTTTTACGCTTTAAGTGTTTTTACTTAGTATACAAATGGTGTTTATGTTTTTATATGAAAAAGGTTTTTTATCTTTGAAGTGAGACCTATCAAATGTAAATATGCAAATAATGATCCAATAATGAAAGCGTTTTTTATTTCACAAAAAACATGGAATAAAAAACATGGTAATTTCACAAAAAGCATGGTCATAATAAAATGTAACATCTTAAACCTTGATGGTATAAATAGCACAATCAGCATGAATGAGGCATAACTGTGTCAAAACACCGGGTCCTTGGTGCTTATTGATTGCTATAGGGTCCTATGAAAATGTAAAATGGAAAGGGGACTGGGTGTAATTTATTTTCTTGTAATGCAATCTCATGAATTTCATTTATTCATGAACAATTCAAGCGAAAATGGTCAATTAGGATCTGCGCTGTCATAAGATCAATATGGTCCAGCTTGAATGAGCAAGGGCACCAATAAATATAGGTCAAGGTCACTGGAAAAGGTCAAGGACACTGGTTCTTTTTGTGAGCTTGAAGAGCCCCTACAGGTATAGGACAGTAACTACCGTAAAAATTCTTTTTAACGCCAGGGCGTTTATTTTAAACAATGCATTTTCTATAGAAGGGGATGGGCGTTTATTGGAGGCTACACTGTTTGGCAACGTTCAAGCATTCATATATAGGATTTGAAATTATTGGTGGTCCTCGATCTACCCCAGACAGGACTTTTATTTATAATTGCCATTTATTCGGACTACAAGAGAAAAAAATTGACTTATGTGTTATTTAACTTATATGGTTTAAGAGCAGTTAGAAATTTACTGCTTAAAAATATAGGATTTTCCCCAACATTTTCAAAGTGGGCGTTAATTAGAGGTTCCATTTTCAAAGTGGGCATTAATTAGAGGTTCTTGGAATTCCAAAACTCGCAGATAAAATGGCCATTTGGGGCATCAAAATAGGGGGATGGGTGTTTATTAGAGTATGGGCGTTTAATAGAATATTTACGCTTCTTGCTATGAAAAGGTGTCAGTGTAACAGGAAAACACACTAGAACATGACCTACATTTAAGGTAGGTCAATGTCAGAAATGTAGGTCAAGGCCACCAAGCAATGAGTATGTCAAGGACGATTACTATGCAATTCATACTCTAAGCAAAAACACACTTTTAATGTTAGTCTCCACATAGCCTTGGTTCCCATTATTAACGTTGTTAATGGACAATGAATAAACTAAATACTGTAAGTTTGGAAATGTTCGCGAGAACTTAATTTTCGCGAATACTGGCGAATTCGATGCAATGTCCTCGCTAATAAAGAATCTCTAAAAGCCATAAGGTCTACAGCTGGAACACTTGTTTGTGGATTCAAAACCTTGAGAAGAATTTGATAATAGAAAATTTGCGAAATAAAAGTAAAATTTCCAAATACAGTATTGCACCCTAATTCTGTGGAGCAGGTGTAATAAACGCTACTTCATCTTGACCCAAATTCAAAATTTTGTGTGGGTTGACCTGATAAGGGCTCAAGGAGTACCGGTACATGACCCACTGAGGCAGTGGTACGACGCGAGAACCCGTCTTCAGAGTTTACGACAAGGTCTGACATAAACCGGACTGTGCAGCTACAGAAGATGGCTAGAGGGTGAAATTTTGGATTTAGAAAGTAGAGGAATTGTACTATCTGTATAGCAAAAACAAAGGCGCTGATCAGCCTCGCGGTTACCGCGAAGCTGATCTGCGCCTTTGTTTTCGCATAGGCAATAATCCCATTTTTGCAGGATGTGGCTCATATATCCTCCTTGTTTACAATCTTCTTCAAATTAAAGATTTACTACCAAAACTGGGATCAAAGTAAGGTCTAATGTAGATTAGGAGATCATATCAGAATTGGAAATTGAAAATTTGTAATATTACAACCCTTAAAATCTTGAGACGAGAAAACCAGTCCTGTATCACCGTATTTTGTTTGTGGAAAACAGACACACAAATTTTCTCTCTTTTCTCTTAGATCTCTTATTCTCTTGGCTCTTGTTAACAATTTTCCAGTCATGTCTGGACGTGGCCATCCCTTTCCTGAGAATTAACCAAAACTATTTGGAGCTTAAAGGGTCTAGCTCAAGGACACAAAATGGTAGATGTAGGTATCGAACCTTGAACCTCTAGCTCTGGAGTCCTATACTCAACCACTAGGCCACCATGCTCCCCAGATATCAAACTGCTAGCCTCTGTGTACAGCCATGGAATGTGTCCGACACAGTCGGTCGGAAATACTGATGACACGTTTTATTGCAACACAGCTCAAATTCAAAAAAGATTATTGTAATTTCATTATAACTAGGTAACATATCTATAAATTACAAAGATAAAATCCTATACCCCACAAAAATTTCAACTGTGAAATGCAAATACAATCAGATAAAAAGATCATCCATGGTAAAATTATGACACCTGCTACCAAAGAAAAAAGGAATTCAGATTGAAAATCTAAGATAAATGCATAAAACCTTAAGCTAATAGAATCAGTAGTTTACCTAAATCAAAACACCAACCAAAACTAGTCGACTCTTTGGCTCAAGTAAAAGCAGAAAGCACAACATTGTCAGTATATGTGCAAGCTAGTATATATGAGCAATTATAGAATACATAATGCGAAGACAAAATTTCTGTAACCTAACATTTGAACATGTAATGAAATTCAAACTGTATTACACTGCATTTAACGACAAGGCCGCAACTGCAGCAAAGAGTGCATAAATGTTCAGTCACTGTTATTGGCATTACGAAAACTTTCCCATGCAAAATACAGAGAAATTTTTCATCTGTAAAAAATGAAAATTTCGTCAGAAAAAATTTGACAGTTTTAATATTTTTGCTCAAAACATAGTTCATGAGTACCCACAATCTATGTTTTGGACCAAAAATAAGAAAAATAGGTATACCCCTGCATACCCCAGCTTTACTGTATAAAAGTGGAGTTTAAGGGGGTATTCATTGCACGACTATGTTTTCCTGATGAGGCACACATTTGTCCTTATTCCTCTGTTCCCTTAAACCCTAGCTAGTCGACCTTTATGGTCAAAACCAACAATCACCAGTGTTATCCTTAGCTTTGCTCTGTTGTCGTGTTAAACTGTCTGAGCCCAAGTAATATCTTATGTTATTTATAATAGTCCGAAGTCTCACTCTGTTTCACTCAGACAACTACATGTATTTTGTGAGTCCTACTCCCTACCACCTGACATCAGGAAAACATGTCCATGAAATGTATACCCATTTAAACCCCACTTTTATATAGTAAAGCTAGGGTATACAGTGGTATACAAATTTTTCTTATTTTTAATCAAAAACATAGATTATGGGTACTTGTTAGAACCGCCTCGCCGAGGCAGTTCTAATGTGTACCCACAATCAATGTTTTGAGCAAAAATATTGAAAATATAAAAAAAAATACACTGAAATTTTCAACATTTGCTTCTGAAATAAGAGCTGTCGCAGGACAGCGTGCTCGACTGCTGCTGACCTTTGTCAAACATAAGGTCAAACCCGACCAGTAACCCAAAGCATTATGCTCATACATCTTTTTGCCTTGATGCAATAAGCTATGAAAGTTAACTATAACTACCTAAGATTTAGAGGTCTCACTCATATTGTGAAAGAAGTGTGTTCATATACCAACTGAGTGCCAAGACACAAGGCAAAATCACTGAACCGTGAAATAAGGTCACACTGACCTATAAGTATTTCAGGGTCGAAGGTCTAGTGATACTTACTCATAATGTGAAAGAAATATGATCATATACCCATTCAGTGCTGAGATATAAAGCAAAATCACTGAACCATGAAATTAGGTCATAGTGACCTATAAGTATGTTTGGGTTAAAGGTCTGGTAATCAGAAAGAAGTATGAAAAAATACCAACTGAGTGTCGAGATATTAGGCAAAATCACTGAACCATGAAATTAGGTCACAGTGACCCAGGAATACTTTACGGTCAAAGGTCTTGTCATACTCATACATATCGTGAAAGAAGTATGTCCATATACCAATTGAGTGCCGAGATATAAAGGAAAATCACTGAACTGTGAAATTAGGTCATACTGACCTAGGACTACTTTAGGGTCAAAGGTCTTGTCATACGCAAACATAGTATGAAAGAAGTATGTTCATAAACCACTTGAGTGCTTTATATAAGATATAAGGCAAAGTCACTGAACCGTGAAATTAGGTCACAGTGGCCTATAAGTATATTGGGGTCAAAGGTCTGGTCATACTCACTCATAATCTGAAAAAAAGTATGAAAATATACCAATTGAGTGTCAAGATATAAGGCAAAATCACTGAACCGTGAAATTAGGTCACAGTGACCTAGGACTACTTCAGGGTCGAAGGTCTTGTCATACGCAAACATACTTTGAAAGAAGTTTGTTCATAAACCATTTTGAGTACCGAGATATAAGGCAAAATCACTGAACCGTGAAATTAGGTCACAGTGACCTATAAGTATATTGGGGTCAAAGGTCTGGTCATACTCACTCATAATCTGAAAAAATTATGAAAATATACTAATTGAGTGTCAAGATATGAGGCAAAATCACTGAACCGTGAAATTAGGTCACAGCGACCTATAAGCATATTGGGGTCAAAGGCCTGGTCGTACTCACTCATAATCTAAAAGAAGTAAGAAAATATACTAATTGAGGGTCAAGATATAAGGCAAAATCACTGAATCATGGAAAGTAGGTCAAACGACCCTTACCGTCATGACACACAAGTCAGTGTCACAAAGTCAAAAGATGAATGACCAACCATCTTCCTAAGTTGTTTCTATTAAGAAATAAAAAGAAAAAAAAATTCGGGGAGTTCTAGATTTTGACCTCTAGCCCCGCCCCCCTGACTCCGACCCAGAGGTCTGATGTCATGTAACCTAAAGTGTATGAAGTATGAATGCTTAATGATAAGTTGTTGTCAAGATATGGACTCCTTGTAAAAGTTATACAGCAGTACATCTATTTTTACAGTGTTCTAGTTTTTAACCTCCAGCCCCACCCCCCAGGCATGGACCCAGAGATCCGATGCCATGAAATGAAACTCAACCCTACAGGGTACCTATGGTCCGAGTATGAAAGCCCTCTGATAAAAAGTTTTCAAGATATAGACTTCTAGAATACTATATCACAGAAAAGCCATTATTATTAATGGTGTTCTAGATTTTAACCTCTAGCCCCACCCCCTGGCATGGACCCAGGGATCTGATGCCATAGAATGAAAGCCGACCCTACAGGGTGTCAATGGCCCAAGTATCAATGCTTTCTGATGAGTGGTTGTCAAGATATGGACTTCTAGAAAACTTTAACACAAGAACTGGCATTTTTGAAGGTGTTCTAGATTTTAACCTCCAGCCCCACCCCCTGGCCTGGACCAAGGGGCCCGATGCCATGGATGGAAAGCTAACCCTACAGGGTATCTATGGTCCAAGTATGAATGCTTTCTGATGAGTGGTTGTCAAGATATGGACTTCTAGAAAACTTTAACGCAAGTGTGACGCGCACGGGAACGCCAACGGGAACGCACACGGGAACGTGGACGACCGGGGTGACTGCAATAGCTCTATGCACTTCGTGCAGTCGAGCTAAAAATTGCATGGGCAAATTTTCATAATAACCACCACAATGTTATCCTTACCTCTACTTTGCTGTCGTAACTGTCTAAGCGCCAGCCGTATCTTTCTCTTTTCATCATAGTCTGACGTCTCGCTCAACTGAAACAGAATATACCCTCTTATTATAAAGTAGCAAATTTAGGTGAGCATGTGATGAAAACAGATGTAGTTTTTACAATCAATCTATAAATTAAGGCACTCATGGGTGTAGGTTGGCCATCCAACCATTTGTACAGGATTCCTCTTTCATTGACATGACATTCCTGGTCTTTCTGTGAGGGTCACCCAGACTGCTAGGGTTATCATAGAAGGACAAAGGAGTGCAAAATGACATCAAGCCCATTTGCATTTGACTTTGGAGCTGGAAGAATTCCTATTAGAGCCATCGCATCAGACAACCAAAAATCTGCATGTGCAAAACAGTGTCTTTTGTTTTTAGTACACAGCTAGTACAATCCCTCTTCTTCTTAAATCTGAAATTTCAAGCTCCAAGCCTGGTTCTGCGACTGTGCAGACCAGTTTGTGTCGGACCTGGTCGGAAACCCAAATTGTTGGTTTTCTCGTGCAAAGGCTCAAATTTAATTTTGTTCAAAGAAATATTTTGCACCAAAAGACATTCATAATTTTCGGAATGATTTTACACCCTACAAGGTGATCTTAAAACACTTGAACAAACTTCGGAAGATTATTGCAAAATAGGTGTTTCATTATATGGCCAATTTAAAACACATCTTTTCAAACCTATTTAGGTATATAATGACTTTGTTAAGGTGTTTTAAGCATTGAAAAACAGCCTAATGTTATTTTTTGAACTTTCTAAAGCTAGAAAAAATATTAGCATGTTCACTTTGATACCATGATATAACAGAAAGGGGCTGTACATATCATTACCAACCTCATTTGAGTTAATTAATTCTATAACTTTTTCTTTATTGGTTATGCCAAGGTTACATTTGGCTTGCAAATTATAGCTTAAGGTGTCTGATGACCTTATTTTTTTCCTGCAATTCTACAGGAACAATGTAGCCTTGTTTGTATTTAAGAATTAATGCTTTACATTCCAGTCAACAGCTATGGTCATGTTGAGACATAGTCTCTATGATTCTGTTTAACCTCTGAAAACCCTGAACTATGGAAAAGTTTGAAAAATCATATGCCCCTAGGCCCTAGCTCATAGACATAAAATTTGTATTAGCATCACACGATCATGTATGTATGTGTATTTTTTTTTTCAGATTTACATCCCTTTCAAGAGTATTTCAGCGCATGAGACAAGCTAATCAGTAGGTGTGGTGAATATGGTAGAACACCCAGAAAAAAAAAAAAAAAAACACCTGGCACACCCGCAAGCAGAACTTAGCTTGTCTCACATGTGCCCAGTGTGGGGCTCGAATCAATACCAGACATGGCCGTGACATGACTGAATGATTAAACATGGTAATAAAATCAGCGCTCCTAACCGCACAGCCTTGCGGGTTGCCTGTATGGGTATGGCAGAGAAACAAAGTTCAAAATAGTCAGAAACTCATTGTGAAGCAAATAATACCATATAAATACACAAACTGAGAGTAGGTATAAAAGGGCACATGTATGTGTAATGGTAATTGCAAATAATGGTTGCAAAATGAAAGACTTTGTTAACAATGTAGTTACAGAAAAAATGACTTTAATCAAAGTAATAAAGACATCAGTTTACCATCAAAAGGGAGTTTATTACCAATCATTGAACAAAGTGCACCAATATTACAATCGTTACACACTTGTTAGGTGGGTGACATGCTCTTTGATGAGAACCTTTTTTTTTTTTAAGATGAAGAAATTTTCTTTTATAATAAACTGATACTTTTTGATACAAAAATACAAAGCAATAATGGATGAGATGATTTCATTTAAATGATTGTAACCTCAGCATAACCAATTTCATTTGACCTAGCATAAAATGGAAGAAAAAAATATGTTTAAAATAAGTGCCTGTCAAAAGGTACAAAACCAAAAAGAAGCAGTCGTCTGATGTACGAGATAAATAAATCATTTGTCTGTATGCGCCATGAAGATGCGAATGTTGAAATGTGTTATACTAAACCACAAAGCTAGTCTTGGGTCCTAAATTAAAGTACTTCTGCTGGCTATGCTAGGATGCCAACCTAATTTGGTTGGCTGTTGGTTGATTGGGGTTAAACGTCCCACCAACAGCTAAGGTCATATGGAGACGGGACCTCAGTTTATAGTCCCATCCAATGGACTAGAGAAGCCCTGGATTGAACCTGCGACCCTTGGTTTACAAGAAGAGTGACATAACCACTGCACCATGGAGGCTTCTTCCAACCTAATTTGGGGTAGCTCTCATGGGTATGTTTCATTTAGGGTAGGTTTCATATTTTGTGAATAATGACACTGCTACAAGCCTGGACATTTATTATGTTTACCTTCTTACATCCCAGAAGATAAAATTTCTAATTTAAATGACAAACCTTCAGAAAAATCTTTATACATTCACCCAAAATGAAGATCAATTAAGCTTATATTATACCTTTATCAACAAAATTGTCATCTATTGGTTACATCTTACCACCTGATGATCTATATATGAGCCGCGACGGAGAAATCCGGTCTTCGGGATTTCAGACCAAGTCTGACACAAACCGGCTTGTACAGTCACAGAAGACAGATAGAATCTTGAAATTTTGGGGGTATTTATAATAGTAGAAGGGGAATTGTACTGTCCGTCTAGCGAAAACAAAGGCGCTGATCAGCTGTGCAGTAACTGCACAGCTGATCTGCGCCTTTGTTTTCGCATAGGTGAAAATGTGGCTCAAATATTGATACCCTGGTGTTGATATTGATACAATGTAAATTTTGCCATCAAAATTGAATTTTTCATGGCTTGAAGCCATCTTTTGAAAACTGAACCAGGTTATCCTTTTTTAACAGCAACACCCAGAGTAAATTAATTGTCAGTGGAGATCTTCAAAATGGTGATAAAAAAGATGATGACGGCAGATGGACGGAGGGACAACAGACCATGTATGCTTAAGATCCACTTGTGAGCCTTATGGCTTAATGGTGAGCTTAAACTGAACATCAACACAGCTGACAACTGACATTGTATCTGCCCTGCTGACCATCATAAATGGAACTCGCATATCTTCTCATTAAATACTTTATATCAACAACTTGAATTGAAGTTAAAAGATGAACCTTCAAGTTTGAAATAATATTCAGAATGTCTGGCACCAGTACCATTTTAAGTCTGTCTGGCGCTACATGCAGACTGACTAGCTGGTGTTGTCTTGAAACCCTGGCATGGCTTTGAGGTTATAAAACTTTTTTCAAGCTCAGCTCAGCTGAGCATGAAATTTCAACTGCTCATGAATGCTGAAATTGTCAAAATTAGTGGAAGTTTCAGGTTCAAACCCCCAAAACTAGTAATTTATCCTGCTAATAAATGTTAAATTGTTGGCATCTTACCATTATGAGCAGGATAAATTTTAGCCTCAGCTGAGTTGAGCATGAAAAAGTTTTATAACCTCGGGACCTGGGTTTATAATACTTTTCTATGCTCAACTCAACTGAGCTAGAAATTCCACAATCACATAATACTATTACAAACAAAACCAGAAATCAAGAGAGATAATGATTTAAACCCAATCATAAATCTGAAATGATAAAAAAATGGTTTGCATTTTAACATTTTTGAGAGTTTACATTCTTCTTTGCTTAGCCAAGTTGAGCATGAAAAGATTTCACAACCCCAAGTCTGCAAACTCCAAAATTATAAAGATAATAATCAGACTTACCAGCATCTTTGCGTTAAAAAAAAAAATAAATAAAAATAAATAAATAATGACAAACAATAGCAAAAACAGAACTTTAAACTATAAAATAAAAGTTTTAACCAACCTTTCTGTCTGTAATCCCGTTCAGTCTGTCTGGATCCGACTTAAAGTCCGTCTGACTCAACATCCGTTGAAAATACATGACAATGCTTTCTGTCACTGACTTTATTTCATAATCCAATCAGAAAATCAGCGTGAAACATGAGCGTCACATGATATAGTGTGTTTCAGATGTATCATTAAGTGAGTTTTTGTGTTTTGCAGCATATGGATGTAACAGCTTGATTCATTCGTTGTCTGATTTTACTTGTAATTATATCCTTGATTTGGTTCTGTAAAACTTTTTCAATTAAAAATGTTGCCAAGATTTTTTTTTGTACCTAATCTATGATATAAAAAAATGATCTAAAGGAAACCTTAGGGCATGAAGTGACTTGGAAATGCAAGCAGTGTAAACTGCATTTCAAGAATTGCTCTGGGTCCACATTTTGACCTATGCATCGATCAATACACGAAGAATCAAAGAGGGCATGAAACAAAACACATAGAATTTTCGCTTCTTTGTGGTACTTTGAACAGGCTACAGAATTTTATTTTGGCAGTTCCTAGACCCTCTTTTTAGCTTTAATCCAAGTTGCATGTCATGCATTAATGAAAACCTATGTCTGATAAATATTTCATATGTAAGACAGTGTTTATGACACGGGCAAGTTTACAAAGAAAACAGTAAAAGAAGAAGGAAATCTTATGAAAAATTCAGGAGAACCTTCACTGAATGCTGCACTTACAGGTTTAAATCCTCAGGAGGAGTAAAACGGAAAGCCAGTCAACAACCTGAGTAAAATAAAGCAATTTCCCAAACAAATTCCATTTACATAAGAACATCAAATTCCCAAACAAATCTTGTTTAATACTGATATACATTCACCTTCAAAAAATGTTATGAATCAATTGTCAAATTTTTAAGTACCAAAAAAATCCTCTTCCTTTCATCCCAAGTGAACCCACTTAAATTTGTTTACAAACTACATGTAATCCTGTTGAATATGAATTACATTTATTTATACAAATTCATTTTATATGTGCATAATGTTGTACAACAAGTTAACATTATATATTCATAAAATTGAACCTTTTCAGATTTGTCTATTCAATGTCCAAATCAAGATTTTTAGGTGTAAGTCTATTATGAATGTTATGTATAATCCAGTTTTTCACATAATTTCATTAAGATTATGCTACCTGCTTATAAAATATTTATATTTTTTTTTACATTCATTCATAAAAAAATCTTTACACTTTCATAAAGAAAAAACTAGTTACTGTTTCCGATCATCACCTACCACTTGACAAATTGATTTCCTTAATTAATGCTTCCTTGCACAGTTTTATCATCAATTCTCTCACTAGTGTTTTAAACATTCACATAAAATGCTTGATCAGTTACTATCGATCCTCGCCTTCAACAAACAAGCATCTCCAAGACAGACCTTCAACAAATGAAAGCCGACCAAATCTCCTGTCTCGACCATTCTTAGAAAATCAATTAAAGCCGCAGGTATTGTTTGCTAAAACAAACTGAGACATGTAATGCAGGGTATGACAGAATCGAAGACAGATAACAGGCATAAAACATTTGCAAAACAAATAGCAGCAAGATGGAACAGCAAGAATGTAGGAAACATTTGAAAAACTTGGATACCACGAGACATTATATGTAACAGACTTGATAGCAAATTTGGACACTTATTATGTTACAAGTAACAAACAACGACAACAAAAAAGACTGTTTATCTGTGGAAAGCATTAGAATAATGTGATAATAATATGCTAAGATAATACAGGTTGATATGGTTCTACCCTATTTGCCTTGATGGGCGATTTGAATGAGTCCATCTTTTCATTTGCTTATGAGCCCTGTCATGAGAAAACCGGATTTTTGCCTATGCAAAAACAAAGGCGCAGATCAGCTTCGCAGTAACTGCGAAGCTGATCAGCGCCTTTGTTTTCGCTACTCAGGTAGTACAATCGCTCTTCTTTCTAGATCCGAATTTTCAAGCTTCTAGCCTGCTTCTGTGACTGTACAGGTCGGTTTGTGTCAGACCTGGTCGAAAACCCTGACGACCTTTTTTTTGCGTCGCGGCTCATATTTGACAATCACATCAGGTTATCAGATACAAATCAGGTAATAAATTCAGAGGAAATGAATTCAATTTTTACAGCAGACAGAATTAAAAACATACAAAAGATTATGTCAGATTTTAATTGCGCCACAGCAGGGATAATGACAAATGATTTTTCAAATGACAAACTTAATCTTCAAGCTTTGAAACCTGCATAAAATCACACAATATCAAATTCCTCATGAATATGAGCTAGACAAATTTAATGCCTTTGACAACAGAAATCAGACATGTGAAATTCACAGGAAGAACTTATTCAGTTGGTCAATATACTAGTACTGAAATGCACTTTTCTAAAATTATTCATTTTTCCTTCAGCAAGCCTACTTCTCAGATTAACGTCCACCTCACACGACCCCCACCCCCATACCCCAACCCCCTGTTCAACTGGGTGCAGCAAAATTAGTTTTTGCATGGACATTACCAGTGTGCCCTGACAGAAAATTAAAAAACTGCCATCATGCAGTTCCTTCTATTTTGCTGACAAATGCTCTCTGAAAGTTCATCCAATGAAAGGAGTTAAAAATAGAGCTAGCACAACTGTATACCACCAGGAAAACAGTCTTATACACCCCCTTATACCCCACATTTACATGCGCGGATCCAGAGGGGGGGACCAGGGGTCCGGACCCCCCCTGGAATTTGAAAATTTTACCTAAAAAAGGTAATTTCGGGATTTTTGGGGGGTTGGACCCCCCTTCGTCTGTGACCAAAAATGAAAATTTTCGTTGGACCCCCTCTCATGAAAATTTCTGGATCCGCGCATGATTTATATAGCAAACCTGGGGTATGCAGGGGTATACCTATTTTTTTCTTATTTTTGCTCCAAAACATAGATTGTGGGTACTTGTTAGAACCGCCTTGGCGAGGCGGTTCTAACGTGTACCCACAATCTATGTTTTGAGCAAAAATAAGAAAAATATCAAACATTTTCTACTGAAATTTTTTCAATTTTTCAACTTAAAAAATCTCTGTATATTACATTGGCATGTTTTGATAATGACAAACACATCAAAATTAATCAAGAAATCAAGACAAACAAATGCTGTCTTTGCAAAATCAATTCCTGAATCAGCACTTTTCTGTAATTTTTCAACTCCAATCCCACTAAACTAATCAGATCTGTTCCAAAACACACACTGACCATAGCATAATTGAAATCCTTTTTTAAAAGCTAACTGAAAAGAAAACATCACAAAATTGTCCATTTTTAAAAGCCAACCTTAAAGAAAACATCACAAAATAGGTTCGAAAACACAGTGGGCTCTTATGAGTATTACTGACAAATGGCTTTTTATCCAAAGAAATAACATTCTATAGTCCTATAAAAACATTGGTCAAAAAAGTCCACCTCTTCAAAAACCACCTAAACCCCTATGACTCAGTACACACATGTATCTGAATGGACCCATAATCGGAAAATAAATAAGTCTGATAATGCACACTATCCATAATCAAGCGATTGTATTCAAAAGTATCAAAAGTCCATATGGCTGGGAATCTAATAAAAATTCCTGACTAAATCCTTGCTGCTAGGATCTAGTACTAGTGTCTATTGTGGGGAGAGATTGTACAAGCTGAATATGATAAGACTGACAATGTACAGGAAGAACCTATAGCCACTTATTCTGATGTGAAGGATTAAGGGGATGCCAATTGTCAAAAACTAATACTTGTATAAATTTTACCTGTATAAAGAAAAATGACAATTTTTCTAAGGAGACTGGGCATTCTTGACACATTCTTGTATGAGTCATTCAAACATCGAATACATATTCTTTTATGTCCCAAACCTCAGCTCTAGAGGGCTCAGCAGCACGCTTATCAGCGTTGTTCAAGTCACTTCCTGGTTTGATTCCATTGTCATCCGTCTGGCATGCCGGATAAATTTTACTAAAAGCTTTCACCGTAAACATGATCTCCAATGTCTTGACTACAATCTGTGAAAGTATTTTGAACAAAAAGTCAATATTTTGGGAGAAATCATACTATTTACTGTATCTGCTGTATAAGGTTTTCAGCATATATGATAAATACCATGTTTTCCCCGAGAAAAAATCATCTCCGAGTGGACAAACTTTCACAGATTGTAGTCTGGCTTTTGGAGGTCATGTTTATTGTGGTAGCTTTTAATAAAACTTATCCAGCATGCCAGACAGATGACAACGGAATCAAACCAGGAAGTAACTTGACCAATGCTGATAAGCGTGCTGCTGAGCCCTCTAGAGCTGAGTTTTTGGGCATAAAATAATCTGTATTCTATGTTTGAATGACTCATACAAGAATGTTCCAAGAATATCCAGTCTCCTTGGAAAAATTGTCATTTTTCTTTATACAGGTAAAATTATACAAGTATTAGATTTTAACAATTGGCATCCCCTTAAGTTGGAATTAGCATTTAACTACATAAATTTTGGAGACAGACCTAACATGAAAATTCTGGTTTCAATATTATTGTTTAATTTGACTATTAATGTCCCAGTCAACAATTTTTAAGTCAATCATATCAGGATGGAGCCAACTCTTCCAGGATAGTAAGTTGTAGACAAGACCTTGCAAAGTGAGGGTCACACCCAGGACATCTTGATTTGGAGTCCTACACCCTACCACTAGGCCACCACACTCTCAACTTCAGATGCAAAACGTCTTCTATGTCATCATTCATGTATTATGGTCAATAAATCCATCCAGAACTTTCCTTTTTTTAAAATCCTATCCGAAACAATCTATTGTCTTTTAGTAACACTGAGCTTTCTTTAAAATCCACTACTTGCACTACTGTTTCTATAGCTATACATATTTTGATAAAAACATGCACTTCACAAATGAAATTAAAGAAAATACATGTACTTGACAAACTTAAATAAATAATTAATTGATAAATATCACAAAACTTCTAAAAATAATTTATTGATAAAAATCAATCATTAGATCTTGACAAGTACAGATCTATATGAACAGACAGACAGTGCCAAACACTTGTGATTTCGAAATCCATTCATCTCTACCCTGCTAGTCACAAGATGGTCCTTGAAATAAAATAGTATAAAAAGAAATCAGCTCTAATTTTGAAGAAATTGGTGATAATTGAAGCGCTACAATACAACTCCTACCCTTTATGTACATAAATCAATGAGAAAAACCTTCAGTCAAGGTTTCTATTGAAAGAAATCCTCCGTGAGAGAAAGTTCCAACCTGATATTGAACTAACAGGAAAACATGTCCGTGAAATGTATACCCCCCTAAATCCCACTTTTATATAGAACTAAAAAATGTGTTTATGAAACACTATGCCCCCAACTGGTAAGTCACTTTCAAGATGTAAAAATGTCAAAAAATGACTAAGTTCAAATTGTAAAAAAAGTGACAAAAATTAATCTGAGGAGTATATCCCAACCACATGCATATCTTCAAAGCATGGTCACAATGTCTGCAAAGTTCAAAAGTATCGGTACAAAATTGTAGGAGGAGTTGCGCACACAAGGTACCCTCTATCCATTCACTAAAATGCCCGAAAAAATGACTAAGTTCAAATTGTGAAAAAAATGACAAAAAATAATCCAAGGATTATATCCAAACCACATGCATATCTTCAGACCATGCCGATAACACATGTAAAGTTTTAAATGAATTGGCATGAAACTGTAGGAGGAGTTGCGCACACAAGGTACCCAATGCCCATTCACTTTCATTTTATGCTTGGAAAGACCACTTTTTCATGCACCGTTTCATGCTTGCTACAGCCAAAAAGCAGAATCGATTCACTGATGCTGAACGGCATTCACAGTTTAGTAGTCCGACTGTAGGGTTGATCCCCAGGTTAGCCAAAGCAATTCGAGATAGTAGAAGTGAGCTTCCCCCAAGAAGGAGCCAAAGTTGTTATTCTTATTTTATGTAAATGGTAGAAGTGTATGTACATATTGTTTCTTGTGTTAAGTTTTAAGCTTTAGAGAAATGATTAGTATAATTTTGTTTGTGATTATTGAATAAACCATGTCTAAATTTATCAACTTGTTTTTTGTGTATAAATTGCAAAAAAAGTGACAAAAATTAATCTGAGGATTATATCCATTAAACCACATGCATATCTTCAAAGCATGGTCACAACACCTGTAAAGTTTCAAGAGAATCGGAATAAGACTGTAGGAGGAGTTGCGCACACAAGGTACCCACTATCTATTCACTTTATCAAGAATTAAAAAGGGAAATAACTCTCACAGAATGGGCCCCTAGCCCCTTGAATTTACCTGAAAGAAAAAATACGGGTCCTCTTAATTTTCATATACAAACTACATACCAAATTTCAAGATCCTAGCTCTAACGGTTCCTGACCGAGTGCTCACGCAACACAGACAGACAGACTGCACACCACTCAACTCTGCACGGACAGACCCAAACCAATATGCCCCCTCAACTTCTTCGAAGTTGGGGCATAAAAACTGGGGTTTGCAGTGTATGCCTAATTTTCTTATTTTTGATCCAAAACATACATTGTGGGTACTCGTTAGAACCACCTCGGCAAGGCGGTTCTTATGTGTACCACAATATATGTTTTGAGCAAAAATATTGAAAATATCAAAATTTTTCCAACGAAATTTTCAATATTACAGCTGAAAAAATTCTCTGTATATTGCATGGGCACGTTTTCGTAATGTAACAGTGGCTAACACTCTAGGGTCTAAACTTGTTTGACAATGAAACATGGAAACTTAAGTAAATATATGCTTAAGAAGGAAAGAAAATGCCAATGGTTATCTTCTACACAAAGCATTCCTCCCTTTTCTTTGCATATACAACTAATGATTCAGACCAAGAAAGAAGGAATTCTAACATTAACCCATATTTGACAAATGTATTTTCCCATCTTTATCAATTTTTTAGGTGTGTTAGGAATGATTTTTCATTTTTATCTCATTTTTCGATGAAATTCCTCCAAGCAATTGCAAACAGAATAGCCCCAGATGGGACGCCGCGTTCTGCGGCGTCTCATCTGGGGCTATTCTGTTTGCCTATGTCCCATAAAAGGGACGCCAGAGTCAAATGAGTTAAGTTGTGACAGGACTGCAGTCTGAGAAGCCCGGTTTCTAACCAGCAACCCCTGGTTTACAAGTAGATTGCCTTGACAACTATGCCATGGAGGCTTTTGATTCACAAAGGTGCTCCGTATATGACATTATAGCATAAAGCAAGAATGAAAGGACATGATCAACAGACAATTGCTACCCTGAAACCTTTGAACAACTCTCTTGAAGATGAGCCCAATATAACCTCAAAACAAACAGAAACTTGTTTGAATTAGAGAATCTTTAAAATTTTAGTACATTTATGTTTGCTTATCAAATAGACAGAAGTTGCCTTTATGATAGTACTAGTAGAGGTTACTAAGGGTTTTATATACAATGTACATGCAACCTCAACAGAAATCCAGCCCAAGAGTGTTTACATTCACGGCTAAAGCTTTTAAGTATTGAAGTGTCATAGAAGAGACTGAAAACAACCAGGATAAAGAAATGGGTGGCACTAAACACCACAAACCACCACAAACTACCACAAACCACCACAAACTACCACAAACCACCACAAACCACACCACAAACCACCACAAACCTTTCCACAAACCAACTTAAAGCCCAAATTTATCATTTACAGTATAAAAAGTTCAAAAGAAATTTAAATCAAGTGATAGAGAAAAAGTTTATGATGAGAGCACTGAAGTATGTCTGTGAAATAGCTGTGGAAGACGAAGAAGAATACTAATTGATTATATTTTGCAATATCTATGATTTTTCAGAAGAAACAACAAAATGATGAGATATAAATTCAAACTTTATATTTATTTATAAATATACATGTACATGTACATATACATGTAGTTTGAAATATGAGCCACAACATAACAAAACTTTTGTCTCCCATTCAGGCCAATTCCTATAAATTGTTAGTACAAAATATGACTTGAGATTTCAAGTTTCTGTTTTAGAAAGTAGATGGACTGCCTTTAGAGGAAACAGTGGTGCATCATGAACAGCAGCTCAGCTACTGTGCAGCTGATCTGTATCTATTATTTTGAAGATCATTATCTCATTTACTACTAAGTGTCTCGACTCGACATCTTTCATTGAAATGGCCATTGGTGAGTGTTCTTTGGAGTAAAAATGTTTTAGACAGAAATATTTTTAGCATAATGGTCATTTTTGATGGAAGAGCTATTTTTCCAGGTGATTTTTCTCGGGGTTCTCACGTTTTTGCCCCACCTACTAATTGACCCGTTTCATATGAGCTGAAATAATCTTGAAAGAGACGTTAAACTGAATCAAAAAATCCAAATAAAATATATTCAAAATTTCACTTTTTCTAGTTTTGAAAATTAAGGAGAGATAATAATCATCTATATTTTCCTCTCTTTTTTTTGTTCATTCTATGAAAGCTTAAAGTGACAATTATCATAATTTCTTAATCAGTGGGAGATTTATTCATGTTATCATGCAGTGTAGCTGCTAATTAATTAGTTAGTTTTCTCAGCATGTTTTACACTCGCTAATGGAGTGTGAATAAACAAAAGTATTATAGAATAATAAATCTTATTAGTTCCTTCTTTAAATTATACAACAAGACTGAAACAGGATTAGGAAAAACAATTAATTTACAATAAAATATGTCTGGGAAAATCTAGATCAGCTGGCTAACCTGCACTCCCGTACCAGTAGCCAAAAAAAAAATCCAGTAAAAACATAAAATTGACTAAAAAGTTTAAATCATCATAGAAAAACAAATGATTTTCAATGTTGAATATCTTATTCTACAATAGTCTCCCCTGATCAATGTATCGATATCTTTGAAATTTTCCACAGAAAAAAATAAGTATTTTATGATTCTGCGTATTTTAACAACTAGAATATTTATGATTTATGTCATATGTGCCAGAAAAGATCTAACATAAGTTATAATTACACAGTTTTTTGTTCCTAATGCTGGTTTTACTGAATTTTCATTTTCTACCAAGGTCTTAATATATATTGCATTTCCGTTGGTGTGGAGAGGTCTAACGGAACATATGTAGACCAAAATATTCTGTCAAGGGATAATCTAGCATGTATATGAACAAAGGTGACAATTTGATTGTGATATAAAAATTTAATGAAAGTTGGTGAGCCTAAGGACACTCTGTAATAGATACTTAAGGATGTTCGCTGCCAATGAAAAAGTATTCAAACTTTTTTTCTAAGGCCAAAAAAATAATACCATTGTTTCTCAGGCCACTTTTTGAAGAAACAGATGCGGGCGGCAGGTTTTTTATTTTAATTTTTATTTGAACAAAAACGAATGCGGGCGGCGGCATATTTTTTTTTTTTTTTTTTTTTTTTTTTAACCTTTTTTCTGGGGGGGGGAGGTAGGGTCGGTATGGAGATATGGCGAGTGAGTGATAAACGGACAATATGCTTCCGGCGATCTATGCCCGAGTCACCGTACGGTAACTCTCGTTTATTTAATGATCGATATTTCACACCTAATTTGTGATTGCCAAAATTGGTTGAGCATTAGTAATTCGGAAACAAATGAATATCATACCTATTGGTCTATCACTTAATCCGATAACAATAGATTTGAGAACATCAGTCAGCACGAGTTCCCCTCAATTATCATGATTATCACGCTCTCTGAGTACATCTCAACACGAGTCATAATCTCCGCCCATTGGCCCATGAGATAGCGAATGACGACGTCAATTAGTAATTATTGTCAAGACATTTTATAACTTGTCGGAAAAGAATCAAAATCCACTGTATGTTGTGTCAGCAAGTAACACATTCTATTCTTGTCCTTATTTTCTAATTTCACTCGAATGAAAGTTTGAACATTGTACCGATCACACATCGGTGATCATATGATAGCGAAATGATTGGAGCATTCGCTTCGGGCAAGGGAGGTATCGGGTTGGATCCCGGGCCGCGTAATACCAAAAACGTTAAAAATGGTACCAAAAAATACCTTGCTAGCTTGGCGCTCATCATTCATAAAGCAAGCACTGGCATCTCTTCTCCCAAAAAGATAACTTCCGTGATGGGAGTACAATTATTGAGGTGGTGGTTGGTGACGGGCAGTTTAGTTCTATCAAGGACAGTATATCGATATACGGTCCTTGGTTCTATCATTAGATGATTAGAGTCTGGTGATTGCAATACCCTTACTCGGGGTTAAAACGAGGTGTGCCGGTAAGTCAGCGGCGGAACACTATACAAACATACAACATACATGGCACGACTAATTATATTATTCCACAAAGGATTCTTGCGGATGCTCAAAACACTCATTTTCCCAGCGGGAAAGTAAAGAAATCACATTTTATTTTTCAGCGCGAACTTTATCATACCTTCCCGGACATTACCGTTCTCAATCGCGAATATTAAATGTAGGTGTCCTAATGTTTTGGACCACAATAATTGTTGACGAAATCATTGACCAACGTGTCATCAATAGCCTATAATAACCCGATGTTTACGGTAACGTTATGGTCTACCAATAATCCCCTAGTCACGAGTGCGATAACGTGTATGGCTCGGCTTATTTTCAAAACTATTATGGATTAATATAATTTGAGTGTTATTCACGCTTAGCGAGCAATGGATTGTGTCACCTAAACATTAGTGAGATGACAATTATCACTCACGAGTATACACGAATTTTGAGCAGACGACATGATTCATACACATTAGCCTATCAAAAACACAATTTTCCGTTTCAAATGTGTTTATTTATTTTTAAAGTACTTAAAAGAGAAACTGTAAGAAAACTGCGCCTTGGCGAATGCCCGGAAAACGATATTTCATTTTTCCTCTCCGCGAGTTTTGATTTTTTACTTGCACATAAATAAATTAGAGTAAAGGAACACAAGGGTAAACCTTGGTGCCGCCGTCGCGATATTTGGGTGGATGAAATTTTGGTTTACCAGGCTATATAGCAGTACAGGTGTCTACATGTTCAATACAATTATCCAGTGGCTATCCTAAACCTTATGATATAAACAGCTGAAACAAGCATCAAAATATTGACCGCATGTAATTTGGCCCAACTAAAGTTCGTACGTAAACTGTACATGGACAATAGAACGCGGGATTGCTACCTAGACCCTATGTGTTTTTGACTAAAAATTAAATACCTCTAACAGACATTACCATATACTGTACTGTACCTGCACATCATGACGAAGTAGTGGCAATCTACCGTTAAATTGCCAGCTGGCAGGATTTGTAACAGACTTAGTCTTTCGTTTTTATACGTTTTACAAGCTATTCCAAATGATCAATGTCACACAGACGCTTTATCTTTATTACGCATGTGTAAAACAATTTTTATTGACGTAAGGTCGTGTTCGATTAATACTCAATACAACGCACGAGAAACATGATTTAAACAGAGAAATCAAGAAACACTTACCACGCAATCCATGCTCAAGTGCTGCTGCATAACAGGGGATAGGTATTTTTGGCCGACGACTTGATTTTCCCCTACTACCGTCATCCTGCCAGGCAGGGATCGTAAGTGAGTTTCTACCTATTAAATACATTAAGAAAGTGACTTACGAAGCCTGCCTGGCAGGATAACGGTAGTAGGGGAAAATCGTGTCGTCGGTATATATACTACCGTTATCCTGCCAGGCAGGATAACGGTAGTATATATATAGAGACGAAATTCTCTAAAACAACAAACTTACAATGCCTTGCAAGGGAAGAATTCCCGGGAAGAGGGTTTTCTTGGGGGGCTTTAAATGCAGAAAAACGGGGCTTGGAGATCTTTTGGGGTAAGTGTCTTAAACGCAATCTCGATGACTGACAAAGCACTTTTTCTTAAAAGTAACACCGGTTAAAAAAAGTAAGTTACGATCACTGCCTGGCAAGATAACGGTAGTAGGGCCTATATATAGCGACGACACGATTTTCCCCTACTACCGTCATCCTGCCAGGCAGGGATCGTAACTTACTTTTTTTTAACCGGTGTTACTTTTCAGAAATACTGCTTTGTCAGTCATCGAGATTGCGTTTAAGACACTTACCCCAAAAGATCTCCAAGCCCCGTTTCTCTGAAATTATAGCCCCCCAAGAAAACCCTCTTCCCGGGAAGTCTTCCCTTGCAAGGCAATATAAGTTTGTTATTTTAGAGAATTTCGTCTATATATATATATATACTACCGTTATCCTGCCTGGCAGGATAACGGTAGTATATATACCGACGACACGATTTTCCCCTACTACCGTTATCCTGCCAGGCAGGGATCGTAACTGAGTTTCTACCTATTAAATACATTAAGAAAGTGACTTACGAAGCCTGCCTGGCAGGATGACGGTAGTAGGGGAAAATCGTGTCGTCGGTATATATACTACCGTTATCCTGCCAGGCAGGATAACGGTAGTATATATATAGAGACGAAATTCTCTAAAACAACAAACTTACAATGCCTTGCAAGGGAAGTATTCCCGGGAAGAGGGTTTTCTTGGGGGGCTATAATTTCAGAGAAACGGGGCTTGGAGATCTTTTGGGGTAAGTGTCTTAAACGCAATCTCGATGACTGACAAAGCAGTTTTTCTGAAAAGTAACACCGGTTAAAAAAAGTAAGTTACGATCACTGCCTGGCAGGATGACGGTAGTAGGGGAAAATCGTGTCCTCGCTATATATACTACCGTTATCTTGCCAGGCAGTGATCGTAACTTACTTTTTTTAACCGGTGTTACTTTTCAGAAAAACTGCTTTGTCAGTCATCGAGATTGCGTTTAAGACACTTACCCCAAAAGATAGTATATATAGAGAGACATAGACGAAGATGACTAAAGTAGCAAACTTATAACACCTTACATATGCTCAACATGGAATCCTTTATACATGTAGTATACGATTTATTCCGTTTAGACCTAATCACTGTGTCTGCTTAATACGGAATAAATCGTATAAGATATACGATTTATCCTGTATAAACTGTATCACTATATATGCTTCTTACGGAATAAATCGTATCCTACATATAATTAATTTCGCTATACGATTTATTCCGTAAAAGCTTTATGTTTATATCTGTCTATTACGGAATAAATCGCATTTGTTATAACATTTTAGCATACGGATTTTCACTCTCTCTCTCTATCTGCTAAACATGGAATCCTATATACAAGTAGTATACGATTTATTCCGTTTAGACTTAATCACTGTATCTGCTTAATACGGAATAAATCGTATAAGATATATATTTATTCTGTATAAACTGTATCACTATATATGCTTCTTACGGAATAAATCGTATCCTATATATAAATAATTTCGCTATACGATTTATTCCGTAAAAGCTTTATGTTTATATATGTCTATTACGGAATAAATCGTATTTGTTATAACATTTTAGCATACGTATTTTCACTCTGTCTATATCTGCTCAACATGGAATCCTATATACATGTAGTATACGATTTATTCCGTTTAGACTTAATCACTGTATCTGCTTAATTCGGAATAAATCGTATAAGATATACGATTTATTCTGTATAAACTGTGTCACTATATATGCTTCTTACGGAATAAATCGTATCCTATATATATAATTTATTTCGCTATACGATTTATTCCGTAAAAGCTTTATGTTTATATCTGTTTATTACGGAATAAATCGTATTTGTTATAACATTTATTCTGTAAATGATATCAGATATTAAATTTATTCCGTAAAAGATGTTCTTTGATTCTTGGTGGTAATGTAACAGAGAAAAGAATAAGGGAGATTAATGCACCGTTACTAGATAGCATTACTGTAGCGTTTATTACACTTTTAATCAAACGTTGTCTCATAGTGAGTTATATATTTGTCACTTGTATACACATACGTATACCTGCAAACCAGTTTATCGTTGTGTACATGTAAGCATAATACGATTCGTTTTGAGTATGTCTGAAAAACATAGTAAAAATAGACAAATTTTTGAAATTTGGAGTCTAATTCAGGACATAATCGGTCCTGCAAATCAGTGGCCATATCGTGTTAGACGTCTGTTTTGGACAAAACACATACAGCATTGGGATAGACTTGTAATTTGTGCATTCGTGTATGTCAACGGACTAAATCCAGACATATTCCTCGAATAGGCTCATCTTCTCGATCTCGGAAGGGATAGTAGTGCTTACAGGCATTTTGAAGCACTTCTGAAAACGGTGTTTCCAAATCGTACATACAATATGTATGCCTGGAACGTAACTACAAGACGATACGAATACTTGGACGGCACCGCCAGACATTATGTACATGCGTCAAAAAGACAGTGAAGTAAGTCTCCATTTTTGGGACCTAGATTTATTTTCAAATATACTATAGACCTGCACCTCACATATGTCAAATAAGAATGCATAAAAATATATACATATATGTATCTATATACATATATAAATAATTATAAAATAAATCACGTGCGCAAGAAAAAAAAGAGCGGTAAAGAGCGGTAAAGAGCGGGAAAAATGTTTGTCGTCAATTTCCGTCTTCAGTCACGGAAATTTCCGATTATTGAAATAAATGCAAGCGTCTCAATGATCTTGATCATCAATTTACTTAAGGATCACCGTAAAATATTTTTTTCAAAAAGCTCTTTAGAAATCCTGCCAGCTGGCAATTTAACGGTAGATTGCCAAGCAGTTCGGTCCTTTGGTGAAGGCTCGAAATGTCCCGGAACCGCGTCACAACGAATACCGTGTTACTAGCCGACATGCGCAGACTGCATGCGCAGTCGTTTTTCTGAAAACCGCGAGCGGAAAAGTGACAATTGTGAAGGTTTCAAGACAAATGCGGTGGTTTCTGTATTTTTTTTATTTTGAGCAATAAAAAAGGGTAATGCGGTGGGTCTGAAAGAGATGCGGCGGTGCCTGAGAAACATTTATTTATTTTTTTTTGGCCTAACCACTCTTTTTTGATTCCAAAATACAACACAAGACATTTGAAAACAAATAAATATAAGGTAGTGTGCATTTTTTCAAGCTACAGGCCTCTGAATGAGACCTCTGAGCACCATGTTTTAAATTTAGTAAAATTAATTTAATTTTCAATTCTTTGAAACACACCTGTCTTGAACAAACATACACCTAGAATGCTTTCAAAAGTCATAATATTTACGTAATGCAGACTATTTTGGACCAAAAGCATAGAAAAATTTGCAACTTGAAGTGAATGACAAAATTTTACGATTCTTTTTCCAACCCTACCCCCATACTTGAAAAGTCGGAAAAATTCAATATTTTAAAATGTGCTAAACCCATATTTGTTGATTCAAACTTTTTCTTGTATTTTCACACAACATAGAACTTGATAATATTGTTCGAATAAAGAAATATCTAGGGTAGTGTGCATATAAGACAGAACCAATAACTTGAAAATCGCCACTTTCAGCCTTTTTTTGGCTGTTTTGTTTCTTAAAGCCCATTTAATAAAATCACCTCAAATTTTAAAACCAGCACACCAAAGACACAACAACTGACTTATAAGACCATGTACACATATACTGCAGCTAAAATAAACATCCAACTAGTGCAGTTAATTTGAAGATGTGTAATATTCAAGTTTAATCTACCCCACCCCCTAAATTTTACTGACAACTAAAATTTTCTGAAAAGTTGCAGAAAATTGGGTGAAAAAATGAAGTTTCTTAAATTGACAATTTCATGGTTCATTCAATGCATATCATCAATATGTATCCACATATAAAATATTAGGAAAGTATCTGCAACCGTTTACAAGATATTCAACAAAAGAAAAACTGGAAGTTCCGAAATATCAAATGTTAGCAGCGAACATCCTTAAAATATATACAAACGTAAAATAATTCATACATATTTTAATGTGTCTCGCAATGTAAATATTAATAATTAAAATGATAAAGAATAATATATAATATACATATATTGTGTAATAAATATTTTTTTTTTATTTTATTTTATTTATTTATTTTTTTTTTTGTATATTGTGTAATAAATAATCAAAATAAATAAAATTACATTTATAAGATCTATACATGTTTTGATCTTGCTATGATAAGCAGAGGCACTTCAGTAAATTAGCCCTAATTGATACATAAGTGGTGATAATAAAGTAATTGGTCACACTTACCTCTGATATCCTCATAATTGCACTGTAGTCATCTCCTGCACACTCTGAACTTGGCTGAAATGAGCACTTGCATGTCCCTAGATGACAGTTTTTCACATTTTGCATGGAACCAAAACTCACAATTAGAACACAACACACTATTTTAACTGCAGTTCAATTTACATTTTCCACAAGGATTTCGAACCATTTTGAATGTGACACTGATTTACAGAAATATACTGATAGAAATAACCATAGGTTGTGAAAGCAAAGTTAAATACATAAATATTTATATTCTATGATGCCTTAGAAGCAGTTAAACCATTTGGAAGTGGGTGGGATTTAACTTCTGGTTTTCAAACATGAAGTCCAACCCCCTTTTCTGCCCCAAAGCAGGCAATAAAATTTGAAAACATACTTATTGCAACTTCTGCAGCATGGCATGATGTCCTCTTATGTGTAAGTCAGGTGGAATTTTATGACCACTCCTGGAGCTGTTCCACCACTTATCAATAAAGTAAACTTCAAGTTGCAGTGAAAGTCAATAAAAAAAATACCTGGTAACTAAACAACCTGTGTCTGGACAATTCCAGCAGAGACACCATGCATAAACCATAAAATTGATAAGAAAAAAAACAACAAACAAACAAACACTTCTTTGTTTATATTGAGTAACCACTCATTACAGTGGGTCACTGAAAATACTGTATTTATATTTCATTGAACTTGTTGAGTTGGATTTCATGAAACAAAATCAACCCATCCATCATTTGTCTTTCAATCATTCATACATTATGTTCTAGCCTTAAATCCAAACCATAAAAACTACAAACCCCTGGCTCTGGAGTTGCAATATTTTTTTTATTTTTATCTATTTATTTTTTCTATTGACTCACTTAAGTCCAATTTACATGCATCAAATTTACATGCATGTAAATTAACTCTGGTGTGTAAATTTTACTTGGGACAAGCAAGCGCATGCTAACACAAATACACACTGGAGTAAATTTACCCATGAGTAAAAAGTCTGACCAGATGCAATTTTCAACTTTTAGAGGATGAATTTTCACATATTTTGTGCTTTACTGATTATATGACAGCTGCTGAAACTGTTGACATTATTGATGCATAACAGTTTATTACCATTCAACACATTTTAATCATATGGAGTATAGTCAGCCACACTAATTTCTTCATCAGTCTTGGTGAGGATCTTTATGGCGTTTTTAAGAGTATTGAAATTCCTCGTGAAAGGATGATTATTGGGAACTGTATAACTGGTATTAAGATTATAAGCCCGAACATTAAATGACCAGACCTAATTTTGATACATTTTTTTTTATTCAGTTCAACGTCCCTTTCAAGATTATTTCAGCTCATATGAGACGGGCCAATCAGTAGGTGGGGCCAAAATGGGAGAACCCCGAGAAAAAAAACACCCGACACACCCGCAAGTAGAACTTGGCTTGTCTCACAGCTACTTTCTAAAACAGAAACTTGAAATCTCAAGTCATATTTTGTACTGACAATTTATAGGAATTGGCCTGAATCTGAGACAAAAGTTTTGTTATGTTGTGGCTCATATTTCAAACTACACGTATATTTATAAATAAATATAAAGTTTGAATTTATATCTCATCATTTTGTTGTTTCTTCTGAAAAATCAGAGATAGATATTGCAAAATATAATCAATTAGTATTCTTCTTCGTCTTCCACAGCTATTTCACAGACATACTTCAGTGCTCTCATCATTAACTTTTTCTCTATCACTTGATTTAAATTTCTTTTGAACTTTTTATACTGTAAATGATAAATTTGGGCTTTAAGTTGGTTTGTGGAGAGGTTTGTGGTGGTTTGTGGTGTGGTTTGTGGTGGTTTGTGGTAGTTTGTGGTGGTTTGTGGTAGTTTGTGGTGGTTTGTGGTGTTTAGTGCCACCCAAAGAAATAGTTGGGGATGGCTATAACAAGAGCAGAGATGTTGGAAATGTGCAAACAGATAAAGTAACTATTTCTTAATGCCTAGTGAAAGATGTACCAGGTTAAAGTACCAATAGAAAGTAATTCCATAGAAATACGAATAGAAAGTAATTCCATAGAAACACATCAATTGAAAGAGCTGTATCTGAATAAAGGCAATGAAACCATCACTGTCAGATGAAATAGTAATACAAAACATATCAACAACTCAACTCAATCTGTTACTTAAGTAACACATGAGTAGAAACAAAATATGCAAATAAAAATGCATCAAATAAAAACTCTAAAAGAAACAAGCACTGTATCAAAGATCAGAGAAAAAATATCAGAAACATACATAATAGAATAATCATCAGCTTCAAAAGCATCCCAAATCATGAAAAAATGTGAAAAGAACTGATAGAAAAATAAATGATCATTATAAGCCCCAATCTTATTCACCTTAAATATGTGAATTTATAAATCACTTTCACATTTATTAAGTACAAGATCAGCAATATTTAAAGACCTACTTCTGAAGAAGCTAAAAGGGGTACCCCTGTTTATTCGGTTTATGACCCCTAATGGTGCAATATGGTCCTTAGATCAAAGGACTGTCATAATGAGGTGATTATCGCATCTCTGCAGGGGGTCATAAAGAGGCCCCTAAAGGAGAATACCTGTATTTCCACTGTTTATTGATTTTATTGTCCCAGATAACATATGCAATAAAACTGCCTCCCTCTGCAATCAATATTGATTTTTCCTGTTTTGGCCCCTACCTGTATTCTGAGTCAATATCAAGGAACTAGGTTTTCTAATGCCCAGTCCCTTATCTAATGACCCTCAATAGACATGGAAATAGGTCTTTAATTCTAAATGACATGGATTCATATTCATATCATTAAGTGACTGCTCTACTTCAACTTTTAAGGCTTCAACCACTTTACTTAGCTCCTCTTGGCCAAAAATTCCAAAGTAATTTTAAAGCTAAAGCTCCATTTTACAGAAGATACACTCTACTTTGTCCATAACTCAAACACATTCATATCCTTTGGACAAACATATTTTCGCTCTGTGAGGCCGAGATCAAATATATACATGGTGAAAATGTGTGCACTTTACACTATAGGGCCTTGGAATGGTAAATAATCATAGTTAACAAGAGCAATTACTATAATATTTGTATAATTTTCTCTTTCTATTCAGTGAAAATTTTGTTTAATCAGATTTTGTTGAGTTTAGATCTTTTCAATATGGTAAGGTAGGGCGACCTTTCATATTGACACTTACATAATTATAAATGTACCAGTCCTATGTATACATATATCTATGGCTATGTTGGTGATTCTCACAAAGGTACCATCGTAACTAATTGTAACTTTAACATTGGTGCCATTACCACCATTGGCAACCATAGAACCTTGGACTGGTTGGGCCAATAGTACCATTGGTACAGATCCTACCCTAGTACTGGTACAACTAAATACAGTATATAGTATACATTGTACTTATTGGGTGACGCTTACATCATTTCCCTCATTTTTATCTTGATTATTTTAATCATTTAGCGACACGATATCAAATTCAGAGATTATTTCCTTAGCCATTTTTGGATTTCTATTTTGAAAATAAATTGATTCAAATCTTTCTATCAATCTTAAGAACTGTTTCAAGGCTCTTCAAAACATATCTTTCAAAAATTTTTAGCAGTTTTATTCATCAGTTTTGCACTAGAATTGTTAAAATTACAACTAGAATCAGATAAAAAAGGCTTTAGAAATTGACAAAATACCACACATGTAAAATGCTTATCGCTGCCTTTGTTTGGGAATTAAAAAGGGATGAAAAAAGTACAAGTGGATATGTTGAATCATGCATTTAATGTCTGACTCATGTTTCTGAGTTTTCTCTATTTCACTTTGTTTCCTGCCACAAGGAGTAGACAACCCAAACAAGCCCTCACATACAACACTCTGAGTGACTTCCCTTGTTGATAACAATTTGTTAAAAGAATCATATAGCTCACCTGTTTCCCTAGCTCCAGAAGAGCCCTTAGATACAAGACTTTGAATGACTTCCCCTGTCACAGCAGATCAGCAGATGACACTAGCAGACTACGAGTAAGATAAAGATTCCACACAACCAACCTGATACTCTGGTTTCTTGTCGCCATGGGGAAACAACCAAGATGAGCCCTTAGAGATAACTCAAGAGTGATTTCCCTTGCAGATAGCAGATCAGCAGACAACATAAGCACACGGTAGGTAACCAAAATGGATCCTTTCAGAGGAAATGTGCGTTGCCGGTTCCTTTCGGATGAAGGGACGGTTCCTTTCAGAGGAAATCGTCAATATCGTCGTCGTTGTGTTTAGAGAAACGATTTTTTGAGGTTTTATCGTGAACAATAAGTGCAAAACGTGTGTGCACGTAATGACGTTGTAATCAAGGTACAATCTCAGCGCTTTCTTTATGTGCACAACCATTTCGTAATTGTTTTCGAGATAAAAATGTTGGCCGAGAAGTGCTTTTTGTGACGACAGGCAGGCGAAAACCCTTAAATATTTGGGAAAATGTCATTGATCAAAACGTTTTAGCACTTCTTGTCCCTAGATATTGTATTTGCCAATCTGAAATTAAAGTGGTAATATACTTGTACTTGATAAATAAACGTGAAAAACAACTTCTGTTGGTGGTAACGGTTGCTCAAGGAGACAGACACAGGATCCTTTCGGAGCTGAGGCTATGGATCCTTCAGGAGGAAATGTGCTTACATGCATTACCTTCACATGATGATACCACTTCAGACGGTTACTATTCTTTCAATCACTGAAAATGATGACGGGTAACAAAATGTTTGGTACTACAACTATGTACTGTAAATAACTTAGACGTGTAAAATTAAGAGTGTTTCTGCTAGTTTGTCAAAAATAAGGTCGGAAAAAAGAACACTTTATGATATTTTCATTACTCCAAATTCTTTTTAATACGTAAGCATTCCGCATTGTAACAAACGAGTTTTTATTTGTAAACTTTAAGGACAAGAAGTAAATAAATAAGGTCCAGGAACTGCATATGTCTATAAATAGATCAGGGGAAACAATAGTAGAATTAGCGACTCAAAGCCAAAAATCGTTTGATTTTACTAGTTTTGTAGGCTATTTAATGTTTTTACTGGAAGTTTTTTGCTGCTGCTAAAATAATAATAAAAAAAAATACACGATTAACACGAAAATAATGCAGCTACAGGTAAAGTTACAAAATCCACAATCGGTTCGACTTTTGTTTAAATGCAACTAAAGGAGCGAGGTTACGAAGTGCAGGTTTGCTAGACAGTGCAACTAGAAAATATGGCAATAAGACTAAACGCACAGCCCCTTAAATGTTTATTTTTCGGTACACAAGGAAGTAATTCTACCATTTCATGGTTTTGATCAAGCCTTTCGTGGAGCATGCCTTAGGGACCCACTGGACGGTATTGCTGGATTGTAGGTCTCTACACACAAATCACACAAATGATTTGTTTTCTCCTTGATTGGCGCATTTAGGATTTTGCGGCAACTTGAATGGAATGACGGTATCAGTGGCTATAAAAGATCTTACAGAAAAGAATAGCTAGTCAATATGCCATCAAGATATGCTTTAGTGGTAAAATTTCTCCCAAAGGATCCGGTGCCAGATACTCTGATCACAGCCGGTGCCCAAAAAATACAACTTCAGGTGTGCTCCGAAAGGATCCGTTTCTACATGACTTTCTGGTGATAGTTAATATTTTACTTTTTGTGAGCGAATTAGTGTATTTTGATTGGGTTTTACTGTGTGGTAGTACAAAAAATATATTTCATATTGTATTTCGAAGACATTTCGTTGCAAATATCTTCATTTGCGATTAAAAAAGCAGTTTTGAGTGCAGCCTGTACTGTCGCATTCTTAAAGAATGGTACTTATTTCATTTAAAACGGCGAAAACAAAGAAGCACATTGCGAATTTTCGCTTCAGCTACCAAATTCATTTTGTTGTGCATTACGTGGACTATTTATCTGAGGATATCACCCAACGGTTGATTATGTTTCTAGCGTCTAAAAGTCTTCGTCTACCAATTTCCTCTGAAAGGAACCGTCCCTTCCTCCGAAAGGAACGGGAAACGCATATTTCCTCTGAAAGGATCCGTTTTGGTTACCTACCGTGAAGCAGACAATACATAATTAAAAGTAAGATTTCACAACAAACCTGTTTTCGAAGTTCTTCTATACTGGGTTTCCTGCCACCACGGGGAGACAACCCAGACGAGCCCTTAGATCCAACACTTGGAGTGAGTTCCCCTGCTGACAGCGAGACAGAGCGCTGAAGAATTGTGACGGGCTGGGCCTCAGAGTTGCCTTCAAGTGCTGAAAACAGACAACATTTTATTTTATTATATCTTTTTTTTTCTGAAAAAGAAAATAAACATTTATTAATATTGTGAGTTATTTGTGAAATCAGTAGAAATTGTCCGCCATAAGAAAGCGGGCAGTTCCAATCCGAAAATTGCTCTATGAAAATTGAAAACAGGCGCGGTGGCGTAGTGGTAGAGCGTTGGACTCCGAATCGAGAGGTCCTGGGTTCGATCCCCACAAGCGTCATCATGTTGTGTCCTTGAGCAATACACATTAACTCCCTACAGTACTGGTTAAACCCAGGAAGCGTTGGCTCCGTCCCAACTTGACTGAAAAATTGTTGACTAGGACATTAAGCTTAAACACAAACAAACAAACAAACAAACAATATCCCCACCCACTCCCCACAGATAAAGAACTGAAATATAAAACTGAAATAAGGAAGAAAAAGTGTTACCTGCAAGAATAGTCATATTTAGAAGAAAAAAATAAAGTCAATTTTCACTTTGATATAAAAATTAATATACTAATAATTTGATATTGAAAATAATTTGATGTTAAAACAATTTCTAGCTGCTCAACTTTATATATACGCTAAAAATGACACATGGCAATGCAGGGGTTCTTTTTAATTGCGATCACGATCCTTTATTTGAAACTTGAAAACAATACAGATAAGAAAATAGGAAACATGACTCATTCGTCACCAATCAATGACGTACACTAGGATATACCCACGATTCAATACTTTTGAGTTCAATAAATGCTATAAATTTAGAAAACTAAAATCGTAATTATGCACTTTGTTCCTCATTAATAAAAAGAATAAATAACTCTTTGCAAAAAGACTGCCTTGTTTTACAAAATTTCTAATTTCTCTCTGGGTGTTTCAGTATTTCTTTAATTTTTGACATAAAGGTCTTAACCACTTTATTTCTAGATTCTTTACCCTAAAGCTGAGTACAAAACACTATGGCGTAAGAATTGTAAATAAACAAAATGTAAATAAACAAAGACATAAATTACACATTAGAGGCACTAGGAGTGTATCGTTTTTCAAGCATTTCAAACAGACTTTTCTTTTATAATCTAAATTAAAATGGAAATCTAAAATGATCAAAGGAATCACATAGATTCAATTAATGGAGGTGAAAGAAGTTTCATATGAATAATCATGTTTTGTTTGCTTGTTTGATTGGTTTAATGCTTTATATTCAAAGAAAACAGTGCTGAGGTCATGTTGGTGGATATTACCACTGTTTAGTGCACATCTCTCACTGTTTTCTGACAGATTAATTTGATGTAAAAGGCATTGATTTTGCTTCGGAATCCCTTAAATACCAATCGGTCGCGCCGCGCCACCGACCAATTTACCACACCTGATACGATCATTTTTATGACATTGTTAAATTTTTCAATATTAGCTGTCTTCAAGAAGTGGCCTATTAAGTCATACAAATGTTTTGCGGCATCACATTATACAGGACGACAGTAACAATTTAAAAGCAACTGCAGCTAAAAACAGTAAAAATTAAAACATATCACTATATGAGCCGCTTCATGAGAAAACAATCATTTAGCATATGTGAAAACAAAGGCACAGATCAGCTTCGCAGTAACTGTGAAGCTGATCAGCGCCTTTGTTTTTGCTACACAGATAGTACGATTCCTCTACTTTTTAAATCCAAAACTATCAGCCTCTAGCGATCTTCTGTGCTCGTACAGCTCAGTTTGAGTCCGACCTGTTCGGAAAACCACATTGTTGGTTTTCTCATGACGCGACACATATTATGACATATCAGCTGCAGACATATGAGCCGCCTCATGGGAAAACCAACAATCTGCATAGGCGAAAACAAAGACGCAGATCAGCTTCGTGGTAACCGCGAAGCTGATCAGCGCCTTTGTTTTCGCTACTCGGATAGTACAATTCCTCCTCTACTTAACTCCAAAATTTCAAGCTTCTAGCCTGCTTCTGTGACTATACAGGCCGGTTTATGTCGGACCTGTTCGGAAACCACATTGTTGGTTTTCCCACGAGGAGGCTCATATGCAACAGCTTGACAGTATCATGACAACTCAAAAGCAACAGCATATAAAACAAAATTCAATTCTACACAGCCTTTAAAACAAAACTCAATTTTACATTGCAGCATATTCAATGGAAACAAGAGGCACAACAGTATACTTTAGTCGGACTTGACATAATATCGACTCAGCATTTTACAGAAAAAAAAAATGGACGACACGATATGCATCACATTGGCCAATATAATACAAAATCAAAATGACATTAAATAAGCTTCTCAGCATGTACGATGACACAATATGCATCAAACCAGCCTTATTTCGTAACTTACACTGCTCGATTCTACTCCACATGACTGCAAAGACAATCTTTTGACGTAAAATAGTTATACTATAAATCAAAATATTTTTTATTCCATTTTATTTACAAAAACATCCAGCAGCTTCGCTTTTTAACATGTAACATTAATACATTGGACTAGTGAATCTGATCTCAAAAGGATAAAAAATACTGGTTTAACAACAATCTAGGGTTCATATTATTGTATACAAGCCCAGATTTCATTTCATATTCAAATTAACGTTTTGATATTACTTAATACGCACAAAATCGATAAAAATGCAACCCGAGACATAAAAGACTGCAGCGAGTGTCGTACTTATCTTACCTTAACCCATATGTGACAAAACAGACTTTCCCATTCTTAACATTACGATAAATCCATCTTATTTTAGGGGCATCATTTTAGGGGAATGAAAATTTAGGGACATCAGTATTTAAAGGAATCAGAATTTAGGGGCATCAGTATATACGGGAATCAGAATTTAGGGGCATCAGTAGGGGAATCAGAATTTAGTGGCAACAGTATTTAGGGGTATCAGAATTTAGGGGCATCAGTATTTGGGGGAATCAGAGTTTAGGGGCATCAGTATTTGGGGGAATCAGAATTTAGGGGCATCAGTATTTAGGGGAATCAAATTTAGGGACATCAGTATTTAGGGGAATCAGAATTTAGGGCGTCAGTATTTAAGGGAATTAGAATTTAGGGGCATCGGTATTTAGGGGAAACAGATTTTAAGGGCATCAGTATTTAGGGGAAATCAGAATTAAGGGGAATCAGAAATTAGGGGCATCAGTATTTAAGGGAATCAGAATTTAGGGGCATCAGTATTTAAGGGAATTAGAATTTAGGGGCATCAGTATTTAAGGGAAACAGAATTTAGGGGAATCAGTATTTAGGGGAATCAGAATTTAGGGGCATCAGTATTTAGGGGAATCAGAATCTAGGGGCATCAGTATTTAGGGGAATCAGAATCTAGGGGCATCAGTATTTAGCAGAATCAGAATTTAGGGGCATCATTATTTAGGGGAATCAAAATTTTGGGGTATCAGTTTAGGCAAATCAGAATTTAAGGGCATCATTATTTAGGGGAATCAGAATTTAGGGGCATCAGTATTTTTTTTTCTTTATTCATTTTGCGCTGAATTAAGCCCAAAATGAGATGCTGCATTCTTGTTCATCACATCTAAGGCTACAATGTTCGCATATGTCAAAAAAAGATGCCAGCAGGCATACGGTATAATGTCCTATGCCCTGTCTCATTAATATTGTCACTGCTGTAAATGAAATTCACTTTTAATTTCATTACATATGCTTTAATCCTACCTTCATCATATTATCATTATCAGAAAGAAATATGTGAACCTAACTTTATAATTTCTGCATCTGTGAGTCTAGCATGTTGTTATTTGAAAGTATGTTACTAAATCATAATTCAGCATCTACTTGTACTAAAATATATGTTCAAATACTGATATATGTGTCACTGATCCAGTCATATTTCATTATATATGAGCCGCGTCTCGAGAAAACCAGATTTTGACATAGGCGAAAACAAAGACGCAGATCAGCTGTGCAGTAACTGCACAGCTGATCAGCATCTTTGATTTTGCTACATGGATAGCATAATTTCCCTTGTTCTTAAATCCAAAATTTCAAGCTTCTAGCCTACTTCTGTCACTGAACAGACCGGTTTGTGCCAGACCTGGGCGGAAATCATGTAGACCTGCTTTCTCTCGTTGAGGCTCTTATAGCGTATCATTTAAATTATATGCTTTATGATTTCTGTATGAGTTTTACGAAACCTCCAGCGCGGAATAATTTGCATGAATCATAAATTTGAAAAAGGAGATCTTCAAATGATGTCAACGCATATGCTTCATCAATAACCCTCAAAGAATCAAAGTAGATATGTGATGTAGCGCTTTTCAAAAATGTGACCTTTCGTAGTTGGATAAGCAAGATGTGTAGCGACCCCATTACGAGTTGTCACGAAAACTTGCCCATGCAATATACAGGGATTTTTTTCACCGGTAAAAATTGAAAATTTCATGAGAAAAATTTTGATATTTTTTCTTATTTTTGCTCAAAACATAGATTGTGGGTACACGTTAGAACCGCCTCGCTGAGGCGGTTCTAACGAGTACCCACAATCTATGTTTTGGAGCAAAAATAAGAACCAGAGGACCAATGGTCCTGTAAACGCTCACCTGAGTCTGCTGCATATACCAATAAACATGTTTGAATATTATGGTATTTAACCCCAGTGCAGGGGCAGATGTAGCCCTTGGGCCGTTTTCTTTTTTCAGAATAATCAATATTGTCCATTTGCCAATTTCTTGCTGGTTTTTCCCTTCAAATGACATTTTAACAGTTTTTCTCATTCAAATGCATGGGCAACCCATGTTGACCTTGCCATTAACTTGGTCAAGGTCATCACAGGGTCATGATTTATATATACATTGTAGTACAATAGCCATGGATGCTTCGCGCCAAGTTTCATTGAAGTCAATCTATCGGTTTCAGAGAAGAAGATATTTGAAGGGTTTTTACCATAGATGGGCATGGCGGCCATCTTGGTCATGTGACCTAGATTATTAATATATACATTGGTTCCCCCATCCTATAGATGCTTCACATAAAATTTGGCTTCCATTGGCCAAGTGGTTTTAGAGGAGAAGATGTTTGAATATTATGGTAATATACATGTATATTGCCCCGTGGTGTGGACATATGAGCCCTTAGGTCCATTTTTTTTCAGAATCATTAATATTTAGTCCTACTACCCATTTCCTGCAAGATTTTTACTTCTAATGACTTTTTAAAAGTTTTCCCCATTCCAATGCATTGGCGACCTATGTTGACCTTGTCCTAAAAAAAGGTCAAGGTCATCACAGGGTCATGATTTATATACACATTGTAGTACTTGAGCCATTGATGCTTCATGCCAAGTTTCTTTGAAATCGATCCACCGGTTCTGGAGAAGAAGATTTTTGAAGGGTTTTTACCATATATGGGCATTGCGGCCATCTTGGTCATGTGACCTGGATTATTTATATACACATTGATTACCCCTTCCTATTGATGCTTCAAATAAAATTTGGCTTTGATTGGCCAACCGGTTTCAGAGGAGATGATGTTTGAATATTACGGTAATATACATGTATATTGCCCCGGGGTGTGGACATATGAGCCCCTGGGGTCCAATTTTTTTCAGAATCATTAATATTCAGTCCTACTGCCCATTTCCTGCAAGACTTTCACTTTAAATGACATTTTAAAAGTTTTCCCCATTCAAATGCATTGGCGACCTATGTTGACCTTGCCGTAAAATAGGTCAAGGTCATCACAGGGTCGTGATTTATAAAAACATTGTAGTGCTTGAGCCATCAATGCTTCATGCCAAGTTTCGTTGAAATCAGTCCACTGGTTCTGGAGAAGAAGATTTTTGAAGGGTTTTTACCATATATGGGCATGGCGGCCATCTTGGTCATGTGACCTGGATTTCTTATATACACATTGGTTCCCCCTTCCTATAGATGCTTCATATAAAATTTGGCTTTGGTTGGCCAAGCGGTTTCAGAGAAGAAGATCTTTGAAATTGTGGACGGACGGACGACGGACGGACGGACGGACGGACGACGGACGGACGCCGGATCATGGCCATCCTATAAGCTCACCTTGTGAGCCTAACGGCTCAGGTGAGCTAAAAATAGGTATACCCCTGCATACCCCAGTTTTGCTATATAAAAGTGGGGTTTAAGGGGGTATACATTTCACGGACATGTTTTCCTGATGTGTCAAAATCATAAACTTTATGCTTGAAATGATATCCATTTATAATTCAAATTTTGTGTGACCTGGTGATTATATCTACTATAAAAAATAACATCCCAGGACAGATTTTTATACATACGAAAAAAAAGTCTTAAAAGAAGGTAAAGAGTACTGACAATCATTTAACATTTCACTGCTTTTATAAGAGTCAAATAATGTTAGGCTGTAAAAAAGTCACAAAAATAATACAAAAGCTTATATGATAACATATTGCATTTAAAAAGTTATAAAAGTTAAACATTAGATTTATATCTTTTTCATTGTACAAACCATTAATGTATACAATTATACATGGGTGGGAAAGCTAGGATCTACTAAAACTTTTGCTATACTTAGCATAATTTCATTTGCATGCCACAACCGTTCTGGTATTTTACAGCAGATAGACATTACATGTATATTTTCTATGCACCTGTGGTCAGAAGTACTAACTAAGGATTTGTCATTGTCATCACTGTGTAAAGATGTGTTATTAGGCCTATATGTGGTCTGAAGTTTTTGTCATTGTCATCACTGTGTACAGATGTGTTATTAGGCATGTATGTGGTGTAAGTATTGAATGACATTTTTGTCATTGTCATTACTGTGTACAGATGTGTTGTTAGGCCTATTTATGGTCTAAGTACTGTATCATGGTGTTTTGTCATTGTCATTACTAAGTACAGATGTGTTGTTAGGCCTATTTATGGTCTAAGTACTGTATGGTGTTTTGTCAATGTCATTACTGAGTACAGATGTGTTATTAGGCATGTATGTGGTCTAAGTACTGAATGACATTTTTGTCATTGTCATTACTGTGTACAGATGTGTTGTTAGGCCTATTTATGGTCTAAGTACTGTATGGTGTTTTGTCATTGTCAATACTGAGTACAGATGTTATTAGGCATGTATGTGGTCTAAGTATGAATGACATTTTTGTCATTGACATCACTGTGTACAGATGTGTTATTAGGCATGTATGTGGTCTGAAAAACTAAATAAGGGTTTGTCATTGTCATCTCCGTGTTCAGATGTGTCATTAGGCCTATTTGTGGTCTAAGTACTGTATGACATTTTTGCCATTGTCATCACTGTGTACAGGTGTGTTGTTAGGCCTGTAAAAGGTCTAAGTACTGTATGGTGTTTTGTCATTGTCAATACTGAGTACAGACGTTATTAGGCATGTATTTGGTCTAAGTACTGAATAAGGATTTGTCATTGTCATCACTGTGTTCAGATGTGTTATTAGGCCTATTTGTGGTCTAAGTACTGTATGGTCTTTTGACAATGTCATTACTGTGTACAGATGTGTTTTTAGGCATGTACGTGGTCTAAGTACTGAATGACAATTTTGTCATTATCATCACTGGGTACAGATGTGCTGTTAGACATGTATGTGGTCTAAGTACTGAATGACAATTCTGTCATTGTCATCACTGTGTACAGATGTGTCATTAGGCCTAGTTGTGGTTGAAGTACTGTATGGTGTTTTGTCTTTGTCATCACTGTGTACAGATGTTTATTAGGCATGTATGTGGTCTAAGTACTGAATGACATTTTTGTCATTGTCATCACCGTGTACAGATGTGTTATTAGGCCTATTTGTGGTCTAAGTACTGTATGGTGTTTAGACATTGTCATCACTGTGTACAGATGTTTATTAGGCATGTATGTGGTCTGAAGTACTGAATGACATTTTTGTCATTGTCATCACCGTGTACAGATGTGTTATTAGGCCTATTTGTGGTCTAAGTACTGTATGGTGTTTTGACATTGTCATCACTGAGTACAGATGTGTTTTTAGGTGTGTATGCGGTCTAAGAACTGAAAGACAATTTTGTCATTATCATCACTGTGTACAGATGTGCTGTTAGACATGTACACTGTATGTGGTCTAAGTACTGAATGACAATTTTGTCATTGTCATCACTGTGCACAGATGTGTCGCTAGGCCTAGTTGTGGTCGAAGTACTGTATGGTGTTTTGTCATTGTCATCACTGTGTACAGATGTGCTATTAGGCATGTATGTGGTCTAAGTACTGAATGACAATTTTGACATTGTCATCACCGTGTACAGATGTGTTATTAGGCATGTATGTGGTCTAAGTACTGTATGGTGTTTTGTCATTGTCATCACTGGGTATGTGGTCTGAAGTACTGAATAAGGATTTGTCATTGTCATCACTGAGTACAGATGTGTTGTTAGGCCTATTTGTGAGCTAAGTACTGAATGGTGTTTTGTCATCACTGTGTACAGATGAGTTATTAGGCATGTATATGGTCTAAAGCCCCTGTCACATACTAACGAGTTGGACCTACGAGTTAAGCTTGGCCCACTTTTTTTTGTGAACACGCAGCAACTCGTAGAGAACTCGCAATATGTCGGCAGTTGTTGTACTCAAGTCTTCCCAACTCGTAGCGACTCGTAGCATGTCCTGGAAAGGCTACAAGAATTTTAAACGGTTTAAAATTCTCGTAGCAATTCGTAGCAACTCGCCATCTAAAAGTGGGCGCGGCATGGGCAGAGCATAACTCGTACTGATCTCGTAGCTTATCGTACAGAAATGGTAGAAATGTCGTGGGATGTCGTGTGTGTTCTCGGCGTCTTGTCAAATATGGCGAGTTACGTATGAGTTACCTACGGTATTCAAGGTGACATCTCACCAATTACTACGACATCTTGCGAGTTTAGTATGACATGCCTACAAGCATCTTCGAGTTTCCACGACTTACATCGTAGGGATGTCCAGTAGAATTCGAAGGACATTGTAACTCGTGGCAACTCGTGCAACAAGTAGCGAGTTATGATTTGCGCTTACTCATAGCATGTCGTTGCTTCAACTCGTGAGTGTGTGACAGCTTCTACATAGTTCTAATTTAACTCGTGGCATCTCGGATGACAAGCGGCACCTTATAACTTGTGCCAACTAGCATGTTGTAGCTTCAACTCGTGAGTGTGTGACAGGCCCTTTTTAAAATACTGAATGGTGTTTTTGTCATTGTCATTACTGTGTACAGATCTATATTATGGGCCAGTAGCTAATGATTTTTTTTTTTCATTGTCATAATCATTAATAATTTTGTACCTCCATAAACACATAAAATTTTGCCCTTTATAAACCATACCCCACTGAAATCTAGAGGGTATCAGACTGTCTAGATCCTTGGTCCTCCCCAGGATCCATACACACAAGTTTTGCATCCAGAAACAAAATAAGGGTATTTTAGATTTGAAATGTGGAATTTTTTTACTTATTTAAGCTAGTATCTCACTGGCGTGCGAATTTCTAGCGACTGTTTTGCAAATTTTGGCGCGAACTTTCCCACGACATTGGTGCGAGAGTTGCATGAGTGTCGTGAGAATTTTCATGTGTCACGAACTAGTCGCTAAATGGTTACGAACTGGTCATGAAGGTTTTATACATGTTTAAAAATTTTATGCCATTTTTTTCGCCAAAATAATGCGACGGTCGTGCGACGTTCGTGCCAGTGTCTCAAACCTGTCACTGCCAAATTTGGAAAATTTACAATGCGAAATTTTCGCGACATTAGTATGAATGTCGTGCGAGTGTCGTACGACGGTCTCGAGACAGTCTTGAGAAAACATGCCAACACCTCACGACTATCTGGCAAGAAAATAAAACTAAGCCACATTCGTATGAATGTCGTGCGACACTCGCATGAATGTTGCGCAACTGTTGTACGAATGAGACACTCGCACGATAGTCATGAGACATATTTTCAAAATTAGTTCGAAATTTGCGAATTTGTCACATAAATGTCCATTCAATGAGTCTGCAACATGAAAGTTGTGTTTATATCGTTAATCTTTGTCGCGAAATAGTTGCGAACTATTCACGAACTAGTCTCCAGTTGTCGCATTCCGGTGAGATAAGGGCGTCAGTCATTTTTTGGTCAATTTAGCTTCATGATTGTTCTACTGTGATTCCAGTACCAAGCAGTTATATTGCTTTGCTATAAATTTAATTGAGTCCTTTGGTCTGCATATTATTAGGTCTATTCAAAACCATATCTGGCTCTCAGACATTGACAAATTATTTTCCTTATTTCTAATCTATTCTTTGACACCTTAATTTTATATCAATATCTCTTTGAAATTAATAAATGTGGAAGTTTGTCAGGGAGCTGATACACTTGAACCAGAGGACCATTGGTCCTGAGAACGCTCACCTGAAGCCTGATCTTGGAGTATTAAGTCATCATGAAATGACCTTGACCATGAATACTCACACACCTTTATTGAATTCATAAGTTGTCTGCATCTGCAAAGTTTCAGGTCTCAGGCTGCAATAGTTTCCAAACCCAGTGACTTATGAGAAAACCATAATTTTAATTTTGATATTTAAATGACTTTGGGTCAAGGTCAAGAAATGACCTTGGCCTTCATTAATTACTTACCTTCATTAACTCCATTGGTTGTCTGCATCTAGCAACTTCCAGGTCTCAGACTGCAACAGTTTCCAAAATATCCATTGTTTTCGCCTTTTCCCATGTAAAAGCCTATGTTTCCAAAATTGACCTTGCCGTAAAATAGGTCAAGGTCATCCTATGGTCATCATTTGATCAAACTATGATGGGCTGGAGTCCCAGATGCTACATACCAAGTTTCGCGAAAATTGGCCTGCCGGTTCTGGAGAGGAAAATTTTTGGTGCTTTTACCATATATGGGCGTGGCAGCCATCTTGGTGATGTGACCTGAATTTCGCAATCAAACTTTCGTCTCCCCTACCCATGGATGCTCCTCATAAAATTTCACTTTGATTGGCCCTGCAGTTTCAGAGAAGAAGATCTTTGAAAAGTGTGTATGGACGACAGACTGGCCAAGGTCAAGAGATGACCTTGACCTAAATTAATCGCATACCTTCATCTACTCCATCAGTTGTTTGCATCTACCACTTTTCAAGCATCAGGCTGCAATAGTTTTCAAAAAATCCATAGTTTACACTTTTTCCCATGTAAAAGCCTATGTTTCCAAAATTGACCTTGCCGTAAAATATGTCAAGGTCATCCTAGGGTCCTCATTTTATAAAACTATGATGGGCTGGAGTCCTAAATGCTACATACCAAGTTTCATGAAAATCGGCCTGCCGGTTCTGGAGAAGAAGATTTTTGAGTGGTTTTTACCATATATGGGCGTGGCAGCCATCTTGGTCATGTGACCTGGATTTCGCGATCAAACTTTTGTCTCCCCTACCCATGGATGCTCCATATAAAATTTCACTTTGATTGACCCAGCAGTTTCAGAGAAGAAGATCTTTGAAAAGTGTGTATGGACGACAGACTGGCCAAGGTCAAGAGATGACCTTGACCTACATCAATTACATACCTTCATCTACTCCATTAGTTGTTTGCATCTACCACTTTTCAGGCATCAGGCTGCAATAGTTTTCAAAAAATCCATAGTTTTCACTTTTTCCCATGTAAAAGCCTATGTTTCCAAAATTGACCTTGCCGTAAATTAGGTCAAGGTCATCCTAGGGTCATCATTTTATCAAACTATGATGGGCTAAAGTCCCAAATGATACATACCAAGTTTCATAAAATTCGGCCTGCCGGTTATGGAGAAGAAGATTTTTGAGTGGTTTTTACCATATATGGGCATAGCGGCCATCTTGGTCATGTGACCTGGATTTCACGATCAAACTTCCATCTCCCCTACCCATGGATGCTCCACATAAAATTTCACTTTGATTGGCCCAGCAGTTTCAGAGACGAAGATCTTTGAAAAGTGTGAATGGACAACAGACTGGCCAAGGTCAAGAGATGACCTTGACCTAAATTAATCACATACCTTCATCTACTCTATTAGTTGTTTGCATCTACCACTTTTCAGGCCTCAGGCTGCAATAGTTTTCAAACCAGAGGACCAATGGTCCTGTAAACGCTCACCTGAGATCTGCTGCATATACCAATAAACATGTTTGAATATTATGGTATTTAACTCCAGTGCAGGGGCAGATGAAGCCCTTGGGCCATTTTCTTTTTTCAGAATCTTCAATATTCTGTCCATTTGCCAATTTCCTGCTGGCTTTTCCCTTCAAATGACATTTTAACAGTTTTCCCAATTCAAATGCATAGGCAACCCATGTTGACCTTGCCATAAACTTGGTCAAGGTCATCACAGGGTCATGATTTATATATACATTGGAGTACTTTAGCCATCGATGCTTCACGCCACGTTTCCTTGAAATCAGTCTATTGGTTTCAGAGAAGAAGATTTTTGATGGGTTTTTACCATATATGGGCATGGCGGCCATCTTTGTCATGTGACCTAAATTATTTATATACACATTGATTCCTCAATTCTATAGATGCTTCACATAAAATTTGGCTTTGATTGGCCAAGCGATTTCAGAGGAGAAGAGGTTTGAATATATATTATGGAAATATACATGTATATTGCCCCGGGGTGGGGGCACATGAGCCCCTGGGGTCCAAATTTTTTCAGAATCATTAATTTTCAGTCCTACTTCCCATTTCCTGCAAGACTTTCACTTTAAATTACATTTTAAAAGTTTTCCCCATTCAAATGCATTGGCGTCCTATGTTGACCTTGCCTTAAAATAGGTCAAGGTCATGATAAGGTCATGAATTATATATACATTGTAGTGCTTGAGCCATCGATGCTTCATGCCAAGTTTTGTTGAAATCGGTCCACCGGTTCTGGAGAAGAAGATTTTTGAAGGGTTTTTACCATATATGGGCATGGCGGGCATCTTGGTCATGTGACCTGGATTATTTATATATACATTGGTTCCCCCTTCCCATAGATGCTTCATGTAAAATTTGGCTTTGATTGGCCAAGCGGTTTCAGAGAAGAAGATGTTTGAATATTATGATAATATACATGTATATTGCCCCGGGGTGGGGGCGGATGAGCCCCTGGTGCCCAATTTTTTTCAGAATCATTAATATTCAGTCCTACTGCTCATTTTCTGCAAGATTTTTCCTTTAAATGACAATTTAACAATTTTTCCCATTCAAATGCAAAGGCGACCTATGTTGACCTTGCCGTAAAATAGGTCAAGGTCACCGCAAGGTCATGATTTATATACACATTGTAGTACTTGAGTCATCGATGCTTCATGCCAAGTTTGGTTGAAATCAGTCCAGTGGTTCCGGAGAAGAAGATTTTTGAAGGGTTTTTACCATATATGGGCATGGCGGCCATCTTGGTCATGTGACCTGGATTATTTATATACACATTGGTTCCCCCTTCCCATAGATGCTTCATGTAAAATTTGGCTTTGATTGGCCAAGCGGTTTCAGAGAAGAAGATCTTTGAAAATGGTGGACGACGGACAGACGACGGACGACGGACGGACGACGGATGGACGGACGCCGGATCATGGCCATCCTATAAGCTCACCTTGTGAGCCTGACGGCTCAGGTGAGCTAAAAATCCATAGTTTTCACTTTTTCCCATGTAAAAGCCTATGTTTCCAAATTTGACCTTGCCGTAAAATAGGTCAAGGTCATCCAAGGGTCATCATTTTATCAAACTATGATGGGCTGAAGCCCCCGATGCTACATACCAAGTTTCGTGGAAAGGGTTTTTACCATATATGGGCGTGGCGGCCATCTTGGTCATGTGACCTGGATTTTGCGATCAAACTTGAAATGCCACTACCCAAGGAGGCTCCACATAAAATTTCAACTAGATCGGCCGAGCAGTTTCAGAGAAGAAGATCTTTGAAATTGTGGACGACGGACGGACGGACGACAGACGACGGACGACGGAAGAACGGACGGACGCCGGATCATGGCCATCCTATAAGCTCACCTTGTGAGCCTTCGGCTCAGGTGAGCTAATAATATAAGTTCATTTGGGACACTGCACCAGAATTTTTTAACCAACAATCTGCATATGCGAAAACAGCTTCGCGGTAACCGCGAAGCTGAACAGCATCTTTGTTTTCGCTATACACTGCCAGATAGAACAATCCCTTTTCTTCTTAAATCCAAAATTTCAAGCTTCAAGCCATTGTCTGTGACTTTACAGTCTTGTTCTTGACGGAAATGACCAAAGGACAGGTTTGCTTGCAATATGGCTCATTCTTATGTAATTATACGATTAACAAATTGACAAATTATCGTTTTTTTAATTCATGGTTCTTGTATCCAGGAGCGAATATCAGGACTTCTCCTAATGTGGGTTTGGAGATGTGCATTGGCCATTGGGTGGTGGTGACATTTAACCATTTGTGCATTAAGCCAGTTTTTTTGTTTTAAATCAAGCTTGTATGTTGACAATCAAATAAAGTTAGATAAGACATGTTAAATTGTAATTGCATGTCTGAAGGGATATTTTCAGAAAATCATGCATTCAACATGAGCCCCCAAAAATATGGGCCACCGCATAAGAAAACCAACAATCTGCATATGCGAAAACAAAGGTGCCTTTGTTTTCACTACACGGATAATACAATCTTTCTTCTTCTTAAATCCAAAATTTCAAGCTTCTAGCCTGCTTCTGTGACTGTACAGGCCAGTTTGTGTCAGACCTGGTTGGAACCCAAATTGTTGGTTTTTTCACGCACAGGCTCATTTGGTGAGAAACATGGCAGAAGCACCCCTGTGGGATGGTCAGTAATGCACCGTCATTTGAAACCAAAGTCCCCGATCTACAAGAAAGGGTGAGGGATAGCCGGGCTAAACTGCGGGGCAATTACTTTCTGATTGTACCCGCAGTGCAGGGGAAATGCAGTGCAGGGGAAATGACGGGGTTTTGATATTAGGATCCTTACCCACGGGAGATGTTCTATTGTGAATGGCAGAGCAAAGAGCAGTGTTTTGACCTCCAGTTTGTCCCCTTGGGACTTTTTATGATATGAGCCACGTCATGAGAAAACAAACAAAGTGGTTTTCGAACAGGTCAGACACAAACCAAGCTGTACAAGTACAGAAGATGGCTAGAGGCTGGAAATTTTGGATTTGTAGAGAAAACAAAGGTTCTGATCAGCTTCACAGTTACTGTGAAGCTGATCTGCACCTTTGTTTTCATATGCAAGGTGTTTGTTTTCTCATGATGCGGCTCATATTCTGTTCAATTAACACCATATAAATTTCATTTAATACATTTAGTGCAACCTAGCATGCAAAACTATCATATTAACTATTGATTTGCATAGGGTTTATACCATTAAAATTGAATAAGGAACAAATAAAAAAGATTAATCGAAACACATCAACAAGACAAAACTAGAATATTACTCGTTAGAGAACCGGTCTTCAGGTTTTCGGACCAGGTCTGACACAAAGCGGCCTGTGCAGTCACCGAAGAAAGCTAGAAGCTTGAAATTTCAGATTTATGAAGAAGAGTAATTGTACTATCTGTTAAGCGAAAACAAAGGCGCTGATCAGCTTCGCAGTTACTGCAAAGCTGGTCTGCGCCTTTGTTTTCGCATAGGCAAAAATCCGGTTTTCTCATGACGTGGCTCATATATCTCATATTATCATGTCTTTTAATTTCATGTGCAAACACTCTGGGGGGCAAAGGGGGTGTCCGATATTGCACATTAAGTGTGCTTAAAATCCCAAAATAACTGGTTTAATACCATCTTAGGGCATCTAAGTGTAAAAGATATATACAAAATGGATTAAAATTTAAAATTGAGTATTTTGTTAACTTCTGAAAGTAAACATTGATAAATTTTGTACATATATGAATCCTTGTTCATGTTTTATAATAATACTATAACATATTTTGCTGACATAAACAAAAATAAAACTTACAAGACTCCTAGGGACGGATGGGGGGCAGTTGTGGTTTTGTTATTCTCTCCCTTTTAGCAGGGACTGCTGGGCAAAAATCCAAGTCCCCAGGGGTGCGGGTGCCATGTTTATCAGTTACTAGTGCAACAGCTCTTACAGCCCCTTTCACTCGAGTTTGCCGTTTGAGCATTTAGGTCAATCAAATTTTGTTCACTCGAGTTTGCCGTTTGTTTGAAAATCAGGTAACTTTTTATTCTATTTTAGAACTGAAACAGTGTCCCAGGTGCCAGGTGTTCTTAAAAATCTTTAGGTAATGATGTCACCTCATCTGATTAAAACATTGTAATTGTTTGGTAAACGCACATTTTTATTTCAAAATTCTTTGCACAACATATACAATGAATATTAAGAACTTATATTTTTGTAACAGGATAGCGACATAAGCAAAATTTTATCAATTTAAAAAGGTGTAAGCAGTTACCTGATCGGTATCTACATGGCAAAAATTCCACATAGTAAGTTAAAAATTTCACTCAGTTTTAAAAGGTCATTTAGTTTGAAACTGTCACTCAAATCAGCAGATCAATCAATCCAGATGACTTTGTGGACAACATGAAAAGAAACTCAGAACCTTGGAACACATGGTCTTCTTGTGTGATGCAAATGCTCAAACGGCAAACTCGAGTGAAAGGGACTGTAATTGTATCACTTTACTGTAGTAACTCTACTTTTCCATTTTACTTGTGAAGAATGAAAAGTTTCAAACCAGTGTTTTTTTGGTATCACAAACTTTCTTGTTGACTGAATTTTTAATTCGAGTATGACTCACTCTTTACCCAGTATCAAAGACCATTTGAGCCACGCCAATTAGCATATGTGAAAACAAAGATACAGATCAGCTTAGTAGTAACTGTGAAGCTCATCAGCGCCTTTGTTTTCACTACACGGATAGTACAATTTCTCTTCTTCTTAAATCCGAAATTTCAAGCTTCTAGCCTGCTTCTGTGACTGTACAGCTTGTTGTGTGTCAGACCTGGTTGGAAACCCCGAAGACAGGTTTTCTTGCGTCAAAGACCATTTAATGTCACTGGTACCATTTGCTAACCTATCACATATTATACAGTTTTGACATAGGTACTAATTTGATAATGTTAAGTTGACATCTTTACCCTATAATCTAGGAATGAATGTCTCTGTTTATTTTGGTCTATTTTGCTACAGTACCTATATAATTTACTCATGATTTGTCCAATCAAAGTATTAAGGGTGAACAGGTACAACATTATACCAAAAGCATATGACACTATAATGACAGATTTAAAAACTGAAGTTTTCAGATACAAATGTACTTACTTTGAATTGTCTCACATGGGAACCCATTATAAAAACTTGCCCATGCAACATACAGAGAGTTTTAACTGGCTAGGCCACTTCCCAGTAGGTTTGCTTTATTTCTAGCCACCTGTTTTGCTAAATGATTTTAATTTTGGTAGTAAATTGAGAACATTTGATATTTATAACAGTTTGCTCAAAACCTAGATTGTGGGTACATGTTAGAACCGCCCTAAGGAGGCAGTTCAAACGAGTACCCACAATCTATGTTTTCGAACAAAAATAAGAAAAAAAATGTATTCCCCTGTTAACCCCAGTTTTACCATATAGAAGTGGGGCATAATGGGGTATATATTACACGGACATGTTTTCCTGATTCCTCTGCAAGAAGAGCTTGCCTCTCTTCATCTGAAGAAAGCTCAATCCCACTGAGGTTAGACAATTCAGTTAAAATGCTAACAAAGTCAGAATCTTTAACATGAAGCCCGCGCCCATTGGGGCTAGGAGAAATAGATGGGCTGCTTGTGCCTCCAGGCAAAGCTTCTTTCGATGCTGACTGGCTATCTGATTACTGGTTAACCGCTCAGGTCTGAGCCTGCCCAGGAAAAGTGGTTCCAAGTCGAACCATCCGCACATATAAGCCCTTTTGGCTTTGTTGGATGGTTATATTTTGAAGCACTTGTTGGATGTCATGACATCCTCATTTTGGGTAAGAGTCCCATAAAGTGGAGGCAGCGTCCCGACATGACCTTGGCTGTTGACTGGGACGTAAAGCATCAACTCAAAAAAAAAAAAAAAAAAAAAAAAAAAAAAAAAAAAAAAGAAGCCAGTTCTGCCTGCCCACAATTTGACCTGAGGCTCTACTAACTTTCTGAAGGCCACCTAGTAAATGGAGTCACTTCAAACCCCCCATTTTTATGCCCCCAACTTTGAAAAAGTTGGTAGGGCATATTGCTAAATGGGCTTGTCCGTGTGTCCTAGTGTCCGCACCACTTTTTTCTTAACTTTTAAACGGTGGATGCTTGTGTCTTGAAATTTCATATATGGATTCCTCATGAAAAAAAGATGACCCATATTTTTTTTCTTTTCTGAGTTATGCCCCCTTTCTGAATTATCTCCTTTTGAAAAAAAATCTTGAAAATCTTGTGTGCAAGATATCTCAAAAAGTATTTGAGCTAGTGCTTTCATATTTGGTATGCTGATTGGGGCCAAGGAGTAGATCACCTGATTAACTTTTGAGAACTTTTTGTCAAATTTTGACAAAATTACGGAATTTTGAAAATTTATCAATTTTACCACATTTGGATGAAATTTGAAACTTCTAAACAGTGGATGCTAGTGTCTTGAAATTTCATATATGGATTCCTCATGAAAAAAAGATGACCCGTATTTTTTTTTCTTTTCTGAGTTATGCCCCCTTTCTGAATTATCTCCTTTTGAAAAAAAATCTTGAAAATCTTGTGTGCAAGATATCTCAAAAAGTATTTGAGCTAGTGCTTTCATATTTAGTATGCTGATTGGGGCCAAGGAGTAGATCACCTGATTAACTTTTGAGAACTTTTTGTCAAATTTTGACAAAATTACGGAATTTTGAAAATTTATCAATTTTACAACTTTCAGATGAAATTTGAAACTTTTAAACAGTGGATGCTAGTGTCTTGAAATTTCATATATGGATTCCTCATGAAAAAAAAAAAGACAGAGTTATGCTCCCTTTCTGAATTATCTCCCTTTGAAAAAAAAATCTTGAAAATCTTGTGTGCAAGATATCTCAAAAAGTATTTGAGCTAGTGCTTTCATATTTGGTATGCTGATTGGGGCCAAGGAGTAGATCACCTGATTAACTTTTGAGAACTTTTTGTCAAATTTTGACAAAATTACGGATTTTGAAAATTTATCAATTTTACCACTTTCGGATTTAAGTGTGCATCTGTTATCACTGTTAGTCCTCAAGTTTGCTATTTGTGCCCAGGTCAACTCTGTTTGCTTACATGATTTTCAAAAATAATGAAAAAACTGTGCCAGGTTAGTGGCAAGCATACAGTTGGGGGCATAGTGTTTTACAAACACTTATTTCTAGTTGTCATTTGATTTGATAAATTGATCGAAAACCAGCTTAGATTTCAGATTTTTCAGGGTGTATAATTATTTCATTATTATAACCATTTTCTTGGGGTTATTTTCATATCTTGCAAGTGTTGTTTACCTTATTTTAATAACTTCTTATAAACACCAAAGATATAACCAGGTCATACAGAAAGGCTTAACCTTAACATTATAAATCTAAATCTAACCTTTCATACATAAAAAGTGATCATGAAAACATGCCTGTGCAATATATACCACTTTAAACCCCACTTTTATATAGAAAAACGGGGGTATACAGTGGTATACCTATTTTTCTTATTTTTGCTCCAAAACATAGATTGTAGGTACTCGTTGGTTCTACGTGAGGCAGTTCTAACGTGTACCAACAATCTATGTTTTGAGCAAAAATATTAAAAATATCAAAATTTTTCTGGTGAAAATTTCAATTTTTACAGCTGAAAAAAATCTCTGTATATTACATGGGCGTGTTTTCATAATGGTTACCATTGGGAGGTGTCTGAAAACTGGGTTGGGTCATCCTCTTTCTCTAGTATTGTTGCTGCTTTTTGCCATCCACTTTCTTATACTACTTCTTGCTACTTTTAAAGGATCCGTTTAAAGAAAGTCAAGATTTCCCCATGATGAAGCTCAACATATACTAGTTGTAAGGTTTATCTTAAGTATGTAGTAACTTCTTTTTTTTGACTTTATGAGCTGCAATGCGAGAAAAACAGTCTTCGGTAGTTCCTACTAGGTCCGACACAAACCGGTCTGTGCAGCTACAGAAGATAGCAAGAAGCTTGAAATTTCAGATTCAGGAAGAAGAGGAATTGTACTATCTGTTTAGTGAAAACAAAGGCGCTGATCAGCTTTGCAATTACTGCGAAGCCGATCTGCGCCTTTGTTTTTGCATAGGCAAAAATCCAGTTTTCTCATGACGCGGCTCTGTACCAATGCAGTTCTAGGGGTATGACAATATATGTCTTTGTTGTTTTGTTCTGATTAGGCAAGTTCATGATCATTGCTTACTATAAATTATATCTAAATAGGCCCTTAATAAAGGAATATAGTAAGGTTTGACTGTTTATAATTTGCTACATGTACTTTACCCGTTCTTTTCTCTCTGAGTTGCCGTATTTCAGAGCGTATTTTTCTTCTCTCACTAAAACTGGTGGTACGTCTCAGCTGAAATAGTCAGTGACACAATAGCATTAAAGTTACATCATGAAAACATGTCCATGAAATGTATACCCCCTCGTACCCCATTTTTATACAGGAAAACTTGTGTTTACAGGGGTATACCCAATTTCCTTATTTTTGATCAAAAACACACATTGTGGGTACTCGTTAGAACCCCCTTGGCGAGGCGGTTCTAACATGTACCCACAATGTATATTTTGAAAGAAAATATTAAAAATCAAAATTTTTCCGATGAAATTTTCAATTTATGCTTCTTGAAAAAAATCTCTGTATATTGCATGGGCAAGTTTTCATAATGTAAGCATTTTGTACCTCTGCATAACAAAAACAAGGCCGATCAGCCTTAGTTTCTTATATCATGCAGCCTGCCTATATAATAAGGTTATTTGTTATACAGAACAGAAATGAACCAAATACTTTTTTCCAGATATGAACATTTGAAGGTCTGACCAGTAACCAATTCTTTCTGAACCCAAAATATATTTTCTTTATTTCTTTTTTTCTTAGCAGGGTACATCACATTGTATATGGTTTACATACTCTTAAAGATTTTCCTGTGACATGGCTCACTATCGGTTCTGGAGATAATAGATGGAAGCTTACTCTTTTTGAAAGCAATAATAAACCTTGACAAGTTAGGTCCCTTAAGAAGGTGAAAAATATTTTCATGACCATATCTTGATAAATGATATGAGTTGCGTCATGAGAAAACCTGACTTTTGCCTAATTGAAAACAAAGGCGCAGATCAGCTTCGCAGTAACTGTGAAGCTGATCAGCGCCTTTGTTTTCGCTATATGGATAGTACAATTTCTCTTCTTCTTAAATCCGAATTTTCAAGCTTCTAGCCTGCTTCTGTGACTGTACAGGTCGGTTTGTGTCAGACCTGGTCGGAAACTCCGAAGACAGTTTTTCTGCTCGCTGCTCATTTCTGCCAGATATATGGGGATCAATTTCCTGTATGTGATACATCTGGGAAGACAAAAAGGGAGAGTTGACTCTCCAATGATTAAACATTTTGAAGGAAATTTTCAAAATTTGGTAGGGAGATTAGAAATTCCAAATAGGATAGATGTACAAGATAATATGGAAATAGTGAAATAGTGAAATTCCAAATAGGGAGATTTGCTAAAAATAGGAAGATCCCTCCCAAATAGGGAAATATCACATGTATGCAATTTCTTGTCCGCGTCAGTATGAATTGAATATGCTACTGATAAAACTCAGTTACTTGAATATGGAGAAAGGCTTCAGAAAGTATCACACTTCAATAAACAACCAGCAGTAAGACTCACCGTTTCTTGCAATTTTGCTTCCTCCTGCATCAAGTTCCCAATCAGATCTATCTTATTCTCTGTTGGCATAGCATCAAAACTTTCCAGATCTACCTTAACTTCTACTCCCTCTGTCTTATTTTCCTCCTCTTTCCTTGCCGCACTCTCCGGAGTTATGGGTGGCTTACTGCGCACCATGTCTGATTTGGACCTCCTCAGTGGTTGACTAGATTTAGGTTTAGATTTATCAGGTTTGTTTGGTTTTTCATCATCGTCAGAATCTGACTGCTCTGACTTTCTCAACTGAGATTCAGTTTTACTAATAATACTTTCACTGGCCCTATTGAGTAGTTGTAACTCCCTTCTCAGTCTTATTTCCTTCTTCTTAGACCTAGGTTTCTCATCTCCTGATCCTTTATTTCTTGGTGAATTTTCAACATTTGCATCACTTTGTGTTTCCTTTTTCAGTTTGTCGCGTCTCTTTTGACGCCTTTCTTGTAACAATCTTAAAGTTTTCTCATGAATATTTTCATCAGAATCATCTTCACCTTTTGACACATGTACAGGAATATCTGGCAACTTTCTCCTTATTGGAGGTCTTTTATCACTTGCAGCCCTAGCTACTTTAGATTCTGTCATAGGTTCTGGCATTTTTGTGTCTTTTACTTTTACAGCAAGATCTGCTTTATCACTAGTAGTTCTTGCTTCTTTTGATGCTGTCCTAGATTCTGGTATTTTAGCGTCTTCTACTTTTACAGCATGCTCTGCTTTCACTACAGAACATTTATCTGAGGTATATACTGCATTAACAATTGAATCAGTAGATGAGCCTAAAACAGTTGTACTTGAAACAGAATCGCTTGATCCTAATTTCTTCCGAAACTTTGTACCTAATCTTGGACTCATATTCCAATCTGTTTCAACTCTATTCTTCCTAGAAAGAGCAGTTTTTTTCCTAATCTTTACTCCATCAATATCGTAATCAATTTCATTGTTACAAGACTTAGATCTCTCTTTCTTAGAGTCATCTGCCCAGCTCAACTCATTCCTTGTCACTGGCACAGAACTTTCACTGAAGTTTCTTCTAGAATCTGGTGTTTTCATGGTTTTTGAAGATTCAGTTTTCTTTGTATTTTCTATCTTTACACTGTTAGGTTCAACTACATCAGTAACATTAACTTGATCGTTAGAAACACCAGACTTACTTTCATGTTCTTGTTTTAACCTTGACACTGATTTGCTGACTGGACTCAGAGAACTGTGTAAATATGTTGGTGAAAAGGGGCTAGAATAGGTCCTTTTCACATGCCTAGGTTGGCTTGTACAGCCAAATCTTACAACTGTAGATGCATCGTCAGTACCATTTAAGTTCAAACTTGTTGGATGAGTATTTGTTTTGTCTGAAACCTCTTGAACATTGCCATTTCCATCTTTAATATCAGTATATTTTCTTAATCCTCTCTTAGGCACATGAAAATTTTCTTCACAGCTCACACAATGTGTGTTTCCATTTCTGAGTATCTTCTCTGACTGATCAATGTCAATATCATTTACTTGAGTATTTATATTCCCAGCATGAACTGCATTAGAATTATCAATCCTTTCTTCCACTGGGCTAGTCACAAAACCATTTTTCGCAGAATCAACTTTTGTATTGTTATTTATTTCTCTCCTATTAACCTTATCAGCTGATATTAAGACTTTATTTGTAGATGTATTAACTTTATCCCCTGGTATCAAGGAGCTTTTCTCTGATTTAGAATTTCGAGCACTATTTCTTAAATTTCTCCTTAAAGAGGACAGCCGGTTTGCCGATTCAGGATCGAAGGAGTAGGCTAGGACTTGGTTGTTCGCTAGTTTCAGTCCTTTAAGATCTCTGAGGGCCTCTCTGATGTTACGTCGCTCTCGGAAGTCTGTGCAAGCTGCCAACTGTAATGAAAGAGAACATTAAATGAGCCGCCTTGTGGGAAAACCAACAATGTGGTTTCCGACCAGGTCCGACACAAACCGGCCTGTACAGTCACAGAACCAGGCTAGAAGCTTGAAATTTTGGACTTAAGAAGCAGAGGGAGTGTACTATCCGAGTGGCGAAAACAAAGGCGCTGATCAGCTTCGCAGTTACTACGAAGCTGATCTGCGCCTTTGTTTTCGCCTAGGCAGATTATATTGTTGGTTTTCCCATGGGGCGGCTCAAATTAAGGAACACCTAAAATAAACCTGACAACACTTTGGCTTGGTTTGGTAGTGACTTAACATCCCAGTTAACAATTGCTTTGTCTTGTCAGGATGTAGCCACTGCTTCCTGGGGCACTATAGGGTGAAGGTAGGTATTGAAACCAGGACCCCTCACTCGTAGTCTTGTACACTAACACTAGGCAACCACTAAGCTCTCCTAAACTTTTTGTCATCTATGAGTATTCAGTCTCTAGCTAGCCATTTTGCTTTTACAGCAGTCTGAGTTGTGTCAAACCTAGATGAAATGTGTTAAACCTACTTTAATAATGATGTTCAATCCCAGCAGAAAAATTGTGCCACTCAATAAGCACAAGTCTCATATTGGTAAGGACAGCCCCTGTGGCCGAGTGGGTAAGAGCGCTGATATTTCATTATCGCGCTTAACCATATGATTATCTCACTACTGTGTCTGGTGTGGGTTCGAGCCCCACACGGGTCACATGTGAGACAAGACAAGTTCTGCTCGTGAGTGTTCCAGGTGTTTTTTCTCAGGGTTCTCCAGTTTTCGCCCCACCTACTGATTGGCCCGTCTCATATGAGTTGAAATCATCTTGAAAGAGATGTTAAAAAAAAAACTGAATCAAAAAAAACCGGTAGGCATCATATCTGGTCCACATAAGACCATATTTGTTTTGCATTTTTGGGGCATTTAATGAATCATGGCAAAATATCCCTGAACCCATGACTTGTTTTGGGCCAATTTTCATACCATAAAAAAGATTTAAAGCCCTACAAAATTACTTCAAACAAGGAAAATATTTATAATGATAAATTGCTAAATAATCAACCATAATCATAATTCAAACATATTATTTTTTCATCATATCATACAAAAACACCCAGTTCAAACAGAAAAGATACTATTAAATGAGAGCCTGCACATAGCAAATAGAACAACAAGATCTATGCCAAGGGAAAACTGGGCAGTTTCAATGGGTAAATACCCCACTTCTGTACTTTGTGTCTATTGCGACTCGGGGATGGATCATGTTTTCTGATGGGTCGAAAAATGAAGACAAAGCCGTGGCTGCATACCATTCTATATCCATATATGGCTCAAAAATATTCTGTAGTGGCTCAATTTTGATAAATGGCTTGCTTACATTGGTCATACATTACTTTGAGAGGAATAGTAAATTAGCCCAAAATAAGGTCATAATAATAATTATCATGAAAAGAAAGAAAAAACTTAAGTTGAATAAAAAAAATAAAAACTTGAAAAACAATGAAATAAAAATTGACTTGAAAGACAATGAGCAGGAATTGCCACACTCTATTAAAAGGTATCTAATGCCAATAACTGATACTAGTGACTAATCAAAGGCTAACAAAGATAAATTTCCTGAAAGAAAAACCCACAAAATACAACCTCTGTTAAAATACTCGTAAAATATCACTAGCCAACACCAATTCATTTAAATCCCAATTAAACGCAACAAGTTCACACATATCATGACATTATACGCAATGAGCTTGTAAAAATTTGCACAAAATAGTACGAATTTGAAGACAGGCCAAAATCTTCATTCAAAACATCAAATGGTAGTTATTTCAAGTCGTGGGTTTCTTTACAATCAACACAAGACTTCATTTAATTTGCGGTTTGTCACTGTGAGCAAAGTCATGATGGTCAATACGATACGAGCCTTCCTGGGAGAAAAATGACAATTTGGGTTTCCGAAGAGGTCGGACACAAACCAGGCTGTACAGCCCCAGAAGAAGGCTAGAAGCTTAAAATTTCCGATGTAGGAAGAAGAGGGATTGTACTATCCCTGTAGCGAAAACAAAGGCGCTGATCAGCCTGCATGGCTGATCTGCGCCTTTGGTTTTGCACATGCAAATCATCAGTTTTCTGATGTGGCGGTTCAAATTCAAAGATTTTTGTCAATGAGACATAGGGATCCTATTGGAGTGGCAAAGTTTCTTATTGTCCTTGATTTCTTTCATTAAAGTTTGGTATACCAGTAGAAATGCCGTTAATTTACTTAAAATATTATCCTTCATAAAGTTCTGCAATATAACTCTTATTTACTGTATCAAAAGGATACATGACAGATTGGAAAAATATGACCAAAAATAGACTGCTTCCATTTGAGCAGTCTAGTCTGCTGTGGTCTTGAGGTTAAAAACCTTTTTTCATGCTCAACTCAGCTGAGCATGAAATCTATCATGCTTGTAAATGTTAAAACGGTCTTGAGGTTAAAAACCTTTTTTCATGCTCAACTCAGCTGAGCATGTAATCTATCATGCTTGTAAATGTTAAAAATGCCAACAATGTTTATGAGCATGATGACTGGCTTCAGTAATCAAAACCTGAAATAGCTACCAATGCTGTTAATTTAAGTATTTACAAACAGTTTAAATATCATGCTCAGCTGATTTGAGCATGAAACTCTATCATAACTAATGGTACCTGGTACCTATCCAAAATCTTCAGATCAATACTTGAAATGCACTTTTTAAGCACCTTGAAAAAGCAAAAATAGCAAATATTAAGTGTATATATAGAAATAAGATTAAGTTTCTTAATAGTTTAATACTTTTCAAAATAAGTTTTATTGAAGTTCGTCTCATTAATTTAAGGTTAAATAAATGGCTCAAAGTATAAAGAAAGTCCTTGTGCTTTGATGAGTTTTATCCATGCAATAAAAAATAAAACTTTCAAACATCGGCAAGACTTCTTGATTTTCATATCATTTCCTCAAGCAAAGACACAGCTGAGAAACACGTGGTACTGAATGGGTGACACACAATGAAATTCTGTCCGAAGCTGAGATGAGAAATTTGAGTTTTCTCCTATAGCGTTTACTCTATTGACTGATAGATAGGTGCACTCAATGCAGAAATTGAACATTTATTGAATGAAAGTACCGTAACATAGGGAATCCAGGTTATTTGGTTTTCGCAAACACTTCCGCTCCATGAACATATAGTACTTCCATCACTGCAATAACATTAAAGTGTTTGCAAAAACAAAATAACTGGGATATCTTGTGTTACTTTCTTTCAATAAATGGTCAATTTTTGCATTGACTGCGCCTATCTATCAGTCAGTAGAAGAAACACTGTAGGAGAAAAATCGAAACTCTAACCTCAACTTCTGTTTCAATTGCAGGATAAATTTTAGTCTCAGCTGAGCTGAGCATGCAAAAAAGTTTTATAACCTCAGGACCTGGAGTCACTAGGCCGAAAAATACTCTGCATGTAACTGGGTTGGGTTTAACCAATATTGTCCATGATTCTTAGTCACAGTAAGTGAGGATAGAAATTGTCAACAAAGGAAAACAGAGCTTCTTTTCTTCCTTTATCTTTGTCATTGTTTATTTACAAAAATATTTCCTTATGTATTATCTGTTTAGATAATTCTCTGGTTGCAGCATTTGAGCCACCTCATGAGAAAACCAACAATCTGCATAGGCAAAAACAAAGACGCAGATCAGCTTCGCGGTATCCGCAAAGCTGATCAGCGCCTTTGTTTTCACTACTCGGATAGTACTATTCCTTTTCTACTTAAATCTAAAATTTCAAGCTTCTAGCTCTTTTCTGTGCTTGTACAGGCCGGTTTGTGTCGGACCTGTTCGGAAACCACATTGTTGGTTTTTCCACGAGGTGGCTCATTTTCTGTATAGATATGAAATTTACTTAAGAATGGGTCAATATTATTGCAGTATCTGTCAATCTTTTGAGCCGCTTCATGAGAAGACCAGATTTTTGCCCACTCGAAAACAAAGACGCAGATCAGCCCTGCATGGCTGAGGGCTGATCATCAACGCCTTTGTTTTCGCTTCAGCAATAGTACAATATTCCTTTCCTTCATAAATCTGAAATTTCAAGCTTCTAGCCATCTTCTGTGACTGTACAGGCAGGTTTATGTCAGGCCCGGTCGGAAATCCCAAAACCAGTTTTCTCATGTCACGGCTCAAATTATATCTTTCATAAACATCAAAAACTTATTGTTCACCTTACTTACAGGTCTTGTTTAAACAAGAGAAGGTCACATGAGGTCAGCCATACATGCTTGAAAATTGTCAACAAAGTATGTTGGTTTAGAAATAATTGTTAGCAATTTTAAATTACATGTATTCCATGTATTACAAGTAATGCACCAGTCATTTGTAACCACTTCTCCCCCACCTACGGGGAAGGGCGGGGATTATGGCTTTTCAGCTTTCAGTGCCCTGCTATAAGCCCCATCCCCAGGGGGTGAACTGGAGGTCAAAACTTTGCTCTTTTTTCCCACCCTACACAATAGAAAATCTCCCTGGTGTAAAAATCCTAAAGTTAAAACCATGTCATTTCCCCTGCACTGTGGGGATACTAGAAAAGTAACTGCCCCGCACTTTAGCCAGGCTATCCCCCACCCTTCCCCGGGGTGGGGGGTAGGGGGGGGGGCAGTGGTTACAAATGACTGATGCATAACTCTACTGTTAGCCTCTGTAGCATATAGGTAGTAGCCATTTGAGTTGTCTCATGAGAAAACCAACAATGTGGTTTCGGAACAGGTCTGGCAGTCACAGAGGCAGGCTAGAAGCTTGAAATTTCAGATTTAAGAAAAAGATGATGATCGAAGTGTACTATCCGTTTTTGCGAAAACAAAGGCGCTGATCAGCTTTGTTTTCACATATGCAGACTGTTGGTTTTCTCATGACATCGGCAGCTCACCAGGGGTCTTGGGTTTGATCCTGGGTTTCTCAAGTCTGTCAGATGAGACTTAAAACCTAGATCGCGTCTCCATATGACCTGGCTGATGAGTGGCATGTAAAACACAAATTTCAACTAACATTTGACCAGTCATGTCAGGACCTTGCCTCCATTTTATGGGACTTTTACCCAAATGAGGATGTCATGACATCTAACAAGTGCTTGAAATATAACTTTCCAACTAAGCCACAAAATGATGGTTTGGCTTGAACCATGTTTCCTGGGCAAGCTCAGACCAGAGTAGTTAACCAGTAATCAGATGGTCAGTCAGTAGTCTATAAGCTTTGCCTGGAGGCACAAGCAGCCCATCTATTTCTTTAGGCCCCAATGGGAAGGGCCCATATTCCCACTTGAGAAAAATTCGCCAGACATAATAATCCAAAGCAGGTCTGCTTCATTACGAATCATACACGAATCATACACACTACTGACAGTAGAGCTAATGTGCTGGTATGCATGCAAAGTGAACTATTAATAACAAAGTAATGTACATAATTCAATCACAATCTAAATCATCATAAATGACAATATTATAATAATTCTATCCAGAATTGGGACCACACAAGTTTTAGACATACATGTATTTTTTATCAAATCAACAAATCAAAATGTCAATGCTAAATGTATTGTCATGCAATTTGGCAGGCTAACAGACTTGGAACCATTTACAGTATAATTGCCTCTGTGAACAATTAAATTCAGGTTCTATCAAAAACAGCTACTTGAAAAACAAATTCATTCAGATCTACAAATAAAATTTCAGCAAAGTTCAATGTTTGATTAAAAAAAAAAAAAAAAAAAAAAAAAAAGTTTCAAGCCTAAACTAATGTAAAATTCTGCTTTAATCATCTTCATTAATACTTAGAAATCAATCAAATTTACATTTAAATTGCTTGATTCTACTTTTAGATAAGTAAAATAAATGAAACTGGAATAAATCTGAATTTATGTCGCCCTATTAGGGACATTCACTCTTGTGATGCTAGGGCCCTTAACCATGTTTGATACCATTCACCCTCCCATGGTGATTCCATTACGAAAACTTGCCCATGCAATATACAGAGATTTTTAAGTTGTAAAAAATGAAATTATTCATTAGAAAAATTTTGATATTTTTAGTATTTTTGCTCAAAACATACATTGTGGGTACATGATAGAACCGCCTTGCCAAGGCGGTTCTAACGAGTACCCACAATCTATGTTTTGGAGCAAAGATAAGAAAAATAGGTATACCTTTGCATACCCCAGTTTTGCTATATAAAAGTGGGGTATGAGGGGGTATACATTTTACGGACGTTTTCCTGATGCAAGAAGAGACGCAAATGGAGTATGCAAAAAAAAAAAAAAAAAAAAAAAAAAAAAACTGGAAAATTGCACACAAACTAGGAGTGGGGGAAAGGGGTAAAAAGAACCTTTATGGGTAACCCATCAGTAAAACATACACATGAAATGTATACCCCCTTAAACCCCACTTTTTGCAGGGGTATAACTATTTTTCTTATTTTTGCTCCAAAACATAGACTGTGGATACTGAGGCAGTTCTGACGTGTACCCACAATCAATGTTTTGAGCAAAAGTAAGAACAATAGGAACCTCAACGCGACAAAATGTACCTTCGGACATTCTGACATTACTAGTAGAAAGCAGCAAAAAGCGGAAAAATTATGTAATATGCGTTATAAAAAGAACACTGTATTTGTAATCTTTGAACACTGGACGGAATTTAAAACATGTTTATTGTCAATATTTCGAGTTATCTGCCCTTGTTTTAGCCCATAATGCACATAATTTTCTTAATCAGTAACCATAGCAACTGTATTATCATAAAATAGACAAAATAATTACGATAGATTGCCTGTAAGGATGGTATGATTCTATCTTAGCAATAGGTTCTGACCAGTGCTTAAATGCATCGAGTTTTGTAAGCTCTACTAACATGCAGAAATGCATTACCCAGCTTTGACTTCACTTTTCATGACAATGACGTCTGTAGGCTTCATATAGTAAATTGGTCAAAACTCACAAAATAAATGAAATAATCTGGTCAAATAAAGAGTAACAGACTCTAGAAACATCATGCATTCAGCATTACTTTGTTTTTCTAATACTAAAATAATTGTCCGAAGGTACATTTTCTCACATTGTGGCCCATATCAAAAAAAATTTACTGAAAATTATCAAATTTTACAACTTGGGAAAATCTGTTTATTATATGAGTGTCTTTTCATTATGAAAGAGATTATCAATGCCGTGTTTACAGGAAGGTACTCTTATCAGTCTTTTTTGTTCTTGTGTCGCTTTTTTTTTCCAAATAAAATTAAAAAAAAAAATCACCCAATAAATCTTACATAAGAAAACTTAATGGCCCAAATAATAGGCTACAACAGATACTTGATGAATTAATAGTATATATAACCCTGATCATTATTTGAAACTGTTAACTTTTTCAGACATTTGAATGATGCATCACCAAAGCCTCTGCTAAAGTGTGGTCTTCCATTACAAAAACTTGCCCATGCAATATGCAGAGATTTTTTAAGTTGTAAAAAAGGAAATTTTCAGTAGAAAAGTTTTGATATTTCTCTTATTTTTGCTCAAAACATAGATTGGTACATGTTAGAACTCACAATCTATGTTTTGGAGCAAAAATAAGAAAAATAGGTATACCCCTGCATACCCGAGTTTTGCTATACAAAAATGGGGTTCAAGGGGGTACACATTTCACGGACATGTTTTCCTGATGTTACTTTAAATTTTCAGATCAGCCTTTTTACCAGTTTTTTGGACATATTGTGCTTCTTATAGTGACTTTAACATATTGTACCATCAGGCTTAAGCCCATTTAATTATTTTACAAGAAAATTATGGTACAATTTCAACAGTAAAAGGAGTTCATTCAAATGAAATTTGAAAACTTCTTGCTATTTTGCCAATCTACATTCTATAAGATTCACACACAAACCAGAGGACCATTGGTACTGCATCCCCCTTACATAAAAGAGGCATATCATTACCGGTACTACAAATCCCCCATCCACTTAATAAGATAGTTTTACACAAAGTTTGGTATTAACTGGCAAAGTGGTTTCAGAAATATTTGCAAATGAAAATGGATGGATTCAAAATGATATGACTGATGTAGGAACATTGCTCTTCCATAAGCTCACCTGGTAAAGTAAGCCTAATGGCTCAGGTGAGCTAAAAGTCTAGAACTATTTAATCAATCAATCATAACCTGTGAGGAATTGATCAAACCATAAAATTAATAGATCCCAGTATTTTATAGACAGTTTTACAGCCTGGTCAATATTGGTGGAATTACTTTGGCTTCTAGATTGACCATTAAAGCAGTTTGTGGGCTTCAAGCTTGTATAACATAACCTAATAATAAAAGATGGTTGCAAGGACAGACATTCATTTCTTACATACCTCTATCATACAGATAGAAAAATTCCGGTATTTTAGTGGTGGTAGATAAATCGATCTTACACTGCTGGCTTGGTTGCTCATACAAGATAAGAAAAGCACGCGACTAAATTCGATCGTTTCTAGCCCAAAGCAGCTGCTTGCAGCAATAGCGCTAATGTTCAACAAAACTAGACTAAATTGGTGTGAATTCATTGGGTACAATTTTGATTATCAACGAAAAACAAATCAAAACTGCATCTCTTTTGACTTTGACAACGATTTATTTACATTTGACGTCATATCCGTAATAAACACTATGTCATCAGAGTTAAAGCACGGTACCGGTTTACTGTACCGGTAAAATGAATTTAGGCCTGATCGGGGTATGTAAGAAAAAGAATCCATCAGTGGTGTTCAGTGGAGAAAGGAAAATCTCAACCCTCGGGTCCATCGTTCCAGTGGAAAACTCGGCGAGCCTTGTTTCCCACTGGAACGGATGGACCCTCGGGTTGAGATTTTCCTGTCTCCACTGACCACCCATGATGGATTCTATTTATCTTTAAATCTTAAGGTAAATGCAGTTTTGACCATCATAAAACTACATTTACTAAGCTCTGCTCATGTTTTCCTCTCTCCCACCACCTCCTTCAATGCATTGCACATATCATCGGTAATGTTGTTCAGTATATGACATTATTTCTTGGCCAAATTATGGATTGTATTCTCTCACAAAGAGTATGGTGTGCACTCCGATATTGGGACATGGGTATGGGGATGCATCAGGAAAACGTGTCCGTGAAATGTATACCCCTCCCCCCCAGCCCCCCACCCCACACACACACTTTTATATAGAAAAACTGGGGTTTGCAGGGGTATACCTATTTTTCTTATTATTGATCCAAAACATAGATTGTGGGTACTCGTTTGAACCGCCTCGGTGAGGCGGTTCTAACGTGTACCCACAATCAATGTTGTGAGCAACAATAATTGCAGGGTTCGACACTAACAGGAGTCCGGGAGTCCGAGGCTCCTAAATTGTTATGCTGGACTCCTTGTTTTCGCTTGGAGGCAGTCCGACGGACTCCTTGAATCTGGGGAAAATATGATACCAGATTTCTTGTCATTTTTTGTAGATTCTAAACGTAACTAAACTTAATATAGCTTTCAAAACACTCCAAGTTTTGTTTGTATATTTTTCTACCACAAAGTTTACTGCATTTATGCATTTACATGATGGATTGTTAAAAATAAGCTATTAACGTTTTCTCTTCATTCAAGTTTGGACTCCTAAATTTGTGTTCGGACTTCTTTATTTCTGAAGTTAGGAGTCCGATGGACTCCTTAATCTAAAAAGTTAGTGTCTAACCCTGCAATATAAAACCAGAGGACCAATGGTCCTGTAAACGCTCACCTGAGTCTGCTGCATATACCAATAAACATGTTTGAATATTATGGTATTTAACCCCAGTGCAGGGGCAGATGAAGCCCTTGGGCCGTTTTCTTTTTTCAGAATAATCAATATTCTGTCCATGGATGCTTCACGCCAAGTTTCATTAAAATCAATCTATTGGTTTCAGAGAAGAAGATAGTTGAAGGGTTTTTACCATATATGGGCATGGTGGCCATCTTGGTCATGTGACTTAGATTATTAATATATACATTGGTTCCCCCATCCTATAGATGCTTCACATAAAATTTGGCTTCAATTGGCCAAGTGGTTTTAGAGGAGAAGATGTTTGAATATTATGGTAATATACATGTATATTGCCCCGGGGTGTGAACATATGAGCCCTTAGGTCCATTTTTTTTTCAGAATCATTAATATTTAGTCCTACTACCCATTTCCTGCAAGATTTTCACCTCAAATGACTTTTTAAAAGTTTTCCCCATTCCAATGCATTGGCGACCTATGTTGACCTTGTCGTAAAATAGGTCAAGGTCACCACAGGGTCATGATTTATATATACATTGTAGTACTTCAGCCATTGGTGCTTCATACCAAGTTTCTTTGAAATCTGTCCTCAAAATTCGGAGAATAAGATTTTTGAAGGGTTTTTACCATATATGGGCATGGCAGCCATCTTGGTTATGTGAACTAGATAATTTATATATACATTAATTCCCCCATTCCATAGATGCTTCACATACAATTTGGCTTTGATTCGCCAAGCAGTTTCAGAGGAGAAGATGTTTGAATATTATGGTAATATACATGTATATTGCCCCGGGGTGGGGGCAGATGAGCCCCTGGGGTCCAATTTTTTTCAGAATCATTAATATTCAGTCCTACTGCCCATTTCCTGCAAGACTTTCACTTTAAATGACATTTTAAAAGTTTTCCCTATTCAAATGCATTGGCGACCTATGTTGACCTTGCAGTAAAAAAGGTCAAGGTCATCACAGGGTCATGATTTATATGCACATTGTAGTACTTCAGCCATCGATGCTTCATGCCAAGTTTCTTTGAAATCGATCCACCTGTTCTGGAGAAGAAGATTTTTGAAGGGTTTTTACCATATATGGGCATCGCGGCCATCTTGGTCATGTGACCTGGATTATTTATATACACATTGATTACCCCTTCCTATTGATGCTTCACATAAAATTTGGCTTTGATTGGCCAAGCGATTTCAGAGGAGATGATGTTTGAATATTATGGTAATATACATGTATATTGCCCCGGGGTGGGGGCATATGAGCCCCTGGGGTCCAATTTTTTTCATAATCATTAATATTCAGTCCTACTGCCCATTTCCTGCAAGACTTTCACTTTAAATGACTTTAAATGACATTTTAAAAGTTTTCCCCATTCAAATGCATTGGCGACCTATGTTGACCTTGCAGTAAAAAAGGGTCAAGGTCATCACAGGGTCATGATTTATATGCACATTGTAGTACTTCAGCCATCGATGCTACATGCCAAGTTTCTTTGAAATCGATCCACCTGTTCTGGAGAAGAAGATTTTTGAAGGGTTTTTACCATATATGGGCATCGCGGCCATCTTGGTCATGTGACCTGGATTATTTATATACACATTGATAACCCCTTCCTATTGATGCTTCAAATAAAATTTGGCTTTGATTGGCCCAGCGGTTTCAGAGGAGATAATGTAATATACATGTATATTGCCCCGGGATGGGGGCATATGAGCCTCTGGGGTCCAATTTTTTTCAGAATCATTAATATTCAGTCCTACTGCCCATTTCCTGCAAGACTTTCACTTTAAATGACTTTAAATGACATTTTAAAAGTTTTCCCCATTCAAATGCATTGGCGACCTATGTTGACCTTGCCGTAAAATAAGTCAAGGTCATCACAGGGTCATGATTTATATATACATTGTAGTGCTTGAGCCATCAATGCTTCATGCCAAGTTTCGTTGTAATCAGTCCACCCGTTCTGGAGAAGAAGATTTTTGAAGGGTTTTTACCATATATGGGCATGGCGGCCATCTTGGTCATGTGACCTGGATTTCTTATATACACATTGGTTCCCCTTCCTATAGATGCTTCATATAAAATTTGGCTTTGGTTGGCCAAGCGGTTTCATAGAAGAAGATCTTTGAAATTGTGGACGGACGGACGGACGGACGACGGACGGACGCCGGATCATGGCCATCCTATAAGCTCACCTTGTGAGCCTAACGGCTCAGGTGAGCTAAAAATATCATTATCTCATGAAATTTTAAATTTTTATAGCTGAAAAAAATCTCTGTATATTGCATAGACGTGTTTTCGTCAAGGTGAGCAATGTAGCAAGATGACTACTATACCCTACATACCTGTCAGAAAAATATCAAAACAAAAGAAAGTGTATCATCTCAGTTTAAATAAATTATCAAATATTTTCATCTTTCCACCACCAGTAATAAAAACATTGCCTTCAAGGTGTTTAAAAATTCACTGATAGTGTAATTATTTTACATAACGAAGGTCTTAAAGTCAAAAGGAAAACTGGTAAATTATGAAATTAGGCCAAAAGGTTAAAGAGACACCTTTCAGATGACTTGGGATCTGATCTTACTGATGCATAATTGATAATACTGGGATACTGACTATGAACAGCATATGAATCGCAATAATTATTGTGAACCCAAATATGGAAAGCGGTTGTAAATAGACACTTCCAAGTAAAAAAAATACTTTTGCCCTGCAGGTAATACCCCCATTCCACTGGACGGCGTTTCCACTACGTTCATGGCGTTCTTAAAAAACATGTGAAACGCCGTGGAAGCGCCATCATGTGAAAAAAAATAGGATTCTCACGCTTTTAGTACGCTTCTAGTACGCTTCGACTACGTTAGCGACGTTCTTGTCGCGCTACTACAGCGCTTCTATGGCGCTTTAGGAATCCCCAAGCCGCATTAGCTACGCTTCCACGACGTCAAGGGATTTCTGTCTACGCTTTGACTACGCTTTGCCTACGCTAACTATGTTCCTGCTGCGTCCTTTCTACGTTTGGAGCTCAGGCACCGCGTTTCTCCTGCATTTTGTCCATGAAAACTCAACAAGTTAAGATCTTTTCAGCATTTGACAAAGAAGATGAGTGGCTGTTTTGCGATAATAAGGTTGGGATTCAACTTCAAGTTGGGGAGGGGGTATATCCTGTTCGACCTGACACGAAGCATCTTCTGGAGTAGGCTCTTGCTGCGGTTCAATTGTTGAGGGCTGGGTGGCAGTACTAGTAGCGTTTGCTTTTCTTCCCTTTCGAGGTGGCATTTTCTTTGATGTGGATTGCTTAAATTAACATTTAACAATGAAGACAATGCTAAAACAGGTGACATATTTATACCCTGGTTGGCGAGTGCGTGCTGTAAAACGCCATGAACGTAGCTCAAACGCAAAGAAGCGTAGTGGTAACGCAGTCAAGACGCCAAGAGCGTAGTGGAAGCGTAGTGGTAACGTAGTGAAAACGCCAAGAACGTAATGGATGCGTAGAAGATGCGCGTTGGTTGATATTGGTAATTTGGTGGAATCGTAGTGAAAGCGTGAGTAGCGTAGAGGGAGCGCCCAAAGCGTAGGAGAAGCGTACTGGGATCGCGGAGAAATATCGCTACGTAATAGAAACGCCGCCCAATGGAATGGGGGTATAACATGCAAAATTTGCAAATCATGTTCAGGTGTACAGGCGTTTAGATTGCCAAAACGATGATCACTGAATGTAAATTGATCATTCTCAATCATTGCCAACACATGCTTTTTCGCAATCAAGAACATTGGTTTTCTTGTTCCTGATTGCTGCTAATATGGTGTGAAATCGCTCAAATTTGACTCTACTCACATATTTAGGTAAGTATGTATCCCTTATATTTCGCATATTTTTTACTCTAAGACCATCCCTCCCTATGGAAAGCATATTTACAGTTACTCTAAAATTAATGAAAAGAAAGAAAGTTTTGATCTTCACACTGATATAACTCAAATATTGTTCTGAACAAGTTGAAAATCGCATATAACAAACAAAAATTTTAACCGTAAAGATTGAATCATCAAAAACAAAGCATTTTTAACATTATTTATTTACTGAATCATTACCCTTGGCAAACGACTAATTAGTACAATTAACAACAAAACAACAAAAATGCAAAAATAGAAAATATAACCCACCTTTACCCTTATTCATATACACATGTAGTAAGTATTCCAAATTTGAGCCGCATCGTGAGAAAACCGGATTTTTGCCTATGCGAAAACAAAGGCGCAGATCAGCTTCGCGGTAACCGCGAAGCTGATCAGCGCCTTTGTTTTCGCTACACGGATAGTACAATTTCTCTTCTTCTCAAATCCGAAATTTCAAGCTTCTAGCCTGCTTCTGTGACTGTACAGACCGATTTGTGTCAGACCTGGTCGGACACCCCGAAGACCGGTTTTCTCGCGACACGGCTCATTTGATAAGGATCTGTTTATTGTTCAAAACTCTGTTATCTCCCCCACAAATTAACACATTAAATTTTCAAAAAACTTTGTTCAACTTTAACACTGTTTTAGTGATCTTTGGTTCAAATTCAACAGAAAAAACTTTATTTCACAAAAGACATGTTTACCACTTCAAACCAAACCTAATATTAGCTAAAAATTAAGGTATAGAATTTGTAATACACCTATACTTAAGAATGACAACTGCGATATTTAATACAATAATCTTTCTAATCATAGCAAAGCTAATCCAAATTCTTCAATCACTGCAGTTAAGAGCGGGCTGTCACGAGAACACCTGAATTTTGGTGATTTGCACAAATTTATGACGCAAAGATGCCCATTTTAAGGTGCATTTCTTGAAAATTGATATGTAAAAACAAGTTACATGTAAGGCTTAGAATAAGGAAGACAAATGAAAGACTTTGAGAAAACCTATGCCGACATGAGCCACTATCATTTGTATGACACTTACAGATTTAGCAAGGCTGGGCTCAAGTTTAATTCATTATTACTTATTATGATATGCTAGGTCATGAGGAATAACTTAATGAAATTGCACAGTTTGAAATTGCACAGTTCGCATAATATAACAGGAAGCTGCAAGAAATTAGCACTGCACAGCTCCCTTGAAATAAAAAAAAAAAATCATTTATATTTTAAAACGGTAACACAATTTAGCTATAGCTTAGTCTTCCATGTGGCCCTCAAAATAACTATGGAACAAAAATATACTACCTTTTTTTTAAAAAAAAAAAATCTACAGCTTGAATTAACTTGATATTGAGAAAAAACATACTTTCTGAACATGTAAAATATCAGTCCGTGTTCTCTGCAATATAGGTGAATCAAACAGTTGGTTTCCAAATCTAAAATCAGATATTGTAAGCTTTAGAAAGATATTGTCTATGCTGGAAATGAAATTACCTTTGAACTTTCAAAATTTATCAATCCTCTAATCCTTTCATACAAATACTAGCTATTACACTGAATGAAATCAACAACTTTTCATTTTCACTTTTAGAACATAAACACCTCAGGTGAAAGTTAAACACTTAAAATCAGATATAAGATATACATATTAAACTAAACTGTTAATGCAAAGATTCAATGCACATTATTCTTACTACTACAATTTTCATTATTCCTTAATCTTTATAAAACTTGGTGTCATCAAAAACATTCTAGTGCCATCCCACTGTACCACAGCTGTCCCACATCTTATTCAGTTCTGCTGTGATTTTTCTTCATGATAAATCTTCTATTTATTCTGTCAGCCTCTCTGTTAATTTGTGCATCTTGTCTTTGATTTTGGTTGAGGTTAGGCTATAAGGTTAGAGGCAGGTTACCAGTACATAGTGCACATTTTTGTCAACAATAACTGACAATATTATGCTCATCTTAAATCAGTGAAAAAGGAAGAATGGCTGTAGATATACTTCATGACCAAATCTTCAATCATGAAAAAAATTTGCTGGACATGACATTTACTTGTACTGTAACTTCGGTGACTTATACTCCACAATTTTTCTATTTCCGAATTTTTAGTGAGTTCATGAATAAGGGAATGAGTATTCCTGTTGTCTATTAAGCTTAAAGTAACTCTTTATTAGCAAGAATTTTGCATTCATGAGTCAACAGATTCACAAATATTAGCAAAAATTAAGTTCTCACAAACATTGCGAATACTTAGTATATCAATGCTATTCTGGAATATTTTAATATCACAAAGCAGAAAAAAGTCTAATCAATACTGAAAAGTGTAATATTCCAACTTCCTACAGGCTAGTGTCATCTTGACAAAAATCAGAGCAAAAGTTTATCTAAAATCATAAGTTTTACACCATTTTCACACAAGATTTAATTATTCAAATATTGTGACAGGTGTACTGTGAATTTTCTTCCTTCAGGTGCTGACCATTTAAATATTTTGTGAATATTTTTGCATACGTTTTTAATGTAAATACATGTTGATCTACACATGTAGATCAGTTCAACTTGGTCCTTACGAAAACACGCCCATGCAATATACCAAGATTGTTTTTAGCTTTAAAAATTGAAAATTTTCAGCTGAAAAATTTTGATATTTTTCTTATTTTTGCTCAAAACATAGATTGTGGGTACAGGTTAGAACCGCCTCGGCGAGGCGGTTCTAACAAGTACCCACAATCTATGTTTTGGAGCAAAAATAAGAAAAATAGATATATCCCTGCATACCCCAGTTTACCCCTGCATACCCCAGTTTTGCTATATAAAAGTGGGGTTTAAGGGGGTATTCATTGCACGGACATGTTTTCCTGATGTATATTGACTTCACGTTTAAAGCTTAGAAATTTTATCCCTAAATGGCACCAAACAAACGTGGTATATCACAGTCAGCCTTGGATCTCTCACATCATGATGACATGTCCATATGTATACCCCCTTATATCCCACTTTTATAAAGCAAAACTGGGGTATGCAGGGGTATACCTATTTTTTTTTATTTTTGCTCCATACCATAGATTGTGGTTACTCGTTAGAACAACCTCTTAGAAAATTTTCTACTCAAAATTTTCACTTTTTTCAACTTTGAAAAAAATCTTATACTACATGGGCATGCATGTTTTCGTAATGGACTGCTTTATACCAAGTGTGTTTTCCGTTAAGTGCATGTCCGACTTTAATTTATTGTTTTGTCTCCCACTACGAAAGCTGTCACAGAAGGTGACATTTATTACACTTTGTACAATGTTATTGAATTATATTGCCCACACTTTGAGTGTTTATTTTATGACAACTGTCTGTGCATCTTAATAGTTGCTTCTTAACAGGTAGAAGCATGTCAAAACAATTCAGCAGCAAGCTTGCCCTGCCATACAACACAAAGTAAATGGATATAAAAATTCTTTCATCACAAAATATAGCCCACATTTTGGTCAACAAAATTACCAAACAAGAACTAAGCTGGTGACCTAGTTTTAGCACATGGGTGAGGGTCATAGAATGTAGAGGAGTATTTTCACTACACACATATAGTAAACCTAAATCCTAAACTTCAAGCTTCTAGAATAGTGAACAGACATACTACCCAATACATGTAGTTTTCAGACCTTGTTAGTGAACCGCAAAGTTTTTTTCTCCAACTTAACTCAATTAAAAATTGAACATTTATACAAACCTCTGCAATCTCTTCTTGAGTTTCCTCTGGTATGGAATATAACCTCATCTTTGAAAATTCATAGAAAAACCCTTCTCAACTTAATAGCTATAATTTAAATCTCTTCAAATCCACAGACTATAATTTCATCTTGACCCTCTTAAAATCCACAGACTATAATTTCATCTTAAATCTCTTCAACTCCACAGACTATAATTTCATCTTAAATCTCTTCAAATCCACAGACTATAATTTCATCTTAAATCTCTTCAAATCCACAAAATATAATTTCATCTTAAATCTCTTCAAATCTACAGATATAATTTCATCTTAAAACTCTTCAAATCCACAGACTATAATATCATCTTAAATCTCTTCAACTCCACAGACTATAATATCATCTTAAATCTCTTCAACTCCACAGACTATATAATTTCATCTTAACCCTCTTCAAATCCACAGACTATAATTTCATCGTAAACCTCTTCAAATCCACAGACTACAGTTTCATCTTAAACCTCTTCAAATCCACAGACTATAATTTCATCTTAAATCTTTTCAAATCCATAGAAAATGAATTTCATCTTAAATCTCTTCAAATCCACAGACTATAATTTCATCTTAAATCTCTTCAAATCCATATACATGTACTATTATTCCATCTTAAATCTCTTCAAATCCACAGACTATAATTTAATCTTAAATCTTTTCAAACCCATAGACTATAATTTCATCTTAAATCTCTTCAAATCCACAGACTATAATTTCATCTTAAATCTCTTCAAATTCACAAAGTGGCACTATATACATTGCAATGTCAATTCCAAAAGCTTCTTTCTTATGGCTATGTAAAAACCACTTTTAAATGTAAACTTTCACTTGCAAGATGGATGTTGATTTGAGATTGTGTCACTGGTGTGTTTACTTACAATTAGTTTCTCATTAAATGCAAGGGCTCTGTAACTGATACTACAAAGTTTTTATCTGACTTGATTAGTAATGAATCACTTAATTTTCATTCAAATCCATGTATGTGTATCAAAAACAGCATTAATTTTAAGCAACTGATTTGCATCTGAATTTTCTTTCACAAAATTTAGCTTGACACAATCTCAGAAAAAAAAAATACTTAAAAGTTTTAGTCTTTGAGCCCAAAAAGAGAGAAGCAAAAATGTACAAAAATAAAATTAAAGACGATAAAGAAGTAACTGAATTTGTTTTTCACAAATTTTCACTAATCCCACACCAAAGGAGCAAAATTTCCACGTACGAGACACAATTACACTTAATATCACTAGTACTGTCTAAAAATAATTAGCACAGCATCCATAAATAATTTTCATATTTTCACTACAAACAGAGAAACAAGAAAATCATTTTCTTTCATATGTCCTACTATTGTCGTAAAGTCTCTCCAACCATTTGCAAGAAAATGGACAAATGGTCATCTTTGACAAAAATTGCTTTTGAATAGTTGCCAATGCCTAGAAAATGATCAGAGCATTTAGCATAGATTAGCAAAGTTTGAAGCTTTTTATTTGTTTATGTATCCTAGCTTGTAATATATTTTTGGTATACTTTTTAGAACTGTTTTCTATTTGATTTTTTCTCTGTATCTTTAATATTACGGACAATTACTGTAAGTTATTGTGACAATAAGAGAAACAAGTGCATGACACTTGCATATTCAATGAAAATCACAGATAATTTCAAAAATCTTTCACCGAAGTATATGTTGTGGGTACTCGATAAAATCACCTCACCAAGGCGATCCTAATGGGTATCAATAATATGCAGTATTGATAAAAACTGTAGGAGAATTTTCCAAGAATCAGTACCAAATTCCGAGATTATCTGCATCGCTGATGTATGTCTGACTTGTCTCAGCGAACAAGATATGTACAATTAATAAATGATGTATGGCAGCCGGTAAAGGTGACACCCTTGCTTTACCTCTGGTCATTGCTTTACCTTTGGTTATCTATCACTGGATGCAAATGATTTTTCATCTGTTAGTGTTAACGACCAAATTTTCTCAGATTCTGCCAATAAGTTCTCTGTTTTGCTTGAATGCTTTACATCTACCATCAACAGCTAAGGTCATGTTGGAAGGTTCATTTATCTGAACCACACAAGCAAGTCACAGAGGCAAATTGTCAAAATTAAACTAAGTACACATTTCTTTCATCATTTATGAGGGAGCGCTGTGGTATAGTGGTAGAGCATCAGACTCCGAATCGAGAGGTCCTGGGCTCGATCCCCACAGTACAAGCGGCACTGGGTTGTACCCTTGAGCAAGACACATTAACTCCCTACAGTACTATCTAAACCCAGGAAGCATTGGCTCCACCTAGACATCACTGAAAAATTATCGACTGGGACATTAAGCCTCAATACAAACAAACAAACAAATCATCATTTATGAGCAACAAGTGGAAGAATGATTGCAAAAATCACAGCTGAGAAACATGTGGTGCGGAATGGTTTTTTGAGTTTTCTCCTATAGCTTTCACTCTTTTGACTGATAAATAGGTGCAGTCAATGCAGAAATTGAATATTTATTCCATGAAAGTAACATAAGGAATCCAGGTTGTTTCGTTTTCACAAACACTTCCGCCCCATGAACATATAGTACTTCCATCCCAATAACATTGAAGTGTTAGAGAAAACGAAATAACTGGGATTTTTTATGTTACTTTCTTTCAATAAATGTTCAATTTTTGCATTGACTGCACCTATCTATTAGTCAGTAGAAGAAACGCTGTAAGGAGAAAACTCGAAGATCTAACCTCAACTTGGTTCTCATGCAGTGTGTGTCACCGATCATTTATCGGTTTGTTTGTATACAATACCACGTGATTCAGTGGTGAAAATATTTCCATGACAAACACTTTATGAAAGAGACATTCCACAGGCTTTAATGCTACTGATCGAGCTACCGTGTCCAGTCAAGTAAGAATATAGGGATCAACCATGGTTTTCAGTGTTCAAACATTCGATGGATCACGAGGAAGGTGTTTGAACACAAGACCGCAGGCCGCGTGTTCAAATACCTTCTGAGTGATCCAGCGAATGTTTGAACACTGAAACAAATCATGGTTGATCCCTATTCTTGCATTTTCACTCCAATCCACTTAAAATCTCATGAAAATAACATTAACAACGTAAAAACTGACCGAAAACCGCGGAGCTTCTTCAACGTCGGCCATGTTGTATTCACGAAACACATGACGTCACGTCGCATTGACCAATGAAGTCGGCCAAAACCCATGTTCAAACGGCACGTGAATTTCATGATTTGAACATGGGTTTTGCTGTTTGAACACAGCTTTCGACCAATCGAAAACGACTTCAAACAGCTATGCGCATAGATATCTATGCAAGAATGTAACATTAATACTTGTAGTGATACACCACAACCTCTTTATAACACTATTGTTGGGGTCCAAGCCAATTTCCGTGTTAGCTATCCAATCTGTGTTATAACAAGAGAGAATTGGAAAGGGGCTGTGACCAAGTGATCTGATACATGATTTTATACTTACAATGATAAAATTCATTTCATTTTGAAGCACAGCAAAATGTTAAATACTGTCACAGAGGCATTAAATAAGTAAATGAGTTTAATTAGAAAATAAAATAAAAATAGTAAAATAATTTAGAAAATAGAAATAATGCAAAGATCATGTACATATTTATTAAGTTTTGTGGTCATGTAAATATGACATTGTCATTAGGAAGAAGCCACATATTGCAATGGTTAGACCATCATCAAAATGCTATTACACAAATCAGGTGGAACTATTTTCAGCCTGTTGTCTGGAACCTGAAGTCAAAAAGACATTTGCAAGTACATGCTAATTTCCTTTGATGTAAAACTTTGTCCTACATTATGTGAGCCCTGACACAAGAAAACCGGTCTTTGGGGTTTCCGACCAGCTCCTTCACAAAGCGGCCTGTACAGTTACAGAAAAAGGCTAGAAGCTTGAAACTTTGTATTTAATAAGCTGAAGAGGGATAGTACTATCTGTGTAGCAAAAACAAAGGCGCTGATCAGCTGTGCAGTTACTGCACAGCTGATCTGCGCCTTTGTTTTCGCATAGGCAAAAATCCGGTTTTCTCACGGCGCGGCTCATGTATCAGCTAGAGTCAGAATCATAAAGTATAATCATTATGTATAATTTACATTGTCACAATTAACATAAAACAATCAAACTTGCGAAATCAAAATCTATAATGATGACATATTTATTCCAAAAAAGATGTCAAATTCTCATTTGGAGAATAGAATCACATGAAAAAGACCAAAATCAAAGCAAATGTGCATTCTTATTCAAACACTGAGATTTTATAGTATGATTATATAATATTTTTTATGCTGAAAAGGTACAGGTAAGCAAGGATCAGGGAATAGCGCAATCAGAACGAAAGAGTCATGCTTATGCTGTCAAGAATTTTTAGAATAAAGTTGTCATATTATAGTTTGTTTATTTTTGCAATAATGTTGTCATGTTCTCTGACATTTATGACAAGAGATTTTGTAACCTCAACTTTTTATGCCAAAGGGAAGAAAAACTTAACATCTTCATTAGTATCATTAAATATGAGCCATGACGTGAGAAAACCAGTCTTCGGGGTTTTCTGAAAAGGTTTGACACAAAACGGCCTGTGCAGCCACAGAAGATGGTTAGAAGCTTGAAATTTCGGATTTAGGAGGAAGAGGAATTGTAATATCTGAGTAGCGAAAACAAAGGCGCTGATCAGCTGTACAGTTACTGCACAGCTGATCTGTGCATTTTTTTGCATAGGCAAAAATCCGGTTTTCTCATGACGTGGCTCATATGTCAAAATGACAGTGAAAAACCAGAGGACCAATGGTCCTGTAAACGCTCACCTGAGATCTGCTGCATATACAAATAACATGTTTGAATATTATGGTATTTAACTCCAGTGCAGGGGCAGATGAAGCCCTTGGGCCATTTTCTTTTTTCAGAATCTTCAATATTCTGTCCATTTGCCAATTTCCTGCTGGCTTTTCCCTTCAAATGACATTTTAACAGTTTTCCAAATTTGAAATGTATAGGCAACCCATGATGACCTTGCCATAAACTTGGTCAAGGTCATCACAGGGTCATGATTTATATATACATTGGAGTACTTTAGCCATCGATGCTTCATGGCAAGTTTCCTTGAAATCAGTCTATTGGTTTCAGAGAAGAAGATTTTTGATGGGTTTTTACCATATACGGGCATGGCTGCCATCTTTGTCATGTGACCTAGATTATTTATATACACATTGATTCCCCCATTCTATAGATGCTTCACATAAAATTTGGCTTTGATTGGCCAAGCGGTTTCAGAGGAGATGACGTTTGAATATTATGGAAATATACATGTATATTGCCCCGGGGTGGTGGCACAAGAGCCCCTGGGGTCCAATTTTTTTCAGAATCATTAATATTCAGTCCTACTTCCCATTTCCTGCAAGACTTTCACTTTAAATTACATTTTAAAAGTTTTCCCCATTCAAATGCATTGGTGACCTATGTTGACCTTGCCGTAAAATAGGTCAAGGTCATCACAGGGTCATGATTTATATATACATTGTAGTGCTTGAGCCATTAATGCTTCATGCCAAGTTTTGTTGAAATCGGTCCACCGGTTCTGGAGAAGAAGATTTTTGAAGGGTTTTTACCATATATGGGCATGGCGGCATTCTTGGTCATGTGACCTGGATTTCTTATATACACATTACTTCCCCCTTCCTATTGATGCTTCATATAAAATTTGGCTTTGATTGGCCAAGTGGTTTCAGAGGAGAAGATCTTTGAAATTGTGGATGGACGGACGACGGACGAACGGACGGACGCCGGATCATGGCCATCTTATAAGCTCACCTTGTGAGCCTAACAGCTCAGGTGAGCTAAAAAGCTTTTGTTTTTGAAGATTTAATGTCCTGCCAAGAGCATTTGTCTTCCCTTTTTTTGACAAAAAGATAAGACCAGAGGACCAATGGTCCTGTAAACGCTCACCTGAGTCTGCTGCATATACCAATAAACATGTTTGAATATTATGGTATTTAACCCCAGTGCAGGGGCAGATGAAGCCCTTGGGCCATTTTCTTTTTTCAGAATAATCAATATTCTGTCCATTTGCCAATTTCTTGCTGGCTTTTCCCTTCAAATGACATTTTAACAGTTTTTCCCATTCAAATGCATGGGCAACCCATGTTGACCTTGCCATAAACTTGGTCAAGGTCATCACAAGGTCATGATTTATATATACATTGTTGTACTATAGCCATGGATGCTTCACGCCAAGATTCACTGAAATCAATCTATTGGTTTCAGAGAAGATATTTGAAGGGTTTTTACCATATATGGGCATGGCGGCCATCTTGGTCATGTGACCTAGATTATTAATATATACATTGGTTCCCCCATCCTATAGATGCTTCACATAAAATTTGGCTTCAATTGGCCAAGTGGTTTTAGAGGAGAAGATGTTTGAATATTATGGTAATATTCATGTATATTGCCCCGGGGTGTGGGCATATGAGCACTTGGGTCCATTTTTTTTTCAGAATCATTAATATTTAGTCCTACTACCCATTTCCTGCAAGATTTTCACCTCAAATGACTTTTTAAAAGTTTTCCCCATTCCAATGCATTGGCGACCTATGTTGACCTTGTCGTAAAATAGGTCAAGGTGACCACAGGGTCATGATTTATATACACATTGTAGTACTTCAGCCTTTGGTGCTTCATGCCAAGTTTCTTTGAAATCGAACCACCAGATTCGGAGAAGAAGATTTTTGAAGGGTTTTTACCATATATGGGCATGGCAGCCATCTTGGTCATGTGAACTAGATAATTTATATATACATTAATTGCCCCATTCCATAGATGCTTCACATAAAATTTGGCTTTGATTTGCCAAGTGGTTTCAGAGGAGAAGATGTTTGAATATTATGGTAATATACATATTGCCCCGGGGTCCTACTGCCCATTTCCTGCAAGACTTTCACTTTAAATGACATTTTAAAAGTTTTCCCTATTCAAATGCATTGGCGACCTATGTTGACCTTGCCGTAAAAAAAGGTCAAGGTCATCACAGGGTCATGATTTATATATACATTGTAGTACTTTAGCCATCGATGCTTCATGCCAAGTTTCTTTGAAATCGATCCACCGGTTCTGGAGAAGATTTTTGAAGGGTTTTTACCATATATGGGCATTGCGGCCATCTTGGTCATGTGACCTGGATTATTTATATACACATTGATTACCCCTTCCTATTGATGCTTCACATAAAATTTGGCTTTGATTGGCCAAGCGGTTTCAGAGGAGATGATGTTTGAATATTATTGTAATATACATGTATATTGCCCCGGGGTGGGGGCATATGAGCCCCTGGGGTCCAATTTTTTTCAGAATCATTAATATAATAATAATAATAATAATAATAATGACTTTATTTAAAGAGGAAGCTCAGTTGGACTAGTCCAATCTTCCCTGAGGTCCTCTATCAAAACAACACATACAAACAAATATATACAGACATATAAAATACAAAATTGAAAATTTAAACAAGTTTTTACATTTTCCACACTGCAAGAGAGGGTTCCATACCTAAGGTATTAAATCTTCTTGACTTCTTTTCCAATCAAGATACCCATTTCTGAACTGGTGAAGAGATGATGCATTTCTGATATTGTCTGGAATTGAGTTCCATATCTTAGATCCTGAGTATGCAAGGCTGTTTCTGTACAGTTCAAAATTTGGTTTTGGAACATACAGAAGATTATCTGATGTAGATCTCAGTGTTCTGTCATGCACTTCTCTTGAGAACTTAAAAATACTAGCTAAGTAGGGTGGAGTTAAGTTATGCATGATTTTATACATCAATATTGCTTTCTGGTACATTACTCTTTTAGGAAACTCCATCCATTTTAATTCAGCAAAAAGCTCAGCTGATGGAGTTTCTATTGGTTTATCTAAAATGGACCTTGCAGCTCGCTTTTGAAATTTGACGACTGTTTCCAAAAGTGTAGAATTAGCATTACCCCATATTGTACAGCAATAGTCCAGATGTGGGAGAATATAAGCATTATAAAAGAGCTTTCTTGTTGCTACATTTAGATATTGCTTAATCCTGTTTAAGAGGAAAAGTAATGAACTACATTTTTTCAAAGTTGACTCAACATGAGATGACCAGGTGAGGGAGTTATCTACATGAACACCTAGCAGTTTTTCTGTGTCAGATACCTGTATTTGATCTCCTCTTATTTTCAGAGTTGGGGGATCTTCCATTATTTGGTTTGCTATAATTTTAGTTGATAAGAACATGGCTTTAGATTTTGAGGTATTTTGTTTCATGTCATTATCATCACACCAATCAGAGAAATTGTCTAGATCTGCATTTAGAAAATCAGTTACAACAGGTAAGTAGACATTAGATGTGTGCAGGGTGCCATCATCGGCAAATAAGTCCAAAAGACAGTATTTGATGTACAAAGGCAAGTCATTGATGTAAAGTAAGAATAATAACGGTCCAAGGACTGATCCCTGGGGGACACCAGCTTTGATTTCTTTGCTCTTGGAGAGTTTACCAGAGATTTGGACTTGCTGAACTCTATTACTTAGATATGAATCAAACCATCTTTGGGAAGTTTGGCTGAACTTGTAAGCAGACATCTTTTGTTTCAGTATTTGATGGTTTACTAGGTCAAATGCTTTGGATAGGTCTAGCAGAACCGCACCTACTATTTCATTGTTGTTCATGGCTGTAAACCAGTTGTCTACCATTTTAGACAATGAAGTTTGACAGGAATGATGGCGTCTGAAACCTGACTAATTGTCATATATAAGCTTGTGTTTATCTAAGAAATCAATCAAGCAGGTACTAATGTGCCTTTCAAATATGCCTGTAATTACTGGTAATACTGAAATTGGCCTGTAGTTATTCATGTCATGTTTTTCTCCCTTCTTAAAGATAGGTGTGACTTTTGCTTTTTTCAGGTCATCAGGATATAATCCATTTGCAATACTGAGATTAAGTATGGTTGCTAGGGGCTGAGATATTGCAGATGCAGATAATTTTAAGTACTTTGCACTAATGTCATCTATTCCTGTTGCCTTATTGACTTTGAGAATTTGTAACTGTTGTTGTATGAATGAGGCAGAAACCAGTGGAATATCAAATTCTGTACCATCAGGTACTTTACAATCAACAAAGTCTTTTAACTTAGTTAAGTTGACATTTTGTTTTTCAGCATTAGAATTGAGATCCTTATAAAGTGAAGTAAAAAAATCATTGAATTTATTTGCAGCATTTTCAGGATCTAAGATAGGATCTCCATTATCATCATTGATAAAATTAGTTTGCTGCTTAGAGGATTTGTGTGTAATGTCGTGCAAATTTTGCCACAGGCATTTGGGATTTTTGTGGTTATTGTTGATACTTTCGGTATAGAAATCTTTCTTTGCAGTGTGAATAAGACTTGAGGCTCTGTTTCTCAACAAACGATACTGGTCCATATTTTTAGATTTGTCAACTGAGTCTCTTGCTTTTCTGGCAGCAAGTATGTCTGGATTCATCCAATTAGGCTGCTTTGACCTTTTAACTCTTCGCTTCTTTTTAGGTGCGTGCTTGTCTAAAACCGAGTTAAATGTGGTTGTAAAATAGTCCTATTCAGTCCTACTGCCCATTTCCTGCAAGACTTTCACTTTAAATGACATTTTAAAAGTTTTCCCCATTCAAATGCATTGGCGACCTATGTTGACCTTGCCGTAAAATAGGTCAAGGTCATCACAGGGTCATGATTTATATACACATTGTAGTGCTTGAGCCATCAATGCTTCATGCCAAGTTTCGTTGAAATCAGTCCACCGGTTCTGGAGAAGAAGATTTTTGAAGGGTTTTTACCATATATGGGCATGGCGGCCATCTTGGTCATGCGACCTGGATTTCTTATATATACATTGGTTCCCCCTTCCTATAGATGCTTCATATAAAATTTGGCTTTGGTTGGCAAAGCGGTTTCAGAGAAGAAGATCTTTGAAATTGTGGACGGACGGACGACGGACGGACGACGGACGACGGACGCCGGATCATGGCCATCCTATAAGCTCACCTTGTGAGCCTAACGGCTCAGGTGAGCTAAAAATTACACATTTTACTGTAAAGGTCACATAACTGTATCAAAAGTAAATCAACAGTTATCCGCAACGTTTTTTTAGTTTTAAAAGCGAAGTATGCTGTTGACTCAGACCTTATCTAAAAGCTTGGCATCCAGGTTCTGAGGTTATAAAACTTTTTTCATGCTGAACTCAGCACAGCATGAAATTAAAAGTGCTCATCAATACTGAAATAGCCCAAATAAATTGAAATTTCAGGTTTAGAATACCAAAAATTAAGCCTGTAATTTATCCAGCTTATAAAAATTAATGTTAAAATGTCAACAATTGTTGGCATTTTAACATTTTATGAGCAGGAGAAATGTTAGTCTCAGCTGAGCTTAGCATGAAAATAGTTTTATAACCCCTGGACCAGGATATGGATGTTGTCTTCAAGACCGCAATCTGCATTAAGCTACACAGAAGAGACTAGGGGCGCCCCCCCCCCCCCCCCCCCAGAGGTTATAAAACTTTTTTCATGCTCAACTCAGCTGAGACTAAAATTTATCCTGCTCATAAATGTTAAAATGCCAACAATTGTTGCCATTTTAACGTTTATTAGCAGGATAAATTACAGGCTTTTTTTATCTAAGTGGTAGTCTGACGCTCTACCACTAGGTCTTGCGCTCCTGAAACTAAACTATTAAACGGATATGATGATGATGACCTACATGTCTTAAAACTCAACTTTAAAAAAAAGATTCGATAAGTCTCGCTGTTCACAACTTCTGGCAAAATTTCTCATTTACTGTAATGATAACCTCAAATTTATATAACATATAAAGATTAACCATATTTGATATTTTCAATATGATATCATAATATTTTCTTTTATGCACATTGAAATACTGGCATGAATAATAATGTGTCATAATCTTTTTGAAAACAGAGATCTGCAAAGTCAGTCTGATAGACCAATAAATGAACTCAATCTGCACTTGGCATAGGAAAAATATAAAAATAAAGTTTCACATAGAAATACATGTAGGCCTCTCTAGATGGGTAAAAAACATCAACTTTCAGGCTAAGGTTGCAACACCATCATTTGAGCCGCGACACGCGAAAACCGGTCTTCGGGATTTCTGACCAGGTCTGACACAACCCGGCCTGTACAGCTACAGAAGCAGGCTAGAAGCTTGAAATTTTGGAGTTAAGTAGAGGAGGAATTGTACTATCCGAGTAGCGAAAACAAAGGCGCTGATCAGCTTCGCGGTTACCGCGAAGCTGATCTGCGCCTTTGTTTTCGCCTATGCAGATTGTTGGTTTTCCCATGAGGCGGCTCATTTCATAAACCCAAAACATTTTAAATGCTGCATCCCTTATTAGCAGACAAAAACAACAACAAACAAACAAAAAAAACAACAATAACAAAAAAAAAACGACAATGTGCAGCTTCTTTTTCTTTTCATTTTGTTATTAAGGATGGTGCTTCATTATAAAGTTTATAAAAAAAATTTTCATGCGTACCTTTTACAACTTCCTACTGTAGGTTCAACAAATGCGTACACAAGCAACATGTACATTCAGGCCATTAAAATTTTAAACAGTAGTTAAATTAAGGAAGAAATTTGACACTTGTTCAGTACATGTGAATAGTGTTCTCTTTCAAAACTGACCCATTGCCCTTCACAAGAGGTGACAAGGGTACAAAATCGAAAATTTGTTCATAATTCATGGAGTTATTTTTCATGCTTCTTCATTTAAGTCTGTACTGTGGGTACTCCTAAGAAACAGCTTGAAAATGCCATTCCAATGAGTACTCACAATGAATTTTTCCCTGGTTAAAACTTGAACATTATTTGATATTCAATTTGTGGTCACCAAGACTAACTTATCCTGCTCTCTATAAAAGGTGGGAAAGGTGCAAAAGTCACTATCAATAAAAATTATCAATGCAAATAGTGTCTTATTCTAATATGCGAAAACCAGCTGATACATGTAGTATTTGGACAATGAACTACTTACGCATTCACTAACTTTGAAATTTCATGCCTCTGCAGTAGTTGCGTAAATCACTTTTTGGGGCTTAGTGAAAGGTGCTATGGAGCCTAATTAAAGCATGTATTTTATTTTTGTAAAATCTCTATACAATAATGAACTGTGGGTACTTTTGAAATAAAAGAGTCTGACAAAGGTATTTTTAATGTACAAAAACAGCCATCATAATATGACTATATATAATACATGTAGTGAAACAAACTTATTATATCAGCCACTGCATAAGAAAACCAACAAAATGCTTGGGCGAAAACAAAGGCGCAGATCAGCTTCGCGGTAACTGCGAAGCTAGTTCAGCTTCGCGGTAACTGCGAAGCTGATCAGCGCCTTTGTTTTCGCTACTTGGATAGTACAATTTCTCTTCTTCCTAAATCCGAAATTTCAAGCTTCTAGCCATCTTCTGTGCTTGCACAGCTCGGTTTGAGTCAGACCTGGTCGGAAACCCCAAAGACCGGTTTTCTCGCATCGCGGCTCATAAACAAGCCTTACCATTCCTTCCAAAGTAATAACATCCATATCTAAATATTTTTCCATATTTTCTGAATCGCCAATCAATTATCCAATATCCTCGTTACAAATTTCGATCCAAAATGATCGGAAACTATCGACCACTTAACACAGTTTGGTAACCGGACACCTGTTTCCAGCATCAGTTTACAGTTTTTATGTGTTGGCATGTTTATTTAATGGGACAAAAGACTATGCCAATGAAATATGAGGTGTTATTGAACTGTCAGTGACGTTTTTGATATACCTTTTCATTGATTATGAAGTTTAATTTACATCACATTATACACTTAAAGTATATTTTATTATTTCGTAGATGTTATAAAACGATATTCAATAAAATCAATAAACCATCACTGACTTTGAAAGAGTCTATTACCCTCCGCATTTAATCGGTTTTCCCAGGTAAAAAGTGCCGTTATCTTTAAAATATGAACATTCACTCGTAAAACATATCTTTTGACTTAACCACTAGGTCCAAACCAAACTAATCTATGCAAATATCAGACTATTTAGATGCATGGTTTGATTAAAAAAAATAACTTGTAGGTATTCTTTTATCTAGGCAAAAAATAAAAGATGGTGATCAGACTATATTAACATTTATTCTGATCTAAATCATTTTTGTTGATGTATAAGATTGGCCTGCTCAGGACTGGGCCAAGTGATCTTTGTGATAATTTATTTCAATATCATTCAAGATTACCTATATATGAACTGCATCGTGGGAAAATCTGCTTTTCATATCTATGAAAAACAAAGATGCAGTCACTTTAATTTTTCATAACAGAACGTACAATGCTTCTCCTTCCTAAATTCCAAATTTCAAGCTTCTAGCTGTACAGGCTGGTTTGTGTCTGACGTCATAGCACACCCCAATGACAGGATTTCCCATACATTGGCTCATTTTTTATTATAACTTTAGTATTTGCCAGTCTGACTGATCAATAAATATTATAATAAAATATTTTATAGATGTATATTGATAGCCAATATTTTGTGTCAATGCGCCAGGCTTTGATCTTTGTGACTAAGGAGTTTATCAGGGTGACCAAAATTTGAGGAAGCAAAATTCCCTGACGTTTTCCTGACATTTCCCTGACTCAAAGCAAAGTTCTGTGACTCAATTAAGTTTGTGTATTTTGCAGGTAATTTTCTCACATCTGGGGAGGCGTGGAGCACCACTATGTTCAATTTCTTCGCAAAAAGGATTAATAATGTTTTTTTATTAATGAAAACATAATTCTCTTGTTGTTATTCAATTAATATCATAAAATCCAAACATGAAGAAAATGCTTTAGCATTTATTCTTGATATCTTTTGCAATTCATAAACCTGTCTTTCAAAATTCCCTGACTTTTCCCCGACTTTTGGCTGAAAATGCAAAATTCCCTGACTGATGTCAAAGTTCCCTGACACTTCCCTGACCTTGAAAATTTCTATTTTCCCTTGACTTTTTCCCTGACTATGGACACCCTGTTTATGTATAGGGTCTCATATTAAAGGAGCAGACTGATCAACGTTTGCACTGTTCCCAATCATGTCCTCCTCTTCCAGAGGTGCTTATCAAATGGAAAGAAAATGTTTTTACATATATGCAAAAGCATATTATTAAACATGATTAAAAGTAATGCGTAAACATGTAAGGTATTGAGGGTTCGAGGTTGTGTGTGGTTATTTCAAAATATATGTACTATTGTCATTTACACCATTATTATGTGTTTTATTTGTAACTTCCTGGCTACGCCCCTTGGTGGATAACAACTCTGAAAATCTGGGACTTTAACAATATTAACAATGAATATATTTGAATAATTTGTTAGCAGGGAAAGTTCCAACCTTTTAACACAATAGAGACCAACTGTATAGGAAGCGTAACTATTTACATATCCAATAATATTTATTGGACGTTTCATTTATTTCTTGCAAGCTAACAGGATTCCTAACAATCTGTTTTTAAAAGGAAATTACATTTAAAATCACTGATAGAAATATTTTTTGGTGCTAGCTCTAATGTATTTTACTGTCTATATACTAGTATATGAGCCGTCATGAGGGAATCTGTTTTATGCAAAAATGAAGACGCAGATCAGCTGTGCAGATACTATGTAGCTTATCAGTGCTATTTTTTCCTCAAGAAGTAGTAAAATCCCTCTACCTTCAAAATTTGAAGTTTCAAACCCACGGGTGGTAAAGTTTGGAACGACCTCCAAAAAGAGGTAGTGAATTTCTGTTCCAATCGCACATCCGGGAACTCGCGAGGTTGGTCCAAAGGCTAGAAACGGATAAACAAAGGTAGGTGTCGGTGGTTCTTATGATTTTTTTCTCAGTTTCTAGCGAAAAATGGATAATTATGGCAATGCTATGTCGTGTAAAGATGACTTCTCGATGCATACGGCCCAAAACTGTGGTTGAAACCGAAATAATTTCCGCTGGGTCGTTTTTAAAAGTTTGAACACGATGTAGCTTTTTCACAACAGTTTGTCAACGACTGACACCTTTTTGCAAAATTTGAGGTTTTCCACGATCAATACAGCCCCGGTACGCACGCCCTGGGGAAACGAGCACTCTGTATTACATATCCTGTTAAAAATGGCAACGGGGTGCATTATTTAAACAAATGATTGAGAAAATTCCAGTAGAGGTCGTTCCAATAAGTTGGAGTTTGTTCCAATTTGAATGAGATCGTTCCCAGTGCTCTCCTGTTTTATACAATGAAATTAATATCTGTGATATCAGACCAACCAAACTCAGACAAAAATGGGCGATTGACATTTATTGAATCCGGATAAACATTGTGTCAGCAACATGGCAGGCATATCCCGGATCAAGTAAAGCTGGCAAGCCGCATAGGCTGAAATTGGCGATCCAGAATTTTATAATTCTATTGTATAATTTGCCAATGATGATTGATAAGTAGCAAATGTTACATAGAAAAGTATTTGTATTAAACAAGATTGTCAAATTTTGCTTATATTGACTTTTTTCAGATATTGATGATGCAGCAGAAATTGCAAATGCATTCAATGATTTTTTCATAAACATCGCAGACAATATCAAAGAACCCATTGAACCCTCAAATCATGAAAAACTTCAAGATTACTGTAAGGAAAGAATCCCTAAGAATGTAGTATTTAATCTGCCCATGCTAACAGAAGATAAAGTATTAAAATATTTAAAAAATTTAGACATAAGGAAGTCTACAGGCACTGATGATATAGGGCCTAGGCTTTTAAGAATGTCATCTCCAATTATTGCTGAAAGTTTGACATACATTTGTAACTTAAGTATCAAAACAGGTTCTTTCCCTGAAAAGTGGAAAGAAGCTAAAGTTAAGCCACTGCATAAAGGAGGACCATCTAATGACCCAAACAACTTTCGACCAATATCAATTTTACCTGTACTTTCGAAACTTTTTGAAAAACATGTCCATGAGGGTTTGATTACTTTTTTAGAAAGTTACAAACTTCTGCATGATACTCAGTCTGGCTTCAGGCGTAACCATTCTTGTGAGACTGCACTCATTCATATGGTTGAAAAATGGTTAAAAGCTTTAGACAATGGTGAATTAGTTGGTGTTATTTTCGTTGACTTTCGTAAAGCATTTGATCTAGTTGATCACAATATTTTATTGAAAAAGCTAGAAATCTACCAGTTTAGTCAGGTTACCCTTAACTGGTTCAAGTCCTACCTTTCTGAAAGAAAACAAATAGTAACATTTAAAAATGTAGATTCAGATAAGGAAACTGTTAAATGTGGTGTACCCCAAGGATCCATTTTAGGGCCTCTTTTATTTCTCTTGTTCATAAATGATCTTCCTCTGCATTTAAAGGTGATGACTGATTTATATGCAGATGACTCAACATTATATGAAATCAATAGTTCAAAGGAAGAAATTGAAAGAAAGCTCCAGTTAGCAATAAAAGATTTAGTTAGATGGTGTAAGCAAAATGGAATGATAATTAACACAGAAAAAACCAAAGTAATGCTAGTAACGACACGGCAGCGACGAACAAGAGTAAATGATGACCTAAACCTATCACTTAATGATATTCAGTTACTGACTGTTTCCAATGAAAAAGTACTGGGTGTTCAAATTGATAACAACCTTTCATGGGGGGAACATGTCAGGAAAGTTACCAAAAAGATGTCTACAAACATTTGGCTTTTGTCTAAAGTAAAGAATTATTTGTCCACTGAATACAGAGTGATGTACTATAAAAGTTATATACAGCCACACCTTGATTACGCAAATATAGTCTGGAGTAGCATGTCAAAAACAAACCTGATGCAAATAGAAAGACTCCAAAAAAGAGCATGCAGAATTATTCTTGACTATAATTGTGCCAATGTTTATCAGTCAATGAATGATTTAAAAATCATGACCATATCAGAAAGGATATTCTTTCGAAAGGCAAAATTCATGTTTAAGGTCTCTAATGGTATTACTCCAGAGTATATAAATGTAATGTTTACTAAACGACAGGACAACAGAAATGCTAATGATTCACTTGTCCTCCGTTCTGTCACCTCAGACAACTTTATACTGCCCAAGCCAAACACAGAATTATTCAAGGGCAGTTTGGCATATTCAGGGCCAGTGATATGGAATTATATTGACACTGCAGTAAAAAGTGCTCCTACTACCGAATCTTTTCATAATAGATGCATTAAGTGGTTGAAAGCTTGAAATATCATGTCTTTTTATTTATGTAAGTAAACAGTATTCATTCATTCATTCATTCATTCATTCATTCATTCATTCATTCATTCATTCATTTGTATTATTGTATTATAATTCATACATTTTTTCTTTGTTGGCCTCTTTTAAAACATTGTTTTTGAGGTGTGTGTGTGTGTGTGTGTGTGTGTGTGTGTGTGTGTGTGTACCATATTTAATTTCACATTCAATTGTTAATTTGTATATGTTTGTATATATTTGAGGGCCGCAAGGGAGATTAGTTTTGTACTAATTGTGTTACCCTCTTGAAATAAAGACTTTATTATTATTATTATTATTATTATTATCATTATTATTATTTTTCTGTGTTTTAATTGTCCATTTTTGCCTTTTTTTACATTCATGTTGTGAAAAAAACAGCAAAATAGTCAATAACAGCAAATTTTTGATAATTTTGTTTAATGCAAATACTTTTCTGTGTTACAATTGCTCCTTCTCAGTCCTCATTGACAAAGTATATAATAGGATACAAAAAATCATCTGCCCTGGGTCCTCAATTTCAGCTAATTTCAGCTCGCTGGCTCGCTAGCTGTGCCAGTCATACCCGACCATATCCCAGCCGGGGATCGAACTCGTAGCCTCTCATAGTCCACTTGTAATGATTGAATATTTGATGCAATATCGTTCCAAATTATATGAAATTGTTTGCAGTGTTTCCTTATATAGAAATGAAATTGTAGACTACACCCTTCTTTGATACTTCTTATCTTTATTTGTATCTCAGAAAGAGATGATGCGTTATGAAAATGATTCATTCGTGTTTCTTAAACTCTACGTTTGGATCCCTTCAATTGCATTTTTGTATATTTCAGATGGGTTTTTGTTGGAGTGTATGTGTAGCTTTTTCATTTTTGTTTAATACATTTAACAACAGAAAGAGCGAAACAATTTACGACACGAAAACCCGACAAAGCAAGAATCGCATGCACTGTCTTTGCAATAGTTTTTTGATACTTTTTTTCAAAATCAACCTTTCCTGAAATACATAAAAAAATATGATCGTGTCACAATCCTTTTGCGTTCCAAAAGTCTTAAAAAGAGCAAGGAAACATGAAAATCGGTTTACACATAAAAGTAGGAATAAGAAACTATCTCTGCAAAGAACAATTCAAGTTTAAATCACAAGCCAGAAACCGCTTACAAACGGTCATTAGCAAGCTACCAGTCGTAGGAGAATCGCTTTCAAACCCCAAAATATTACACTATTTCAAACGCCATCATTTTTGTCTGAGTTTGGCTGGTCTTCTATCGCAGATATTAATTTCATTGTATAAAACAGGAGAGCACTGGGAACGATCTCATTCAAATTGGAACAAGCTCCAACTTATTGGAACGACCTCTACTGGAATTTTCTCAATCATTTGTTTAAATAATGCACCCCGTTGCCATTTTAACAGGATATGTAATACAGAGTGCTCGTCTCCCCAGGGCGTGCTAACCGGGACTGAATGCTTCGTGGAAAACCACAAATTTTGCAAGAAGGTGTCAGTTGTTGACAAACTGTTGTGAAAAAGCTACATCGTGTTCGAACTTTTAAAAATGACCCAGCGGAAATTATTTCGGTTTCAACCACAGTTTTTGGCCGTATGCATCGAGAAGTCATCTTTACACGACATAGCATTGCCATAATTATCCATTTTTCGCTAGAAACTGAGAAAAAAATCATAAGAACCACCGACTCCTACCTTTGTTTATCCGTTTCTAGCCTTTGGACCAACCTCGCGAGTTCCCGGATGTGCGATTGGAACAGAAATTCACTACCTCTTTTTGGAGGTTGTTCCAAACTTTACCACCCGTGAAACCACTAGGTGTGCATATGGGTTTCTGTCAGATCTATTTGAAATCTTAATGAGACAAATTTCATAATATAATAAAAGTTTCTTTTACGAAAAGTAGCCAAAGTCAATTCTCTGGGCCCAGTTGTTCAAAACTTTGTTAGCTTAACGCTGTCGTTAAGTCCTCATTTTGTTAACCATATATCGGTTTCAAAAGCAAATACACTGTTAATTTTTGTTGAAAAATTGTGAGAATCCTTTACAATGCAAAGGATTCTCATATTTTTTCAACAAAAAATAACTGTGTATTTGTAATATTGCCGTTTGAAATTTTTACAAATCGTTAACTAACAACATCGTTCATTTTGAACAAGTGGCCCTTGATCACCATTTAAGGAAGTGCAGCTATAAAACCGATTCATATGCAATAAGAGCTGTCGCAGGACAGCGTGCTCGACTGCTTCTGACTTTGTCAAACATAAGGCCAAACCCGACCAGTAACCCAAAGCATTATGCTCATACATCTTTTTGCCTTGATGCAATAAGGCAAAATCACTGAACCATGAAAGTTAATTATAACTACCTAAGATTTAAAGGTCTCACTCTGACATATTGTGAAAGAAGTGTGTTCATATACCAACTGAGTGCCAAGACACAAGGCAAAATCACTGAACCGTGAAAAAAGGTCACACTGACCTATAAGTATTGCAGGGTCAAAGGTCTAGTGATACTTACTCATAATGTGAAAGAAAAATGATCATATACCCATTCAGTGTTGAGATATAAAGCAAAATCACTGAACCATGAAATTAGGTCATAGTGACCTATAAGTATGTTTGGGTTAAAGGTGTGGTCATACTCATTCATAATCAGAAAGAAGTATGAAAAAATACCAACTGAGTGTTGAGATATAAGGCAAAATCACTGAACCATGAAATTAGGTCACAGTGACCCAGGAATACTTTACGGTCAAAGGTCTTGTCATACTCATACATATCGTGAAAGAAGTATGTTCATATACCAATTGAGTGCCGAGATATAAAGGAAAATCACTGAACCGTGAAATTAGGTCATATTGACCTAGGACTACTTTAGGGTCAAAGGTCTTGTCATACGCAAACATAGTTTGAAAGAAGTTTGTTCATAAACCACTTGAGTGCCGAGATATTAGGCAAAGTCACTGAACCGTGAAATTAGGTCACAGTGACCTATAAGTATATTGGGGTCAAAGGTCTGGTCATACTCACTCATAATCTGAAAAAAGTATGAAAATATACTAACTGAGTGTCAAGATATAAGGCAAAATCACTGAACCGTGAAATTAGGTCACAGTGACCTAGGACTACTTCAGGGTCAAAGGTCTTGTCATATGCAAACATACTTTGAAAGAAGTTTGTTCATAAACCATTTGAGTACCGAGATATAAGGCATAAATCACTGAACCGTGAAATTAGGTCACAGTGACCTGTAAGTATATTGGGGTCAAAGGTCTGGTCATACTCACTCATAATCTGAAAAAAGTATGAAAATATACTAATCGAGTGTCAAGATATAAGGCAAAATCACTGAACCGTGAAATTAGGTCACAGTGACCTAGGACTTCTTCAGGGTCAAAGGTCTTGTCATACGCAAACATACTTTGAAAGAAGTTTGTTCATAAACCATTTGAGTACCGAGATATAAGGCAAAAATCACTGAACCGTGAAATTAGGTCACAGTGACCTGTAAGTATATTGGGGTCAAAGGTCTGGTCATACTCACTCATAATCTGAAAAAAGTATGAAAATATACTAATCGAGTGTCAAGATATAAGGCAAAGTCACTGAACCATGAAATTAGGTCACAGTGACCTAGGACTACTTCAGGGTCAAAGGTCTTGCCATACGCAAACATACTTTGAAAGAAGTTTGTTCATAAACCATTTGAGTACCGAGATATAAGGCAAAATCACTGAACCGTGAAATAAGGTCACAGTGACCTATAAGTATATTGGGGTCAAAGGCCTGGTCGTACTTACTCATAATCTGAAAGAACTAAGAAAATATACTAATTGAGTGTCAAGATATAAGGCAAAATCACTGAACCATGGAAAGTAGGTCAACCGACCCTTACCGTCATGACACACAAGTCAGTGTCACAAAGTCAAAAGATGAATGACCAACCATCCTCCTAAGTTGTTTCTATTAAGAAATAAAAAGAAAAAAAAATTCGGGGAGTTCTAGATTTTGACCTCTAGCCCCGCCCCCCTGACTCCGACCCATGGGTCCGATGTCATGGAACCTAAAGTGTATGAAGTATGAATGCTTTATGATAAGTTGTTGTCAAGATATGCCTCCTTGTAAAAGTTACACAGCAGTACATCTATTTTTAGTGTTCTAGTTTTTAACCTCCAGCCCCACCCCCCAGGCATGGACCCAGGGGCCCGATGCCATGGAATGAAACTCAACCCTACAGGGTACCTATGGTCCGAGTATGAAAGCCCTCTGACAAAAAGTTTTCAAGATATAGACTTCTAGAATACTATAGCACAGAAAAGCCATTATTATTAATGGTGTTCTAGATTTTAACCTCTAGCCCCACCCCCTGGCATGGACCCAGGGATCTGATGCCATGGAATGAAAGCCGACCCTACAGGGTGTCACTGGCCCAAGTATCAATGCTTTCTGATGAGTGGTTGTCAAGATATGGACTTCTAGAAAACTTTTACATAAGAATTGCCATTTTTGAAGGTGTTCTAGATTTTAACCTCCAGCCCCACCCCCTGGCCTGGACCCAGGGGCCCAATGCCATGGAATGAAAGCTAACCCTACAGGGTATCTATGGTCCAAGTATGAATGCTTTCTGATGAGTGGTTGTCAAGATATGGACTTCTAGAAAACTTTAACGCAAGTGTGACGCGCACGCGCACGCGCACACGCACGGGAACGGGAACGGGAACGTGGACAACCGGGGTGACTGCAATAGCTCTATGCACTTCGTGCAGTCGAGCTAAAAAGCAAGTTTACTCATGATTTAGCTCAAATAGGTTCAACAATAAACAAACAAATAAATTTAAAGTAAACAAACTTTAATATTATCAACCCGAACTCCGAACAATAACCTACATTTTAATACTTCTTTTAGCACCGTCTGATTCTAACTCTGTCAGAAAACTAAGTCTGAAACCGACAAACAGTCATTTAGCCAACAATTTTCGTATCACTTTCGGCGTCTTTGCTCCTGTCGCCCGAGCTCCACTTTAACGGGAATTCTTGCATCACGGCAACTGGGCCCGTCGTTTTCTTGCACCAAAGCTTGGATAGCAGAGAGCTCTCGTTTGAGCAGTACGAGCCTTGTTGGAACTTGAAACACTTTACGTCAAGCATGCCGAAGAAGAGCTTGCCAACTTGGTTTGAGGTTTCTGTGTCCACTTTCTATAAGATAAAAAATAAGAACTGTTATGGATAAAAAGCTGAAAAAAAAGAATGCAATAACAATGCAAACAAAGAAAAATGAGCTGCCACATTGGAACACCAACAATCTGCTATTAAAGGCAAAAACAAAGACGCAGATCAGCTGCACAGTTGATCAGCGCCTTTGTTTTTCGCTATATGGATAGTACATTTCCTCTACTTTCTAAATCTGTAATTTTCAGCATCTAGCCATCTTCTGTGCTTGTACAGCTTAAGTTTGTTTCAGACCTGTTTGGAAGGCCAAATTCTTGGTTTTGTCATGTGAAGACTCAAATATCTTTGGTGGAAAATGCTCAGTAAATACCCTATTAATACTCCTTGTGCTCTCCCTTCCAAATTACTGACAAAGATGCACCTACCAATTATGACCAAAAAATGAATTTGCTTGGACTATTACCGAAAATATTACAAGATGTAAAACATGTATCTTCTTACCTTTAAGCACTGGTAAAGATGCTGATCACAGTCACAGTGACGGACTGTCCAGGGGTGGTAGTTATAGTAGTGGAACTTGGTCTCAAATCTGTCTATGTAGTAGGGACAATGGTTCTGGGGAGGGGGAAAGGGAGGGGGGGGGGTCCTATTCTTACCTTCAAACACTGGTATAGATCACAGTCACAGTGACTGACTGTCCAGGAATGGTAATTATAGTAGTGGAACTTGGTCTCAAATCTGGCTATGTAGTAGGGACAATGGTCCTGGGGAGAGGGAGGAGGAGAGGGGGAGGGGGGCGTACCTATTCTTAACTTCAAGCACTGGTATAGATGTTGATCACAGTCACAGTGACTGACTGTCCAGGGATGGTAGTTATAATAGTGAAACTTGGTCTCAAATCTGTCTATGTAGTAGGGACAATGGTCCTGGGGAGGGGGTGGAGGGGGCGTGCCTATTCTTACCTTCAAGCACTGGTATAGTTGTTGATCACAGTCACAGTGACTGACTGTCCAGGGATGGTAGTTATAATAGTGGAACTTGGTCTCAAATCTGTCTATGTAGTACGGACAATGGTTGTGGGGAGGGGGATGGGGGGTGGGGGAGGGGGAGGGGGAGGGGGCGTGCCTATTTTTACCTGCAAGCACTGGTATAGATGCTGATCACAGTCACAGTGACTGACTGTCCAGGGATGGTAGTTATAGTAGTGGAACTTGGTCTCAAATCTGTCTATGTAGTACGGACAATGGTCATGTGTTCTGCAGCAGGAGTCGGTTAGGTTGTGGACACCTAAATCATATACAAGAATCATTGAGAAAACAAACCTTTAAATAGTTTTTTCTTTTACCAGGAAAAAGCCTTATATAGAGATATATATAGACCTTTGTATACTTGCATACAATAATACAATATCACGAGTCTAGGGGAGATAAACTGTGTAACATTTATTACTAATATGATCCATGAATTATGTTTCTTGCCATAGTGACATGAACATATGAACTGTGGCTTTTCCTGATTTCTGCACTTTCTTTATTCACAAAAGCAAACCTGCCAGAAATGTGCTCAAAGTTTCATATGTTTTTTTGATTATTTGAAGAAAAACAAATGGATAATACCACAATAAAAGTTACAGTTATATAATACCTAAATCTTGCATGTTTTCTGCAACATTTTCATACCCACACCACTTGGTCCCAGGGTAGATGGCAAAATGGCTTCCAGCTCCACTCGGGGCGCCAGTCTTAAAATCTCCCTTAAAAGAAAAGAAGTACATAATGATGTCATACCTTATGTCAAGGTTGGATACTGGCATTATTCATTATGAAAACTTGGCCATGCAATATACAGAGAATTTTTTTCATCTGTAAAAATTGAAAAATTCATCATACTGCGTTTACATCATGTTCCCGGCGGCCCTGGCAGCCCCGTTTGCTAGAAACGTAGCGTGCCGTGGAGTTTTGGTAATACATTTCTCTGATTTTCAAGATCTATTACGTTTTGTTACGTTTTGTTAAGTTGTATTACGATATCCGTAACAAGCCGTGGTAGTGATTAGCCGGTGTGTCACGGAGGCGCTAAGGTACGTTACGGTTATCCACGATCTATCACGGTTATTAGCACGTTCTATTACGGCCTGTTACGTTCTGTTGCGGTCAGTTGCGCTTTGACCAAGGCATAACACGTTTTTTCGGTCTGTCAAGGTCAGCTACGGTCGAAACGTAGACACCATACAATATAAAGAACATTTTTTTTTCCTTTTGTATAAGAATAAGTCATTTAAAATAATAACAACCGCGCTCCTCAACAACCGACTGCACAGTTGATTAAGTTCGGGATCGTAATTATTCTTCAATTGCATAGTGCAGCGTATGGTCTGTATTGTTCACTATAGCGACTGCTCCAATATGAAGGAACTTGTCCCCACGATATGCCTTTTTATATCTATAAACTTCACGCGCCGTGATAACCGTAACAGAATGTGGCATACGTAGTAGAACGGGGTGTACACCGTCAAAGACCGTAACGCACCATAACTTAACGCAACAAAACGTGTTGACTATTCCGTAGGAAACGGGACGAGACGTGAGACGACCGTGATCAAACGCAACAGAACGTGGAAGATCAGTAGCATGCCGGGCTATTCACTAGCTTCCCGTTGCACTACGGACCGCCTCCACGTTTCGCTACGTCCTGTTACGTTCTGTCACGGTGTGTTACGTTCAACCCGTTTTATCACGGTCCATTACGTTTCTCATTTCCGCCGTGACTGCCGTGGCAGATTTTTAAACTGTCATAAAATCTGTCACGGTGTCCACGGTTATCCCGGTGTGCTACGTTTGCCTATCCCGTTCCCCTGCGTTGCCTCACGGTTATCCCGTTTTGCTCACGGTTGTCTGAAACGTGGCCGCCGTGACCGCCGGGAACATAGTGTAATTGCAGTATCAGAAAAATTTTGATATTTTTAATATTTTTGCTCAAAACATTGATTGTGGGTACACGTTAGAACCCCCTCGCCGAGGCGGTTCTAACGAGTACCTACAATCTATGTTTTGGATCAAAAATAAGGAAACTAGGTATACCCCTGCATGCCCCAGTTTTACTATATAAAAGTGGGGTTTAAGGGGGTATTCATTGCACGGACATGTTTCCCTGATGTTACTCATGACGTCAAAATCATATTCATAAACATGGCAAAAAAGCATACTGCCCCCCATAACTGTTGATACATCACCAAAACTAACCAAGTCGTCAAGGTGTTTTATTTCATTTTCTTAGCCCAAGAGAATAAAAAGAATAGAATGAGGTTTAGTTTAATTGAGTGGGTAAGTTTAAATAAAATTCTAATTCATCTATATATTAGAGGATCTTACATGAGTGGTCATTTCATATTAAATTTTATAAATTAAATATGAAATTACCTCAAGTGTAAGATTCGTTTCATCATATGATCTTTAAAATTGGAATTATCACCTTAAACATATTTTCAATGAAAATTTATTCTTGTTACAGACATCATCAATGAAGTTTCAAATTCCTGCAAAAGTGTTAATACATGTTTAGTAATAACACATTTATTCCACTACGTATCCACTGAATAACAGAGACGTCATATGATAAAAAAAGAATGAACGTATCTCCAGTGACATCACATACAAAACAGACAACAAAGAGGACATTTTGAATAATTTTGTTTCCCAGCAAGTCAATGTAGTAACCACTTTTTATTTCATGGCCGCAATGATGAAAAAGCTTACTGTATAAAGAAAATCTATGGATAGGCATCATCACGATAACATGTTTAATGTACACCCCCTTATACCTCACTTTTATGTAGCAAAACTGGTGTATGCAAAGGTATACCTTTTTTTTTTTTTATTTTTGCTACAAAACATAGATTGTGTGTACTCGTTAGAACTGCCTCAGCAAGGCGGTTCTAATGTGTACCCACAATCTATGTTTTGAGCAAAAATTTAAAAAATATCAAAACTTTTTTAATGAGATTTTCAATTTTTACCACTGAAAAAATTCTCTGCATATTGCATGGGAAAGTTTTCATAATGTTTTGTATTTCTTCACCTTAAAGGGTTTGCCCTTCACAAGATTATAGTTGAAAGTGTCTGATGTAGGGTCCACAAAGTCTTCATTACGTCGAGTCTTGGCGAGTTTGGCGTTCCTGACGTCACCACATTTGCTAAGCATCTGGTCTATTTTGTCTTGTCCTATAATTAAACAATACATTTCAAGTTAAAGCTTTTTATTATGTTCATACATTCTTTGTCTCTTTGTGAGACAAATTTGCTTTACTGCGTACGCAAAAACAGAGGCACAGGTCTATACTACTATATGATAACCATGTAGGTGATCAGCATCTTTGTTTTGCCTTTCTGATTGTAGCCTGTAGCCATCCTGTGTCATTGTACCTCAGTATTTGTGTCCCCCAAGATATTGTAATAACTTGTCAAGGCCATTCATAATGGTTACCATGGTAATTCACATTCTCTCACTTTAGTATACATGTATATAGCCTCTAATTTTAGTCTGGCAGATCTTGCTTTTGGATTCTTGCAATGTGTCATATCATCTTGATTTTCCAAGTTCAAGGTCATTACAAATGATCACAATGGTAACTTACCAATAACTTGGGTAAAAGTCTCTTCTGACTGCATTAATGTTTTAGCTTTAGTCTTGCTTTTGAACATTCTACAGTCCGTCATATCGTCCTGATTTTCCGAGGTCACAGCTTTAAGGTAGTAGTTGCCGTCGGTAACTTGGAATAAATTAACATCATTGTCGACATTTTTTACTTTGTAGGCAATCTCCCCTGAAATACATTAAAATTTGTTAACAGTCACGTATTACGTGTATATGTAGGTCAGCCAAACCATTTGTACAAAATTCCTCTTTTATTGACATGACTTTCTTGGTCATTCTGTACTAACGGTGTGTTGCTATACACACAAACAGGGCGGGTAAGGTCATTTTGGAGACAGAACCCCCGTTTAAAGTGTCAGCCAAAAGACTGGGAACAACCAGGAGAGCCTGGTTTAAATGGCAAGTACCTAAACCACTATGCCACACATCTCAGTAACAATAATTATTGTTGTGACAGTGTACGGTAAATACCAGAGATTGTCTGCCACAATCTGGGCATGAATGGACTTTCAGCATTTTGAAAATTTTACGCAACACTTTGTCTATATTTGAGCCGCCTCGTGAGAAAACCAACAATTTGCATAGGCGAAAAAAAAGACGCAGATCAGCTTCGCGGTAACCGCGAAGCTGATCAGCGCCTTTGTTTTCGCTACTCGGAAAGTACTATTCCTCCTCTACTTAAGTCCAAAATTTCAAGCTTCTAGCTCTTTTCTGCGACTGTACAGGTCAATTTGTGTCGGACCTGTTCGGAAACCACATTGTTGGTTTTCCCACGAGACGGCTCATTTCATAGCCCAGTCAGTGACTATTATGGCAACTATGGGCTGATTTTTGGTCTGTGAATACCTAAATGCTGGTAGACAATTGGCGGACTATAACCAATACCCCTTTTTTGACCATTTGTTAGCTATCAGCTCCAGTGGCTGTCCACGTTCTGTCCTTAAAATTTTGGGGCCACATTTAAGGCAACAGAATGCAACAGCTGGTATAGAACAGGAATGGAAGGCTGGTTGAAACAAGAAACTTCTTGACAGATCAACAAAATGCTTTAAAAAACATGCATTACCTTCTGATAAGCCTTTGCTTGTATCTGTGCTGTAACAAAATCCGATAAAAGCTGAAACTAAAATTATTATTTTCATTTTCGCCTTTAAAATTTTAACAGACAGCACAAGGCTATGAAATGTGTGGAACTAAACTAAAAGCCAAAATTAAGAAGCTACCAGTTATAATGCCCTACAAGATAGCAACTGCAATTTAACACTACTGTCTAGTAGCATTTGATTAGTTTTTCTTTATTTCTTGCTTTTTTAATTTAAATCACAACCAAACAACTTCCAGACAAGTCAGGTTAGAGCCAATGTTTCCTAGACCCGTTCCTGGGTACTTAACCCATCAGGAAAACATGTCCATGTAATGTATACCCCCTTGAACCCCACTTTTATATGGCAAAACTGGGGTATGCAGGGGTATATCTATTTTTCTTATTTTTGCTCCAAAACATAGATTGTGGGTACTCGTTAGAACCGCCTCGCCGAGGCGGTTCTAACGTGTACCCACAAGCTATGTTTTGAGCAAAAATAAGAAAAATATCTTAAAAATTCTACTGAAAACTTTCAATTTTTACAACTTTAGAAAAAAATTGTATATACACGGGCGTGTTTTCGTAATGCAGCACTAAGGGAAGTAAAAGCATACTGTGCTATGTGCCCAGTCTGGCATAGGTACTATGTTTGCTAGCAACCAAACTCTGCAAACATTTTACATACATCTGTAGATTTACATTGTATTTTTCTGTTTGTCCATGATGTTTTTTGAAGACTCATTGCTGGAATTTCATGAAAATTTGCAGACCTGTGCTGAAGATACATTACTTTTAAGTCAGTAGATACCATATCAAAAAGTTCAGAGAGGTAATTTTCAAAATATGAAGCTAATAAAATCAGGTGTGCCTGTTAATAACAGGAATTACTACAGGTTAAGAAAAAAACAAACATTTATAAAAACAGAAGATGAAATAGGTTAATTAGATAAACATCTTCAAAGGTTAAGGACTGAAAGGATGTACAGTTGATTCAAAGATGCATAGTAATAATGCTATACCATTTTTCACACAAACAGCACTAACATTACGAAAACATGCCCATGCAATATACAGAGATTTTTTGAGCTTTAAAAATTGAAAATTTTCAGCTGAAAATTTTTGATATTTTTCTTATTTTTGTCCAAAACATAGATTGTGGGTACACGTTAGAACCGCCTCGCCGAGGCGGTTCTAACGAGTACCCTAAATCTTTGTTTTGGAGCAAAAATAAGAAAAATAGGTATACCCCTGCATTCCCCAGTTTTACTATATAAAAGTGGGGTTTGAGGGGGTATACTTTACACGGACATGTTTTCCTCATGAAGGACAATGTTGCCCACTGAAATAAACACTCATATTTAAAACTTTGTGGTAAATACATCATACCTATCAAGCCTAAAAATGAGTCGATTTTATTAATTTATATCGGTTTTCATCAATCTTTAAAAGATTTATAAAACCAATATATCATAACAAAAAATAGTCTGTGCCTTCTTTTGGACATACACAGTTATAGGAACACTATATATAATTTAAGAGCAGTCAAATCAATGTCTGCACTGTTTGCTAGTCTGTCTTTATGCTTTAAGTTTCACTATAGTATTTGTAATTTTGTGTTGAATCAAACGATTACTTTTTCGGTCTGAATTTTTGAGAAGTGTTATGGTATTGTTTTACATGTAATCAGGTAAACATTCTATTATCAGGTAACTTAGTTCCTTCCCAAAATAGGTTATCATAGTCACAGATGTAACAGTTTATTCTGACCAGGTGAAATAAATAACATTACATTTCTGTGTCTGTGTATCAGTTTGAGTCCAAATGTCAGGCCGAAGAACTCGGGGACTTAACTTTAACTGCCTTTACACATTGCCCAGCGGGCACATGACGTCAAAATGATGTCATATCAACGTCGATGCGACGTTGCATCGAATGACGTCGCATCGATGTTGATCCGACATCATTCTGACATCATGTGCCTGCTGGGTAGGTACAGCTAACAGTATGCCCATGTTACATTTAAGGATGAACTCAAGTCTTACTGTGATCACTCAAAAGATGTTAAATAAGAGAGCTGTCACAGGACAGCATAGCTCACAGATTTGTGCTTTGCCACTAAATCTATTAAAACCTATGACTCAGGTGCGTAGTGATGGTACAGCGTAAAACTTCACACCAATATCTACCAACATGCAAAGTATCAACTTGACTCATCAACATGTTCAAGAGATATAGACTTATACACTGACTAGCTTTAAAAACACACAAAAAAAACAAACACGAAAATTAGTATTTTTTTCACCAAGGACATTTCTAGTTATCCTTAACAGGTGAAAGGGGTCGGTAACTGTACTGTACTTCTATTTTTACATGAAACCGGCATTAATAAAGTTACTGAGCACCCACAGCAACTAGACGACCAATGGTCCTATAAACGCTCGCCTGAGATCTGGGATATGCGACCTCAGCTGACCTTGCCATAAAATAGGTCAAGGTCATCCCGGAGTCATGATTTATATAAACTTTGTAGAGCTCCATTCACTGATGCTTCAGGCAAAGTTTCAAAATCATAGGTCTTTCGGTTCTGAAGAATAAGATTTATAAAGGTTTTTGCTATTTATAGCCATGGCAGCCATCTTGGTCACGTGACCTGAACCATTTATATTAACTTTCATTCCCCTTTCCTAACGATGCTCCAAATAAAGTTTGGCTTTGACTGGCCAATCGGTTTAAGAGAAGATGTTTCAATATTATGGTCATATATATGTATACAGCCCCGGGGCAGGGGCAGACAACCCCCTGAAGACATTTTCTTTCATAAACATAAATCTTCTGTCCATTTGCATACTCCCAGCAAGCTATTTGTAGCCAAATAGTCCATATGTCAGGCCAACCTGTCAGGTCAGGTTGTTTGAATATTATGGTAATGTACATGTAAATTGCCCCGGGGTGGGGGCATTTGAGCCACTGGGGTCCAATTTTTATCAGAATCATTAATATTCAGTCTTACTGCCCATTTCCTGCAAGACTTTCACTTTATATGACATTTTAAAAGTCTTCCCCATTCAAATGCATTGGCGACCTATGTTGACCTTGCCGTAAAATAGGTCAAGGTCATTACAGTGTCATGATTTATATATACGTTGTAGTGCTTGAGGCATCGATGCTTCCTGCCAAGTTTTGTTGAAATCTGTCCACTGGTTCTGGAGAAGAAGACTCTTAAAGGGTTTTCACCATATATGGGCATGGCGGCCATCTTGGTCATGTGACCTGGATTATTTATGTACACATTGGTTACCCTTTCCTATTGTTGCTTCACATAAAATTTGGCTTTGATTGGCCAAGCGGTTTCAGAGGAGATGATGTTTGAATATTATGGTAATGTACATGTAAATTGCCCCGGGGTGGGGGCATATGAGCCCCTGGGGTCCAATTTTTTTCAGAATCATTAATATTCAGTCCTACTGCCCATTTCCTGCAAGACTTTCACTTTAAATGGCATTTTAAAAGTTTTCCCCATTCAAATGCATTGGCGACCCATGTTGACCTTGCCGTAAAATAGGTCAAGGTCATCACAGGGTCATGATTTATATATACATTGTAGTGCTTGAGGCATCAATGCTTCATGCCAAGTTTCGTTGAAATCTGTCCACTGGTTCTGGAGCTGAAGATTTTTGAAGGGTTTTTACCATATATGGGCATGGCGGCCATCTTGGTCATGTGACCTGGATTATTTAAGTACACATAGATTACCATTTCCTATTGATGCTTCACATAAAATTTGGCTTTGATTGGCCAAGTGGTTTCAGAGGAGATGATGTTTGAATATTATGGTAATGTACATGTAAATTGCCCCGGGGTGGGGGCATATGAGCCCCTGGGGTCCAATTTTTTTCAGAATCATTAATATTCAGTCTTACTGCCCATTTCGTGCAAGACTTTCACTTTATATGACATTTTAAAAGTTTTCCCCATTCAAATGCATTGGCGACCTATGTTGACCTTGCCGTAAAATAGGTCAAGGTCATCACAGGGTCATGATTTATATATACATTGTAGTGCTTGAGGCATCTTCAATGCTTCATGCCAAGTTTCGTAGAAATCTATCCACTCAGTCACTGGAGAAGAAGATTTTTGAAGGGTTTTTACCATATATGGGCATGGCGGCCATCTTGGTCATGTGACCTGGATTATTTATATACACATTGGTTCCCCCTTCCTATTGATGCTTCATATAAAATTTGGCTTTGATTGGCCAAGTGGTTTCAGAGGAGAAGATCTTTGAAATTGTGGATGGACGACGGACGACGTACGGACGGACGCCGGATCATGGCCATCCTACAAGCTCACCTTGTGAGCCTAACGGCTCAGGTGAGCTAATAAGCCATTTTACACTTTTTGCCATTGAATTAATGAAGAAAAATATTTAACCATTTCACACGGAGCTTGTAGTAACCCATATATAAATAAGAGCTGTCACAGGACAGTGTAGCTCACCTGGCTTGTGTTTTGCCACTACATCTTTTAAATTCTATGATCGTGATGGTACAGATTAAAACTTCAGACCAATGTCTACCAGCATGCAAAGTATCAACTTAATCCATCATCATCATCATCATCATATCCGTTTTATAGTCCGTTGTCCTCTACTGAGGGTTGGACTTGTTTGACAAGTCTCCTTCTTAGACGACCTCTCCACTCTGAGCGATTCTGAGGATCAGCAGTATCCATTCCTAGCTTTTTTCTGTCGTCTAACAACACTTCATCCCATGATTTCCTTGGCTTGCCAGATCTTTTCTGTGCAACTATGTTCAGCTTGCGTACTTGAGCAATCCAGCCTTTGCTGCGCTCTACATGTCCATACCATCTCATTCTGCTGGAGCGAAGCACCACATCTATATCCTGAAGTCCAAGCTTTGAGAGAAGGGAGTCTGAGCTTACTTCATCATTCGCCTTGACATTACAGATCCAGCGGATCATCGCACGGTCATTGCGCTGTAGGCGGTTAAGTGTAGCCACAGTCATCGCCCATGTTTCTGCCGCATGCAGCATTACACTTCTCACACAAGTTGAATAAACTCGACCTCTGGTCAAAAGTGGCAGATTGCGGTTGGTGAGTAGGGGGAGTAGCTGTCGGAACTTGCCCCAAGCGGATTTGCAACGTGTTATTGCAGCCAGTTCACAACCACCACCAGCAGAAAGCATGTCTCCCAGATAACAGAACTCTGGAACAGCCTCAACTGTTTCGTCATCAACCTGAACCTCCTTCACTAGTCTTCCATCTATTGGACGTGCCTTTCCTAGGCAGCGAGCACATCTGAAATCAGGATCAGGGCGCAAGGGGCCTTTGATTCCACTGCATTTCTTGTGGATCCAGGACAAGCAGCCACCACAGAAGATAGCATTTCTTCCTACACCTGTCTGACAGACGCCACAGGGATCCTTTCCAGATTTTTTCAGAAGGTCCAGATTGGGGCCAGAGACCATGATCTTTGTCTTCCCCATGTTCACTCGAAGGCCTTTCCTCTCCATCTCTGCTTTCCATGTCTTCAGCTTTACCAGTAGTTCCTCCATGGACTCAGCACTAATCATCAAGTCATCTGCATACAACAGCTCCCAAGGGCAGCCTGTTCGGAACTCCCTGGATAAAGCCTCTAACACAATGATGAAGAGAAGCGGGCTTAGGACAGAGCCCTGATGAACACCTACTTTGACACCAAACTCCTCACTGTATCCACTGCCAACTCTTACCCTACTTCTCACGTCTTTATACATGGACTGGACAAGGCACACTAGCCACTCGTCGATTCCTAGTTTTCGCATTGCCCACCAGATGACATCCCGTGGGACTCGATCGAATCCCATACCGAAATCAGGTACAAATTAGGCACAAAATTTTGTACCTATTTTGTACCATTAATGTGCCTTTTCATTTTAGGCACAAAATAGGTATACCTATTTTGTACCAGTCTGAGAACTTAGAAATTTTACATGTGCCTTTCATGTGCCTTTGCGGACTTAGACTTTTTTGCCTATACCTATTTTGTGCCTTTCAGGACTTAGTCGTTTTTTCATGTGCCTATTTTATACCTAGTTCGGACTTAGTCATTTTTTGATGTGCTTTTTTTGTACTTTTGAAAAACTTAGATTTTTCTGCCTGTATTTTGGACTTAACCATTTTGAAGAACTTAGATTTTTCTGCCTGTATTTTGGACTTAGCCATTTTTAGATGTACCTTTTTTGTGCCTCTTCACAGACTTGTAATATTTTTTTACTAAAATCAGCCAGAAGGACATATGGATCGAAAACAATAGAATATAAAGATACATTATAAAAATGTTCAAAATATCTTTTTTTAAAAGCATGCTGCATTTTAATCAGGCTTAATTCATGAGATTTAAGCAACAACTTAATTTCATCCTAGGCTGTACTAAGTCTTCTCAGAACAAATGAGTAAACAACTCATAACATTTATGAAATTAATTTGTATTGAATTGTTTCTTATAATATAGAACTATTATATTTCACTTCCAGTAAATTGAAATAAAATGAATCACAATGATTTTGTTTTGTTTTCTTGTATTTATTTTCTTATGTTATTTTATCAGTAATTCTATAATATGTCATAACATTATTATTCATGTATCTAATGACAATGGCATCTGGATGTACCTAAAATGTGCCTATGAGCCACTTAATGACTTTCTAATGACTCTTATCTCATGCACAACACATTTTCTGTGTAAAATGAGATTTATGACCACTAACTTGTACACAAAACACCCAAGATCTATGCAAAAATCTGCATTTTATAGAGAGGCATACACCAGTTAACATGTGGATGCAAGGATTGAACAGAATATAGAAAGTAAGAATTTGACTTTTTATTTTCATAAACTAGGTGTGATTACACATAATTTCTGGTATTTTTTTTTCAAATTTGCACTTTTGCTGCTACACTTTTTCAATCTGTTTGAAGTTTAGATTTAAAACAAATAAAACTGTAACTTACTGTTTAATTATATCAGCTGAATAATTTGTTTGTTTAGAATTATACTTTTATCATAAATGTATGCTGAGTTAAACCTCCCATAATATGTACTATCTCTTTGACTTTGGTAAATATCTGAATATTTCGACTCCATACTGAGATTCAGCTTCTTCTTGACAATAGATGATGATTATGTCACATGTAACTGCAGATTTTGGTGATATTTAAAGCTATTTTATTCAGCTTTATGTCCTTTTCAAGATAATTTCAGTTCATATTAGACAGGTCAATTATTAGGTGAGGCGAAAACAGGAGAACCCGAAGAAGAACCACCTGGTACATACGCAAGCTGAACATGTGACACACAGTTAAGATGATTGAATGGTAATGAAATAAGGGCTCTTAACCACTTTGCCACAGGTAAGCTATTTTGATTACAATATGTTTATTTGAGCAGCTCAAAATGGGAGATTGGGACGGCTGGGCTTAGGGGTTCTGACCAGGTCTGATATAAACCAGGCTGTATTGCCACAAAAATGGTTTCAAAAACATTTTTTTTAAATGGTGGGTTCTATGTGGTAAAAGAAGTACATTGTGCTGATCAGTTGTTGTGAGCTTACAGTTTTTTGTATAACTGATCTGAGCCTAGAGCTGTTTTCGAATGTACTAAAGGCAGGTTTTCTTATAATGTGGCTTTTTAAAGTGGTGGGGGGGGGTTATATTGCGTACCTATAATGTACCTGAAGACTGCAATATGATTGGCTGTTTTCAAGAACTAAGGTATGGTACCTAAAATGTACCCCTAGAAACAAACAGGCACATATTAGGTACACCAGGCACATATGAGGTACATAAGGTACATATTAGGTACACTAGGCACATTATAGGTACACAATTTAACTACTAGGGCACAATAAGCACATTGTAATCTTGTGCATAGGTACATAATATGTACATAGGGCCCACTTTAGGTACAAAAGGCACATATTAGGTACAAAAAGCACATAATAAGTGCACTGGGCACAATTTAGGTACAGTAGGTACTTGATAGGTACATAGGCACAAAAAAGATACAATAGGCACAAGATAGGTATATAGGCACACCAGGCACATTAAAGATACACTAGGCACATTACAGGTACAAAGGGTACATTGCAGGCACATGTATAGATACAGTGAATTTCAAGTACAAAATAGGTACACTCTTATATTTGTATAAATGTACCTATTTTGTATCAGTTTGGCCCAGTTTCAGTCAATGGGCCAATCTTGTACAAAATAGGTATACCTATTTTGTGCCTATTTTGTACCCAGAAATTGTGCCTATATTGTGCTTTAATTTGGTATGGGATGCTTTTTCCAGATCAACGAAGGCCATGTAGAGCAGCTTGTTAGCAGCTAAGTGCTTCTCTTGTAGTTGACGGACAATGAAAATCGCATCTGTAGTGCCACGACCTGACATAAACCCACACTGCATCTCATCAATCTCAACTCTTTGCCGGATGAGTCCTTCTACTACACGCTCCAATACTTTCATCGTCTGTTCAATCAGCTTCAAGCCCCTGTAGTTACCCCTGTTCAGAGCATCTCCTTTGCCCTTGTACAAATTGACAATGTAACTCTCCTGCCAGTCGATTGGGATGCAACCTTCTGAGATGATGTCCTCGATAAGATCACGCACCTCAGCTACACCAGCTTCACCAAGGGGCTTCAGCATCTCAGCAACGATACCTGATGGTCCAGCTGCTTTGCCAGATGCCATCTTGTTGATGGCCTTTGTGATCATCTCCAAGGTGATTGGCTCGCTTGGGCCTTCAACTGGGCTTTCCACTGACAGGTCCTCTGTATTCCATGGGAATTCGACATTGAGGAGACGCTCATAATGCTCTTTCCAGGCATCTTTCTTTGCATCCTCATCTAGTGACAGTAGGCCTTCATCATTCTTTACAGGTTTCTCTCCCATGACATCCTGGTTGTCACGTCTCATTCTGCAGATCTTGGATCTATTTTCTGGAGAGCAACCTTCTCAGCCTCATTCTTGGCATGGTACACTGCACGGTTGGACGCACGCTTGGCTGAGTTGTATGCAGCTCGACTGCCACCAGCTTTCCACAACTTGAAGCACCTGCGCTTCTCCTTAACTGCTTCCTCCACCTGCTTGTTCCACCACCAAGTCTGTTTTCTCCATGGGTGATTCGAGGAAACACCACATAATTCGTTTGTAGCCTGCAAAAGGTTGTCCTTCAGAGAAGTCCAACGCTCATTTACTGTGCATGTCTGTGACAGCTGTCTTTCTTGTGTTTTTGCTTTGAACACTTCAGAGAGCTCTGCTCGCTTCTCTGGGTCTTTAAGCTTCCACACCTTGATGCGTGGCACAAACTTGCGCTTGGGTTGAGGAGGGATAGAAACTTTGAAGTCTCCAATCAACAGCCTATGTTGTGATGCACACTCCTCCCCAATAATGACTTTTACGTTGGATATCTGCTTCCTGAAGCTACGCCGGTACAGGATGAAGTCTATCTGGGTAGCAGCTACCCCAGACTGGTAGGTGACCAGATGTTCTTGTTTCTTCTTAAACCAGGTGTTACCAACCAGAAGGTCGTTAGCAAATGCAAACTCTAATATTCTCTCTCCTTCAGTATTCCTCTTTCCAATGGCTTGCCCGCCATGTACCTCTTCAAACCCAGTGGACTGGGAGCCAAGGTGCCCATTCCAGTCACCGCAAATGAGAAGTTGTTCTGAGGCTGGGATTTTAGCTACCGTGGATTGCAGCTCCTGGTAGAAACGGTCCTTCTCAATGTCACTCAGGTTAGCTTGTGGTGCATACACACACACAAAGACAAAAACTGTCTTGCCAATGGTCATTCGAATGAGAATGATCCTGTCTGAGACTCGGACAACCTCAAATACATTCTCCCACCATTCTTCTGCAAGCAGAATTCCAACACCACCAGTGCCCTTGACATTTCCAGACCAAAAGAGTTTGAAGCGAGAATCTTTGCCGACTATCTGCTTTACGCCTTCTCTTTTCCACCTAGTCTCTTGGAGACAGCACAGGTCTACTCTTCTCCGCGACACAGTCTCCACCACTTCATTAGATTTCCGCCGCATCGTGCCCACATTGAGTGTGCCAACACGGAAGGACTTTGGGCATTCGCTGGATTCGCCACTAGGGCCCGACCCTGCAGCTCCACGCCCCCGAGCCGCCAAGCCGGAGACGCTACCGACTACTCTATGGTTGCCGGCACCGCCTGAGCTACATATTCAGGAGATATGGACATATAAAAACTTAAACCAAAAACTTTAACACAAAATTTCTAAGTCTGTGACTTTGACTTCAAGGTTACCCAGGTGGGCCTAAAACTTCAGGCCAATATCTACCAACATGAAAAGTATCAACTAAATCTATCAACATATTTAGGAGATATGGATTTATAAAAACTTATACCAAAAACTTTAACACAAAATTTCCAAGTCCATGGCCTTGACCTCAAAGTGTTCCAGGTGGATCGTGATGGTACAGCATAAAACTTCAGACCAATATCTACCAACATGCAAAGTATGTTCATCCATCTTCATATTCAAGAGATAGAGACTAATAAAAACTTTAACCAAATGCTCTAACACAAAGTTTACACAAAGTATCCAAGTCCATGACCTTGACCTCAAGGTCACCCAGGTGGGTCATGATGGTACAGAATAAAACTTTAGACCAATATCTATCAACACGCAAAGTATAAACTGGATCCATGAAGAAGTTTAAGAGATATAGACTTACAAAAACTTTAATCAAAAACTTTAACATTTGGGCAATGCGAACGCTAACACAAACGCGAACGCCGACGCCTGGGTGACTGCAATAGCTCTTCCTGTACTTTCGTACAGGTGAGCTAAAAACACTTTAGTTTTAGTTTTGACACCTTTTGGACTATTCTAAGGGTCTTTGAAAATGAATTATCCAGCACAACTGGATTTTTACATACTTATGACATATATGTGATGTCACACGTGACATCATATTTGCCATCTTTCAACTATACGACACTGCAGCAGTCCCTCCCAGGGTATTGGGGCAGTGAAAGGTTGATGCGGGTCTGATGCAACAAACTTTTCATGTCAAGGTACTAATGTCTCTAGAGATTTGACATTTAGACGCTATATTACGTCGATTATATCGATCATGATCGACAAGCTAGCATCATTGCCAGATAATCACTGAGACTGGCAAAACTTATGCTTTTAATAAAATAGCAATGCTCGTTATGCCAAGGGGTAAATTGTAGACATGCTCAACATTGTTAGCAGTTTTGGAATATAGGGGTATTGATATATCAAGGACTGTTGCTCTCACATTGCTCATTATTTTGACACGAAATTTACAACATAGTTTGCAAACATATCCATGTTTGTGTGTGTCAAATTTCATTAAAATTGAACTACTATAAATTATGAAAAACATTTGAATTACAACTTTTGCATTTTTAAAGCTCTTCAGTGTATAAACTTTAACCAAAAATTTTAATACAAAATTATATACACTTTTAACCAAAATTTTTAACATAAAATTTCTAATTCCATGACCTTGACCTGAAGGTCAACCAGGTGGGTTGTGATGGTACAGCATAAAACTTCAGACCAATATCTACACACAAGCAAAGTATCAACTTGATCCATCGACACATTCAAGAGATACAGACTTATAAAACTTAAACCAAAAACTTTAACACAAAATTTCTAAGTCTGTGACCTTGACCTCAAGGTCATCCAGGTGGGTCTTGATAGTACAGCATACAACTTTCAACCAATGTCTACCAACATGCTAAGTATCAAGCTGATCCATCAACATGTTCAAGAGATATATATCTAGATTTATAAAAATTTTATCCAAAAACTTTAACATTTGAGCAAGGCCAATGCCGGGGTGACTGCAGTAGCTCTTCCTGTACTTTTGTACAGGCGAGCTAAAACATCTGGTTCTTTCATAGATAGGCTCAACTGCACTCTGTCCTGATATGTTGGACTCAACATCCATCTCTTCAACAACTATCACACGCAGAGGAGGATGTGTTTTAAAAGTAACATTTGAGCATGGTGTGCATCTTAGTCTTGTGACACATGGATTTAACCTTGCCACCCCTTTAGTTGTCTGTATCTAGCAACTTTCAAACCTTTTCATAACTGTGGTGGTATCAGTTTGCAATCTTGTTGTCTCTTTTTTCATGTAAAGCCACAGATCTATAGGCCTTTAACCTTTAACCTAGATTTTAAATAGGTCATGGTCATCCTAGAGTCATCAGTTGAACAAACTATGACAGACCCAGGCCAAAATAGCTAAAAATCTAGCTTCATGGCACAGCTATCAACCCACTGATTTTGTAGAATAAGACGTTTGAGCATTTGTGAGCATGGCAGCCATCTTGAGTATGTGACCTACATTTTGCCAATATTTTTTTTTCTTCCCACTACCCACAAAACCCCATGTATAATTCAGCCTTCATCAGCCAAGCAGTTCAGAGATTTGTTGTAAAATCTGGATGGTTGACAGGCAGACACCAAATCATAGCTATACTCTAAGCTCAGCTTGTAAACCTTAGGGCTCAAGTGAGCTAAAACGTGAACAGACAACCAAGTGATGCTCTATAATGGGTATACTAATTGGTCACCTTGTGAGCCTAACAGTTGAGGTGAAAAATACATTCCTCTGCTACTACTGCAGGGAAGTTTAAAATACAAGCAGAAAACAATACAAAAATTATTTTATTCAGGATAAAATCACATTCAAAAACATTTTAAGAATTAAAACCCAAGTAGTCTTGGCTTACAAACTTTCCTAGTGATGTGTTTGGGTCTGGCATACCAATTATCTTGGACAAAATCAGGAATCCATATATGAGACATGTCATGAGAAAACCAACATTTTGTGTTGGCAAAAACAAACGCGCAGATAACTGCGAAGCTGATCAGTACCTTTGTTTTCGCTACACGGATAGTACCTTTTCTCTACTTTCTAAAACCAAAATTTCCAGCCTCTAGCCATCTTCTGTGCTGTACAGCTGGGTTTGTGTTGGATCTGTTTGGAAACCACATTGTTGTTTTCTCATGCCGTGGCTCCTATAATTTCTTAAAAACTGTATATGTACAGTCCAGTAAAAGGTTGTTCTAGAGTTATGTTTCTTGAGTATTTCACAGTTTTTACAGCTCTTTTAGTGGATATGCAATCCTGATATAATATTCATAGAAAAATTACTGCAATTTCCATTGGTTAGTAGCATTTAAATATCTTTGAAGTACATATTGCATCTGTATTACATATGTATTTATCAATAAAATCTCATCTAAAACTAGATGAATCTGACAAAATGAACCACATAATGATAAAAGCCCCTTATAGCTACTCTTTTTTGTTGACTAGGACAGAATCCCCCCCAGTATATCTTGCAAATAGGACAGAATCCCCCCTCCCCTTCTCAGACAGAATCTACTCCAATAATTGAGCAGTCTTTGAATTTTTTTAAATATTATTAAGTTGACTAAGTTGGTTAAGTGGTGATTAGACAAAATTAAATATGACAATTTGGTTATTTTCGATACCTTTTACTATAACTTAGTTAATAACTCAACACATAGAAGTTTGTCTCACCTCATTATTGCTAGCAGTAATTATGTAGCTTTCTTTAAAAAAATAAAAACCAAACAACATACATGTAATTATCCAATCATTAGCAAACAATGAATGAAGAAACTTTGTTGATGCAAAAATAGTTTATTATAGCTGTAAAATGTAACAATATGATTATGGAGATTCTGACTGGAGTGGGTGGATTCTGTCCTATTTGTAGGGATGTCATTCGGTGTCAGATTTAAGGTTCGGACGTTCGGAAACAAACATCCGGATAGTTCGAACGTTCACATTTTTTTGATCAGGTCATAATATTACATGTATATTAGCATGTGTGTTAATCGGGTGCTCCCTTGAAAGAACATTCAAAATCAAGAGTTACTGAGCTTTGCGTTGTTTCCGTTGATGTGATGCAGAAACGAAAACGCCATGCAATTTAGGAAAATTCATTTACATTCACAAAAGTAACAAACATCAAGCTAAAACAGCATTACTCAAAACTAACTCTATAATGCAAAATTAAATTATGTCATTATCAAAAATTCACGAACATTCATTTCAGGGAGATTTTGAATTTTGTTCAAAAAGGGGTACATTTTAGAGGAATTTTTATAAATTTCACAGCTCATTTCCTGGAGTCTCTCTGATGATGAGGGAGGTATCACATGTATGATAATTTTAATCCCAATCATCTGACATTTTGATTTGCTGGGCGACGGTCTGTATATAATTATTATTTTTTAAAACTTGATAAGTGTGAATCATATCGTTTTCAAAAGGAAACAAAAGAGGCGAATTATCATCTTTAATCCTTTCTTTGTTTATTATCGTGCATTGTCCTGTTAATCTGTTACACCTTTGTGACCTTTGACACTACATGTTTACAAATTACTATTAAATACCTTGTTTCCTATTCTGCTAAGTAGATATTATGTATTTTTGTCATATATTAATGAAAATTTACCTAAATATTGGACATGTTGATTTTTAGCGAACGTCCGGATGCTAAAATTTGGATCCGAACTTCGGTACGGGATCCGAAGTCCGAACGTTCTGACTCCGGTTGACATCCCTACCTATTTGCAAGAAATACTGGGGGGGGGGGATTCTGTCCTCGTCAACAAAAAAGTGGGGGGGATTCTGTCCGGGGGGGATTTTGTCCTACACTCGAGCTCGCTAAATATAGTGTACAACCTTTATACTTTCTTATTTCTAACTTTGATTTGTCTAAGACCTTGTCAGAAACTAAAAGACAGTTTTTGTCATGACATGGTTCAAAGCTATTCCTTCTTTTTAAAAGTTCTTGGTTCTTGGGAGACTAAATGTCCATTAAAACATAATAAGGATTTCAGGTGGCCCAGAGTGGCCGAGTGGTTAAGAGTGTTTATTTCATTACCATGCTTAGCCATCTGATAATCTCACTGCTGTGTCTGTTGTGGGTTTAAGCCCCACATGGGGCACATGTTAGACAAGCCAAGTTCTGCTTGTAGGTTTGCCAGGTGGTTTTAATCAAGGTTTTCTCATTTTCGCCCCACCTAGTGATTGGCCATATGAGCTGAAATAATCTTGAAGGGAACATAAAACCGAATAAAAAAAATAACTATTCAGATTTCTTGGAATCTATGAAGTTTTCTGCTTCACATATGATTTTCCAATCAACTTCAGGAAAATGAGACGGAACAATTCAAAAGTCACTGGCACGGCATATTCTGGTTTCAGTAGATAAATCTTTGGTACTCTTCCTGTAAAAAGACAACAAAATTGAGCCACTTCGTGGGAAAACCAACAATGTGGGTTCCGAACAGGTCCGACACAAACAGGGCTGTACAAGCACAGAAGATGGCTAGAGACTGGAAATTTCGGATTTAGAAAGTAGAGGAATTGTACTATCCGTGTAGCGAAAACAAAGGCGCAGATCAGCTTTGCAGTTACTGCAAAGCTGAAGATCAGCTTTGCAGTTACTGCAAAGCTGATCTGCGCCTTTGGTTTCGCATATGCAGATTGTTGGTTTTCTCATGAGGCGGCTCAAATGAACTTGTTAATAAGACATTTAGTGTCAATTTCGTTTTTAGAGAATTTCACTTTTGTAGTATAAAATGTTTCAAGAAAACAAAATGGTTTATGATTGGAACTTCAAGGGTATTAGCTCTGCTGCCATTAAACATTTCTTTTACATTCATGAGGAGTTTTGTTGACAATATTCTGTTGAAAAAACGACAGTTTCTTATTTCTGCCACAGAATCACACACAGAAAACATAAAGGAAGGTAATCTAAACCCCCTAGTAAGCATCAAATTTATAACATAACATTGGTGTTCAAAACAGTTAAAATTTCACAGGTTTTTCAGATGTTTTTTTTTTTTAAAGTTAATACCTGTCATAATCTCCGCCCACTGTAGGAGAAATTTATCTCCCTTCCTCTGTACAGCAGCAGTAGCAGCATCAAGAAGAATGGGGAACCGGTATACTAACTGACAAAATATCATTGACCTGCAATAATATATCTAATTAATTGACGGTCAACATGCTGTTCGTAAGCAAGCCTCCCACAGGGAAAAAAATGTTCATAGTGCACATTTCTTTCATCACCAACTGATAAATGCTCTATGTGAATCAACTGACCATAGAAATATTTTTTGCAGCCATATCTTCATGAAAGAAATGTGAAAAATTTGAGAAGTGATCTCGGTTCTCCTTAGTTATGAATCCAGCGTTCTACACCGAAAAATGTTTGTTTTTGATTTAATGTCTTAGTCAACAATTTTTCAGTGATGTTAGTACAGAGCCACTGCTTCTGTACTTCACCAGAACCATTGGGAGTAAAGTGCTTTGCTCAAGGACATAATGCACCAGAACTTTGCAACCACTGCACCACCCACAAGGGGGAAGGGCAGGGATTATGATTATGACTTTTCAGCTTTCAATGCCCTGCCATAAGCCCCACCCCTAGGGGACAAACTGGAGGTCAAAACTTTGCTCTTTGTTCTATCCTAGCAATAAAAATCTCCCTTGGGTAAGGATCCTTATGTCCAAAACCCCATCATTTGGCCTGCACTGCGGGGACAACAATCAAAAAGTAAACGCCCCTAACTTTAGCACAGTTATCCCCCACCCTTTCCAGTACGTGGGGGAGGGGGACTGTGGTTACTAATGACTGGTGCATAACAAAGCAGCACTATGTTTCAAATCCCTGGCTAATTCTTTTGGAGTCCGACATTCTAGCACTCATCAAACATCGTATATCTTCAGGATGAATTCAAAATAATGTTTTCTATGATCATGAATTTACATTAACAAATCAAAATTGTCCCCAAATCAGCTGCTAAATTAACCCATATTTGACGAATGGATTCTCCCAGCATTATCGTTTGGGTGAGTCTATTTTCATTTGTAGGGGCCGCAGGTGTGATTTTAAAATGTTATTCCATTTTTCAATGAAATTCCTGTAAGCAAACAGAATAGTCCCAGATGGGACGCCGCGTTCTGCGGCGTCACATCTGGGGCTATACTGTTTGCCTATGTCCCACAAAAGGGGCGCCAGGCTTAAACTAGAATTTGTTTTCTATGTGAAAACTGATGTCTCCCCCCTTTCCCGTGCATGTCCAAAATATGCAAGCAAGAGTTATAGTTCTTGTGCATCACATATCCTGTCATTCTGTTTTATAAGTGTACCAAGTTTCATTGAAATATCTCTTACGGTTTTCAAGTTATAGAGGGGGCACGAAAGTGTTTGGAAAATAATCAAAGGGAAATAACTCCAAAGATATGAAAGCAAGAGTAATGATTCTTGTGCATCATGCTTTATAAGTGTACCATGTTTCATTGAAAAATCTCTAATGGTTTTTGAGTTATAGAGCAGACAAGAAATTGAATGAAAAATAATCAAAGGGAAATAACTCCAAAAATATGCAAGCAAGAGTTATGGTTCTTTAGCATGACACATCATCTCATCGTGCTTTATAAGTGTACCAAGTTTCATTGAAATATTTCTTATGGTTTTCAAGTTATAGAGTGGACATGAAATTGTATGGAAAAATAATCAAAGGGAAATAACTCCAAAGATATGAAAGTAAGAGTTACAATTCTTGCGCATGACACATCGTCTCATCATGCTTTATAAGTGTACCAAGTTTCACTGAAATTTCTCTTACAGTTTTCAAGTTATAGGGTGGACACGAAATTGTATGGAAAATAATCAAAGGGAAATTACTCCAAAGATATGCAAGCAAGAGTTATGGTTCTTTAGCACGGCATGTAATCTCATCGTGCTTTATAAGTGTACCAACTTTCATTGAAATAACTCTTACAATTTTCGAGTTATAAAGCGGACACGAAATTGTATGGAAAATAATCAAAGGGAAATAACTCATAAAATACTCAAGCCAGAGTTATGGTTCTTGTGCATGACACATCGTCTGATCATGCTCAATAAGTGTACCAAGTTTTATTGAAAAATCTTAAACGGTTTTCAAGTTATACAGCGGACACGAAATTGTATCGAAAATAATCAAAGGGAAATAACTCCAAAAGTACTGAAGCCAGAGTTATGGTTCTTGTGCATGACACATCGTCTCGTCGTGCTCTACAAGTGTACCAAGTTTCATTGAAAAATCTTTAACGGTTTTCAAGTTATACAGCGGACACGAAATTGTATCGAAAATAATCAAAGGGAAATAACTCCAAAAATACTCAAGCTAGAGTTATGGTTCTTGTGCATGACACATCGTCTCGTTGTGCTCTACAAGTGTACCAAGTTTCATTGAAAAATCTTTAACGGTTTTCAAGTTATACAGCGGACACGATTTGTGACGGACAGACAGACAGACAGACAGACAGACAGACAGACAGACAGACGGACGGACGGACAGACGCACAGGGAAAAACAATATGTCTCCCGACCCTGTCGGGGGGAGACATAATGAGTTAACACATATAAACTACATTTCACCAAAGACAAATTCCTACCATTTAAAGTCATAGCCAAATCTGTCCATCCATCTTTGATGATATATCGCCATGGTTTCCTTATCATAGTTACCATGGTTTAAAGCTTCATCAAGAAAATTGGCGGCCATTTTACCACCATCCATTGCATGATGAATACCCTCTCCTGAAATTGTGACGATAAAAGTATACTTATACTGTGCCACTAATAAATTAATGCTTCACTTTTCAAGACCAACATTTTTACCAAGTTCTAAAATAAAAGAATTTCACTTCTCAAGACTTAATATTTGCTGTTATTCAAAATGTTGAACTTTGATGAAAAGTAAAATAAGTGGGCCACCATCAGGAAAACATGTCTGTGGATTGTATACCCCCTAAAACACAACTTTTTTATAGTAATACTGGAGTGTAAAGGGGTATACCCCTATCTTTCTATTTTTTGCTTCAAAACATACATTGTGGGTATTCGTGTACCCACAAGCTATGTTTTACGCAAAAATAAGAAAAAAATCAAAAATTTTCTAATGACATTTGCAGCCAAAAAATCTCTTTATTACATGGGTGTGTTTTTGTAATGAAAGTAAACATTACATCATAAGGCAATAAAACTTACCAGTCATTGGGTCAATCATCCCTGCAGCATCGCCGACCAAAAGACAATGTTTATCGTAGCTCACTTTCTCTCCTCCAAGTCGTAAACTTGCTGCTTTCATCCGCTCCATTTTAAAGTTGTTTCCGAGGGCTCGGCTAATGTTTGGGTCTTCCTTTATGAGGCGGTCATGCCAATGTGCGAGAGTTTCGGGTGTACAGTTTGGATTTCCCGGAATTAAGTATACGCAGTAATTGAGTTCGTCACCGACATGGCGGAATAACGCAGAGTAGCCTGTGAGTAACATGCAGTTACAGTAATTTATTCAATTCTGTTCAGGCACTTCATAAAACTATATGAAGGGGAAACAGTTGATGCAAAAAATTAATTTACCAAACATTTAAAATCTAAAAATGGAGAAAGAAAAAACAACAAGAAATTGATTTTTAAAGGCTTACAGAGACGCACTGTGAAATTCTAGAGAATTCAAATACCTACGTACATTTTACAAAATACTCTCATGCATTCACTAACATTTTGGTCATATGAAATTTGCTAGGATCATTCATAAATTTCTCTTTGCAGTAGAGTAAAACTTTAGAAAGATGCAAGGCAAAACGCAAACAGCGGAGCCTAGAAGTCAGACCTGTTAGTTTACTCTTCAGAAGCTAATAGCTTGCTATGGTGTCGAGTATAGTGAGTACACTCCATATATTTGACAACTGTTCATTTATGGTTTCATTCTGTTTTTCTCTGGCCCATCTTTGACAAAGTACCATAAAAATATCTATCGCTACAAGCAAATTGAGAACAAAAAATGACCACTACATTAACCAATATCTTGTCTACAAAACAAACCTGGTAAAAGGTCTTTATTATAGAACACCACCCCGTCTGCCTTGAATTTGTGTGTGCCTGCCTCAACATACGCCCTGGAGCAAGTGCTGTCTGGGGGTCGGGACACTATGCCCAGCTGTGTGGCTAGCTTGGATGGGGCTCCATCAGCACATACTAGAATCTGGAAAGATGATACAGGCAAACTCCATTTCTTGCTCCCAACAATCAATTGCTTGTTTGGAGCAAAAATATGGACAAAAATTGATCTCAAAATTTTTAATTTTTTAAAACAGCTTACAAAAAAATCTGTGCATTGCATGCTTTATAAGTCAAGATATGGACTCTTTGTAAAAGTTACGCAGCAGTACATCCTTTTTTGACAGTGTTCTAGTTTTTAACCTCTAGCCCACCCCCAGGCATGGACTGGGTTAACAGCTCTGATACAAGTGATTTTGTACTTATACCCCTTATTTTTTCCATGATTTTTCTCTAATTTCTTGTGTGTTTATTAACTAATGTTTTTGTAATGAAAACAAAAAAATGCATAGCTTACCCTGGCTGAATAGGTTACAGATTGGTCCTCTATTGAGATGGTCCAGAGTCCTTTGCTGTCATCAAATTTAGCATCTGATACACCACACTCTTCTTGTAAATCAGCACCCATTCTGAGGAAATTAAACCAAGTTTACAGCTTCAACGGGATGGCTCATTAATACGAAAATACCCCCATGCAATATGCAAATGTTTCTTAAGTTGTAAAAATTGAAAATTTTCAGTAGAAATAATTTTCAGTAGAAACTTTTTGATATTTTTCTTATTTTTGCTCAAAACATAGATTGTGGGTACATGTTTGAACTGCCGCCTCACTGAGGCGGTTTTAACAAGTACCCACAATCTATGATTTGGAGCAAAAATAAGAAAAATAGGTATACCCCAGCATACCCCAGTTTTGCTATATAAAAGTGGGGCTCACTGGAGCCGGTATACATGTACCTGTCACGGACATGTCATCCTGATGATGTTATTCACTTGAGACCCTGTGTCAAGGTACTGCAACATAGGTGCCATATCAGAGGAAACCAAGTCTTCTGACTTTCCCTACACAAACATTACATATAGCTACGAAGGTCACTTGACGTTTCAAGTCCCAAATTTCAGTACTATCTCTGTCTCAAAATCAAATGCACTATGCACAAATAATGCATAAAAGTTGTTTTATTATTCAAAAAGGTTTCAAATAATGCATTTTGGGTGAAGAATACAAACATTTCGTCACTTATAACTGCATAATCTACATTATTCATGCTACAGCTTACTTGTTCATAATGAGAAAATTACCTTTTAGCATTTTTGGCAATAGCCTCATCTAGGTGTTGTCTTTTACAAGCCAGAGCTGCGGGTATTTCACCAAAGCCTTCCTTACTCCGGCCAATATAGCTGAGACCCCCGGGAGAACACATACCACCATTGTCTGACTAAAATATATGTAAGGTTTTTTGATCATTTATTTGTTGTTTTAATTGGGGTTGAACATCCCACTCACATGGGTGAAAGTTCTAAACATTCTCAATACTGGAAAGCCATTTTTCCAACACTGAAAACTAGGGTTTTTCTATACAAATACATTGGGGAAAAATCCTGAATACATTATTAATACTGAAAACTTTCACCCATGCAGTCAACAACTGTTCAGTCATGTCAGGACAGAGCTACTGCTTCCTGGGTATTAACTAGTACTTAAACCAGCCTTGCTCAAGGACCCGACTTGACAACCCAGCAGTGTTCGAAACCCATTATCTCTCAATTTAGAGTATAATATTCTACCACTTAACCCATCATACAACCTCGTGTTCATTATTAAAGTCAACAATGTTAATTTTAGAAAAGTTTGTTTAACATGCGACATTCTGTTCATTATTTAAGTCAGCAATGCTAATTTTAGAAAATTAAGCTCAATATACTGTTTTGGAAAATTCTGTGTGACTTTGATTTTGCAAATTGTTGATTTCCAAATTATCAGCGAGTTCTTGAATTCCCGAGCAAGTACCCGTGCACTCTATAAAGCTTACAGTAATTCTTTATTAGTGAGAACTTTATTGCCTGGAGGCAAAAATTCATGAATATTAGTGAAAATTAAGTTCTCATTAACATTTACGAATTAACAGTAATGTGAGCTATGTCACAGAAAACCATCTTTTGAGTTTACTGTTTCTAGCTCAGCATGACATACTGAATCATGTAGTGCATGTACTGCCATAAAAGATGACTTATATTGAAATCTTGGACTGAGAAAATAGATGATTGCTCTACAGTATGAGCAAAAATAAAGGTATTAATAAGTATGTGTTGTTTAATGTTTGAATTGATGCTTTACATCCCAGTCAACAGCCAAGGTCATGTCCGGACATTGCCTCCATTTTATGGGACTTTTACCCAAAATTAGGATCATGAAATCCAAAAAGTGCTTATGATATAACCACCCAACTAAGCTAATAAGGATTATACATCTTGAAACCACTTTTCCTGGGCAGGCTCAGACGAGAGGGGTTAACCAGTAATCAGATGCTCAGTCAGAAGTGTATAAACTTTGCCTGGGGGCACAAGCAGCCCATCAATTTCTTTAGGCCCCAATGGGTGGGGGCCCAGTATGTGTTGTGTGGCTATAATTGAGATTTACCACATGAGCTTTCTTTTCTTTAATCAGCTGTTCGTAGATCCCCATCTCCATTAGTATCTCTATGGCAGTCTTACATACCGCGTCACCGCAGTACTTATCGCGGGGAAATTTCTTCTTCTCCAGTAGGAGGCATTTCCAGCCAAGTTTTGCTGCAAAAAAAATAAAATAAAATAAAGGCTTTTGTATGAACAGCACAACTTCATTACATGTGCGCCGCGACACGAGAAAAACGGTCTTCAGGATTTCCGACCCGGTCTGACACAAACCCAAAGAAGAAAAGTAGAATCGTGAAATTTTGGGTATAAGTAGAGGAGGTACTGTACTAACCATATAGTGAAAACAAAGGCGCTGATCAGCTGTGCAGTAACTGCGAAGCTGATCAGCACCTTTGTTTTCGCTACACGGATAGTACAATTTCTCTTCTTCCTAAATCGGAAATTTCAAGCTTGTAGCCTGCTTCTTTGACTTTACAGGTCGGTTTGTGTCGGACCTGGCTGGAAACTCATGACCGGTTTTCTTGCGTTGCGGCTCATTTGATCCAGGGCTTCTACAGTGTTTCAAATGGGGCTGTCATCAGAGGTTCACACAGAAAGACTTTTAAGGGGCCCAGTTTTCCCAAATTATGAGCCCAATTCCATGGGTGTCTTTTCCATGGACCCATGTTCTTCATATGACCGAAGTGCTAGAGGGAAGTAACAATCGTCCAGCATCACCTACCGAGGAAGTAAGCGCATGTTGCTCCACCAGGTCCCGCACCAACTATGGCGACGTCATACCAGCCTTTCTGTTCTAGCTGAAAAATAACACATTATGAAAACCAGTGAAATATAAAACTGCAAATTAACCCAAAAATAGGTTTTCAAGTAACTCAGGTCATATTTAATATCTTAGTGCAAATTATACATTCTTTTTTTTTTTTTTTTTTTAAGCTTTCTGTAAAAAAACACACCATGGAAAACTTATAAGGTCATCTGCCTGTCCAAAAAATTTTGTTTTTCAACTGTGGGTCATGTTTCACATCAGGAATACATCTGTGAAAGGTATACACTGTAAAACCAAAACTTTATATTACACAATTGGGGTGTAAACTGTAAAGGGCTATACATTTTTTTCTTATTTTGATCTTAAACATAGATTGCGGGTACTAGTTAGAACCCCACAATCAATGTTTTGAACATTATAAAAAATACAAGTACCAATTTTTTTCCCTAATGAAATTTTCAATTTTTACAGCTCAAAAAAAATCTCTGTGCAAGAACTGTTTTGAATCTGAGATTTTAGATGGAGCTGTACTTTAGTCATTACTACTTAACAATAACTACACCAAATTTCAACAGCAGTACCATTCTGGCTAGTTGGGAAACCTCACTCCACTACGTTCCGTTGCAGACCTTGATGGTTCTATTAGATCAAAACAAGTTCCACTTAAATAAAACAGGATTACCCGTGGTTGACACGTGGCGAGTGCATCCGAACTCGACCTTGATGTCATGGGGGTGCCTTGACGTCATAGCGCACACATTTGCGCATGGACAGCAGCCGGTGCTTCAGCTAGAATAATTTAGCAGGGCGCATCGCCCTGTTGTCCTTTTCCAGCGCCCAGTTGTGCCCTTTTCCATGCAGTTTGCATCCTGCCCTTTATTTTGGTAAAAAGATCATAACAATCGGACAAAAAATAAGAAAGTTACAGATGTTTTAAGTTTGAGGCTTTAGTAACCAAAAGTGCAGCTCAAGTTGCAGGGTGATTACTGCATGGTTGACTTCCTTAATCCTTTGTTTGTTGTCAATAATTACTCAAAATAATTTTGACACATCTTTTGACACATCCTGGTGACACCACTTCCAATGAAGTGTGAATTAAAGATACATGTATCAGGTTTAACTAGAAAGCTCAGTTACGAAAAGAAACACGAAAAACTAAAATTTGTATGGCTTCTTGAAAGGTCAGGATTACCATTAGACAGCAGACTACCATAAGGTTTTTAGTATTCAATTGTTCCCTTCAAATGTCCAGTAGTAAGAAAAGGCACACCCTGCAGCACACACAAAGAAAATAAAAAAAATATTTTCCTGTTAAAAGTTATAGGATTAGTTGGTTAATAGAACAACTAATAAACATGGTATTTAATAGTGATATTGATAATCAGCTTTTAGGAATTTTAGCTATTTCAAAGAAGTGCCATGGTTGCCCTTTTTGCTTATTTTCAGCATAAGTCCGCCCTGCCCTTTTCAAATCCTAGCTGGAGCACTGGCAGCTTTCTGATTGGCTTAGCATTGCGGCCAAGTGACCACAAATGAGCTAGCTGAATGTGTAAATCTCACAGAAATTATGGATTTCAAGCGGGAAATCAGAGACTTTTCTTATGGAACATCATCTGGAGACAAAATTTGATATCTCTATGAACAGTAAGCGAAGTGAGGGTGAGCAGGAACACAGTGCATTTCGTGCTAGAAAAATTTGATGTGTCAAGTTAAACATTTTTTCCCCACTTAGTACATGCTTGGCACTGAGGCTATGCGACACATTCAGAATGCTTCTGTGTATACATGTATGGAGATTGTAAACAACAGCTGAAGGTCCGAGTCTACATTCTGGCATTCATAGTATTCAGTGAATATCTGGTGATGCATCATTATTTTACTTCAGCAAATCACAAGTAAAAATAATCAGATACATTCTTTGAATTTACTGGAATATGTGAACTGCAAAGTACCAACTGAAACAGTAAGTACAAATATTATCATGGTCGAATATTCGTGGGGCGAATCTGAAACTACCTTATTTTTGTCATGTGGAAACTTCACTTCTGAATCCGTGACAGCCCTTTTTGTGCCCGTTTTCCGGAAGAAAATATAATAAGCTACAAAAGAAATAACAGTAAATGTGATAAGTAAAGGCAGGCTAAGCATTTTGACGTTTTGATCTTCGTTCACTGAGTTTGACAGTTCGTACTTTGAGCAGTCAGCCCATTTTAGCTGTTCGTTCAATTATCGTGCTGTCTGTTCGAGGTGTTCCGCCGCATGTTTTATGGCGCACCCCATTTTAACCCAATAGTAAGAAGGTCCCAGTGACAGATGTTCATCGGCCATTGTAATTATTTTTCGATTCTTGACAGAGCAGCCAGACAAAACTAGTTGAAAGGTTGTCGTTTTTTGTTTTTTTTTTACAGTTTTAAAGGTCTTTTTCTCTGAGTACACATACAACTGAAAACTGTTTTAGTACCGTTACGCACAGTTTTATGCGTAAAGAGCGAAAAATCGTGCATACATACGCAGTTAGTACGCATAGTTGTCAATTGCGCTGTAATATACGAACTTTCTTCGGCAGCCGTTTGTTGGTTTTATTCTAGTAGAAGTCCATAATCTGTCTAAGTCTTCTAGGACATACATGTAACATGCTAACGTGACGGAATCGCGCGACGTAGAGTGGATTGGTGTGAAACATGCATCACTGGCTATTTTATTAGAGTGAACTGTAATGAACATGTATGAGGCCCTCTCATGGGTTTGGGGGATTCAGGGAGAAGGGCTATTTATTTTCAGGCGGATTTGGAGAGAAAGCATAACTTTTTGGGATTTTAGGGAACTGGGGAGAAAGGTCATTTTTTCTTTCAGAGAGCAGGGAGCAAAGACCCCCCCCCCCGGGGGGGGGACCTCATGTATATTCGAGACTTTAACATAATACGTTTAACGTAACTTGTACAAACAACCGTGAACGCAGTGGAATTGCAGTCATACTTCTAACTTCTATACTAAAGGACTTTGAAAACGCCTCTATATACATCGGTTATCATTTTGTTTAAAACTGGTTGAAATTGATTTGAATTATATCTTAACATGATGAACCTTATTTATTCATAAAGATAGATCTATTTGCTAAATTGTTCGCTAATACTGTTTTCTTGATGCCTGATGTTTTGTCGTTTTTTGTCGAAGAAAATCTTAGGACGGCTACAAAAAAGGCTTTTTTGTGAAAACAAACAATCTCCGATGATAGCGTACAACCTTAAGCACAAGAGAAAAAAAAAGCAAAATAAAAATGGGGACTTTCGTTCAATGCCGTTTAAGGAGCTAGCGTTTTTCGCTGACGTCAAGTTACTTGAGTGGTCAAAACACACAGGCATACAATTACAGTGCCAAAACTCAAAAGTCATGGTAATTTTTACGCACGTCTGAGCCTATTTATTGTGTTTAAAAACTTTCCTTCATAAACGTTAAAGTTTCGTTATTACCACAGTTTAACTTTTAGTGCAATTGTGAAAAATAATCAACTACTTCATATATGTATTATATAAACCTCTTTATTGGACCCGAATATATATCTACGAAAGACAAGCACGGCAAGATGTTCAATCATGATCCATCATACGGTTACCGAATGCTAATTAAACGCACGATGGTCATACCGCGCAGTCCTGGAACTGCGTTCGCATTTTGGCCATTTTTAAAATAATACTAATTACATAAATAAATAAAACATGCATAAAACCTTTAACATTACGAAAACTTGCCCATGCAATATACAGAGATTTTTTAAGTTGTAAAAAATGAAAAATTCCGTTAGAATTTTTTTTTCATATTTTTCTTAATTTTGCTCAAAACATAGATTGTGGGTATACGTTAGAACCGCCTCGGCGAGGCGGTTCTAACGAGTACCCACGAGTACCCACAATCTATGTTTTGGAGCAAAAATAAGAAAAATAGGTATACCCCTGCAAACCCCAGTTTTGCTATATAAAAGTGGGGGTTAAGGGGGTGTTCATTGCACGGACATGTTTTCCTGATGAATGCCAGCCATACGAACACCGTCGTGCGTGTAGCCTTGCAACATCCTTGCGACAGCCTTAAGTGCCTTGCGTACCACATAACGCCGACGTACGTTATTATATATACACAACGTTAACGCTAGATGCCGTCGTCTCCATAGAAATGCCAATGCTAATTAAAGTTTTGGAGCTGAGAAAAGTAGCAACGATTATTTAAGGCTGGTAAGAATCTTTTTAACTCGTGATTCTGTAGATATACTGTGTCTTCAGTGAGATAGTTCAATCATTTTCCCTAGTCATTATCGCGATTTGTAAGCTAAATTTGCATAAAAATTAGGATCACGTCGATTTTGAGGGGATATGTGGTTTCCCATGAGCTATTAAACGGGAAAATGATCTATTCACTTGCTCAACGTTTCTGTAAAAAAAAAAAAAAAAAAAAAAAAAAAAAACACGGCGACATACAATTTTTCATAAGTCTGAATTCGGTGTTTCACTCTAAACTTTTCAGATTATAAAGGGAAAAAATGTCGATCGTGTCATAATTATGGTTCCGAATAAATGTCTCATTCCTGTTTGTTTTGTGGTTTAGTGACAAAACGACTGGACTATTGGGTCCCGAATACTTTATGCTTGTTTACTGACTTATAACGAGAAAATTTTTGCAAGGGAGAATACTCAACATAATGTCATTTTTGGTCATTTTTGCTTTTAAATGAATAACTATGTCAAATTATGAGTTTTATAAAATAGATTTGCAATTAGAATTACAATTAGAAGATATGTTGCAGCAAGAATCATACAGTCTTTGATAAAGCAGCAGCTCAGTTCCATTGTTTCAATATCTAGACAAACACCACTTTTCCCATTTGAAATTTGCTTTATATCTAAACCATTGAATTTACTTTCTTTTTCTGCAAGCGATGCTTTAATGGACAGTAGCGACGAAAGGCTTGTGCGTGACACAATGTCATGCATAAAGTCGGGTACTCGGGGGGTCCCTGGGGGGGAGGTGTCTGTCCTTGGGGGGGGGGGTGTCCCTGGGGACGGGGGTCTCTGGAAGGTCCCTGGGTACTCGGGGTGTCTTCGGGACTGGGGGACGGAGGAAATAGGGGGGAGGCTTCCGGGAGGGTTCTCGGGGAGTACCTGCGAGTGGGGAGTGGCTTGGGGCTTTAGGGTTGGGCGTCACGGATGGTTCCCTCTGGCGACTCATGTGGGTTCTCTACGATAGGGCAGGGGGAAAGGGTGCTCGGGACCGTCTCTATCATTATCTAGTAACCTGCAAACAACAAAAAATGGTGTGGTACAAACCGAAAACAAAAGTAGATGAATACGTATTTTTGCTCCATATAAGAATAAATATTGGCATAAAATATACAGAAAGCCACAAAACATGCAAATATTAACACACTGCTATACCATTGCTTATTGTCATAACAATTAGTTTAATTTACGCAGTAAATCTATTCATTTGCATCCGTTTTGTGAACTGTGTCAAGCCCAAGTCCCGTGAAATGCAAAACATGGACAAAAATGTGACCATCTTAAGTAAATTAATTAAAATGTCTTCACAGTTTTCTGAATCTGCATTAACCCTCAGGCGGATACTGTGCCCTGGAGTCCAGGTCCCGAGGTTATGCAACTTTTTTTCATGCTCAGCCCAGCTGAGACTAAAATTTATCCTGCTCATAAATGTTTTAAAATGCCGTTGAACATTTTAACATTTATGTGCAGGATAAACTAGAGGCTTTGCTAATCTAAACCTAAAATTTCTACAAATTTTATTTTTTTTCTGTATTGATGAGCAGTTCAAATTTCATGCTCAGCTGAGTTGAGCAATAAAAAAGTTTTATAACCTCGAGGCCTGGAGTCCAAGATAAATGCAATGCATTACGTGTTAAAGGAGACGGTGTTCCTTGTCTCTGTGACTGTGGTAAAGGTCCAATATAACAACTTCAAGTTCAAGAATGGCGAAATAGACTGTTGTCAGTCATTATTGCAACAGTGCAAATATGTTAAATTTTTAAATTTACCTACTCAATGCCTTTTACCATTTCAGTAGTTTCCCATATCAGTTTATCATGTTTTTCAAAAAATTAAATTTCCATTTTTTGTGTGCTAATTTTCAGTAGTTTTCCTTTTCATAAAATTCACTCTTAAATTTCCAATTCTTATTTTTTGGGAACCCCAGATTGTTGCTTTTCCCATGCGGTGGCTCATTTAATTATTCAGCGTCACCATGGCAACGGCAAAATCAGACACAAGCCTTAAGAAAGACAGTGGCGGCTTCTTCTGGTCAGATTGGACAATTGTGGACCCTGATGTCCCAAAGCTTCACCACAAAGCTACAGCCGATATAGACGATTCCTGGATAGTGATCGAACCGACACCAACAGAGGAGTATGGAGGACTAAAGAAATCGACGTTCGCGGTGGAAGCATGGCACTGGGCATTTGGATGGCTAAAGCAGAAAGATAAGACTAAGAAAAAAGAAAAGAAAAAGAATGAGAGAAGGAATGCAAAAGGCCGCGGTGAGCATATTATATATTTTATTCTTATGGTGTATTTAGTTAAAAAATGAAAAGCTAAATAAAAACACGAACCAATTAACTAGTAATTAAATAAATAAATTTGAATAACCAAAATGGAATAAGAAACAACTGAATAGTTTAAAATTAACCTGATAATGGATGCATACTCTTACGCGTACATGTACATGTAGAAAAGTAAAGAGCTTATACTGCTCCCATTGAAGTACTCCTACATTACTCTGTAAAGAGCTCTGGTTCTTTTGCAATTTTTACTTTCACGTGTTACATGATATTATTATATACATTGCTTTTATTATTAGCATTGACTGTTAGTGATTAATTTGTAATATAGCGAGACTTGATCGACAAAAGTTGCTAAAAAGATCCAACGATTAAGAATTTTCTCTTCTCCAGATGCCAAACTGCAAACCATTACACCGGCCTTGGATGGTAAAATCTCTGCCATGGTTGGAAAGATTATCGAGCGAGCACTTGAAGAAGTTATGGAAGAAAACAATCTGCGCAATGAAGAAATATTTCAAAAGATGATCAACGGTGTTATTGAAACTGCTTGGATTGAAATATGGGATGAAGAAGCGAAAATGACGGATGAGGTAGCCGATAACACTGATGCATGTAGTAATATCTTTGATCAGATGCTTAACAATACACTCGAATACGGATGTGATGAGGTATCGGCAGAGGAAAGGCTAGGCAGATTTAGTAGCATGCTGGCACATGATATGGTGAAGAAGTCCGGTGCCATCGAAGAAATACAAGAAAGTTTAGACACAGCGACAGGAATAACTAAAGATAACTCTGGTGCTATTGAGACCACAGTGGAAGATGCCTTAGATAGACTAGCTAATGGACTTAGAAGGACGGAGACTGAAACGGTGCGAAAGACAGAAACTGTATTGGAACGACATGAAAAGACCTTGGAAAAGGTGGATGTATTTTATGATGGAAAAGATGATAATGACAGATTAAGAGGTAATGCTACTATAAGAGTGTGGTTTTAATAATAAAATACAATTAAGTAGGTAATTACTAAGAACAACAGAATATTATTGAATTCACACGTTTAATTCTCAAGATCAAGTTACAGACAATATATTATCTCACCATATAGGTCATGTATATATAAAACTCACTTTCTCCGAACGTTTAAAATACAAAATTAAACTTACATACCACATCACGTGATTTTAGTGACTAATAAGTAAACACTTTACCTCTCTCTCTCTCTCTCTCTCTCTCTCTCTCTCTCTCTCTCTCTCTCTGTGTGTATGTGGTGTGCGTGTGTGTGCGTGCGTTCACTATAACCATTACATTTATTAAAACACATTTTATCCATAGATGGCGATCTTATCAACAAGGCAAGGCAGTATGTACAGGATATTATTGTAGTATCTCTTGGCATTCTTGAAGAAGAGCAGCGTACTTTAAAGGAACTTCCAAATAAAGATGAAGAGAAAGATGCACCAAAGGTACACGAGACAGAACATGCATCAGGTAAATAAATAAACACTTGTTTGCTGCGTTTCATATAAATTGAAATAGATAGATAAAGGTGTTAACCAGTAATAGTCAGTTCTATGGATTCAGTTAAATAACCAGAGGACCAATGGTCCTGTAAACGCTCACCTGAGATCTGCTGTATATACGGATGTTATAGAAAATAGTCCCAGTATAGGGGCAGATGAAGCCCTTGGGCCATTTTTTTTTCAGAATAATCAATATACTGTCCATACAAGTTTTTCCCTTCAAATGACATTTTAACAGTTTACCCATTCAAATACATAGGCAACCCATGTTGACCTTACCTTAAAATAGGTCAAGGTCATCACAGGGTCATGATTTATATATATATTGTAGTACTTGAGTTATCGTTGCTTCATGCCAAGTTTCTTCGAAATTGGTCCACCGGTTCCGGAGAAGAAGACTTTGAAGGGTTTATACCATATATGGGCATGGCGGCCATCTTGGTCATGTGACCTTGATTATTTATATACACATTGATTCCCCCATTCTATAGATGCTTCACATGAAATTTGGCTTTGATTGACCAAGCGGTTTCAGAGGAGAAGACGTTTATATTTTATGGAAATATACATGTATATTGCCCTGGGGTGGGGGCACTTGAGCCCCTGGGGTCCAATGTTTTTCAGAATCATTAATATTCAGTCCTACTGCCCATTTCCTGCAAGACTTTCACTTTAAATTACATTTTAAAAGTTTTCCCCATTCAAATGCATTGGCCACCTATGTTGACCTTGCCGTAAAATAGGTCAAGGTCATCACAGGGTCATGATTTATATACACATTGTAGTGCTTGAAGCATCGATGCTTCATGCCAAGATTTGTTGAATTGGTCAACCTGTTCAGGAGAAGAATTTTAAAGAGTTTTTACCATATATGGGCATGGCGGCCATCTTGGTCATGTGACCTGGATTATTTATAAACACACAGATCCCCCCTTCCCATAGATGCTTCCTATAAAATTGGGCTTTGATTGGTCAAGTGGTTTCAGAGAAGAAGATCTTTGAATATTTTTGTAATATACATGTATATTGCCCCGGGGTGGGGGCAGACCAACCCCTGGGGTCCAAATGTTTTTCAGAATTACCTACCTTCAGTTCATTTGCCCATTTTCTGCAAGATTTGCCTTTCAAATGACATTTAAAAAAAAAAATCCCATTCAAATGCATGGGCGACCTATGTTGACCTTGCCGTAAAATAGGTCAAGGTCATCCAAAGGTCATAATTTATAAACACATTGTAGTACTCTAGTCCTCGATGCTTCATGCCAAGTTTCGTTGAAATCGGTCCATTGGTTCAGGAGAAGAAGATTTTGAAGGGTTTTTAACATATATGGGCATGGCAGCCATCTTGATCATGTGACCTGGATTATTTATAAACACATTGGTTCCCCCTTCCTATAGATGCTTCATATAAAATTTGGCTTTGATTGGCCAAGCGGTTTCAGAGAAGAAGATCTTTGAAAATGGTGGACGACAACGGACGGACGGACGACGGATCATGGCCATCCTATAAGCTCACCTTGTTAGCTTAACGGCTCAGGTGAGCTAAAAAAGGCGAAACTTTTAATTCATATGAAGACTTCCTTAAAGAGAAGATAAATGTTGAATAAAAGGAGTCCATTAAACAACATTGGTGGTCATAATAATGAGAAAGAAAGTAGGTCATACTGAATATTATAAATCTCGATACTGCACATATCAAACTCAATGATGATACAAAAACGAAATTCTAGTTAATCCAAGAACTATATATGTTCTACGAAAACTCGTCCATGGCAATATACAGCGGTTTTTGTACCTTCAAAATGATGAAAATTTCATTGGCGAGGCGGTTCTAACGTGTATCTACAATCTATGTTTTGGGTCAAAAATAAGAAAGATAGGTGTACCCCTGTAAATCCCAGTTTTACTATATAAATGAGGGGTATAAGGGGGTATACTTTACATGGATGGGCATATTTAAGTGATGATATAAAGTCAATCTTTTCACTTATTTGTAGGAATGACAAGTTTTTACAATAACACGCTGTCATCTGGTGGTGGAGGCGATTCTCCAAATAGCATTCCTATAAATGATTTAAATGAGGCCAGTTTCCCAGTAGCTGCAACAAATATAGCAAAACAAGTCGGTGACGACAATGCGTTAGAAAAGCGGTTTACCCTTTCACAAGAGGAAGGGCAATACGCAAAACCTGCACCAGCGGAACTTCCCATTGGACATTCTTTACAAGATGAAGAAAATAAGCATGGCATCGATGAAGCGGTGGCCGAAAATTACAAAGCAGATGATGAAGTTTCTGCAATTAAAGTTGAAAGTCAAGATATTGGCATTTACTTTGAAGCTACCAAAACTGAGTCGAATAAAGAGATAATGGAAAGCAACATTAAAAAGCTGGAGACAGAAAATGTTGGTCGATTGAGAAGATTCAGAAACAGACTTTCCAGATTTTGTTTTTGGAGGAAAGATCGTAAAAAATCATAAAAAAATTCTCATAATTGTTTGGTTAACTTATTGAAGAAACATTTGTCTCTTAGTTCTTTTTTTCTAGTTAAAATGTTTCAAAATTTTGTTGAAAGAATAGATAAAATTTTAATTTCAATGGTTACTGTAGTTCTTTGTTTCCTTTGATGATATCCCGTAAATTGAAACGTGATTACTATTCTTTTAGTTTACAAATATCTTCCTTTTTGAATCTTACCAGTTTTCCGTTTGGGTTTTGAGATCGATTGTTTGTTTATAATTTCTTTATTTCATGGCCATTTGTTATTTTTAACTTTCTATCTTAGTTGATTCGGACTGGAGCTTTTTCTCCCTTGCTTTGTCCAGTAGTATTGCCTAACTTCAGTTGTGATCGCCAATTTTAGGCCAATTAATCGCAAACCAAGCTGTATTTGTCGTCTTACTTTCTGTGTATAGATTTAAATTGTGGGTTATTTGATAATCATGCGAAGTCATGGGGATTTTCATTCGATGCGAGTCGAACAACTGAATGATTCTCACAATATCAGACAATGTTGGTGAAGTTGGCAACTGGAGATACCCTTGACCGCAAGTAGCACGTAATTCCCTTATTAAGTTTGTTTGATCTGATCAAGTTTCTTTATAATCTAAAATGTTGTCTATAAGTTTTTTTCTACATTTGTTAAAACCGGTAACAATGATTCTCATCATGTAAAAAGTAGCACCTGAATTAACAAGTCCAAATGACATGAGTTGAAAGGCATACGTCTTCATGCGAGATGAATGTAATTGTCAGTAACCTCACTTTTGACATGCATCTGCCAGAAATCTTTAATAAGGTCTCATTTAGAAAAGAACTTCCCTTTTGATAGTTTAGTATTTCTTTATTTCCTCTAGGTTCTCTATTGTTTCGGTATCTGGGTGACACCATGTACCTTCATACAATCAATGCTGACCTAATAGTTCGGCCTCTTTTCTCCAGTAGTATCTACTTGCAACATCCTTGCCGAGTACGTCGTTGCTGGGTACGGTTTAATATCATTGCCCAGTACGGTAAAAGCTATTTTAAGCTAATTATAAATAGAATCGTTAAAACGCTAGTTATAAATAAAATCGTTTAGATATATTGACAGTGTAACTTACATAATGAGTACCTTTGATGGTCCAATTTTACATGTATATATATTTTTTAATTTTGTTTTCATTTAATTACGTTCAAGTTTAAAATTCATTGTCAATAAGATTAAATATAATTGTATTCTGCAGACCCTTAAACCCACTTGTATAAAGTAAAACTTAAAATTGAAGGGTATATATATTTTATTTTATTTGTGTTTTTGGCCGACAAAGAGATAGTCTAGCAGATATGCATTTTTATACAGTCGTGTCAGTGAGTTTGGCGTTTTTTGTGGATTAACGCCCCAGTCAACGATGTTTCAGTCACTGTCATGTCTAGCAAGAGCTCAAGTTTTTAACAGTGTTAAAGATTCAACGTGTTTTGTGAAAGGCCTCATACCTGCTATCCATTTGGGTTCTCACCCAAAGACCTTTTCGTTCTGAGTCCGATTATCGACCGATAGGCGACCGCGCTACCCTGAACGAACAATTTAAATAAATTGTTTTTCAAACATGCAAAATTTAATGATTAAAGATTTGGGTGCCCATTAAGTGTTTTGTTTGTTTGTTTGTTTGTTTGTTTGTTTGTTTGTTTGTATCAAGGGTTAACGAGGGAGTCAACAAATTTTCAGTCATGTCGGCAAAGCGGCAATGTTCTATGGGTATAAGACAGTTATGGGCCAATGTGTCTTGCTCAATGACACAACACGGCAGCCCAAGTGGGGATCGAACACAGGCCCTCTCGATTTGGAGTTAGTTGGTCTACCGCTAGGCCGTGCTTGGGATTGCCGTTTATCCTGAGTGACATGGAGTCTATTTCTAAAGCCATGTTCATGTGCAATATTTGAACTCGGGTGTATTTTTGCACACTGGATGTAAATTTGAACCCCGGGTGTATGGTATGCCATGAAAACTACACCCTGCAAAAATACACTCTGGTACAAATTTTCTCCTACTTTCCAGGTGGAGCAAATTGAATTGCAGCCGGGTGTATTTTAGCACCCGTGTGTATTGTGTGTATATGAACGCAAAACGCTTAATCGTTACACATTTTTGTTTGTTTGAATTGATACTTTACGTCCCAGACAACAGCTTAGGTCATGTCTTGAGATTGTGTCCACTTTATGGGCCTTTCACTCAAAGTTAGGATGTCATGGCATCCAAAAATGCTAAAGATATAACCACACAGCTAAGCCAATAAGGCTTATAGGTATGACCAGTTTGACTTGAAACCATTTTTCTTGGGCAGTCTAACCAGTAGTCAGATTACCAGTCAGTAGCGAACATGCTTTGCCTGAGGCACAAACAGCCCATCTACATCAAATGACTGCTAATAAGGAGCATTTTAGTCAAAATTTAATGTCAAAACCAGGCGAATATGCACATGATCTCGCTGCATATGGCCGCTACACAAGCGGATGAAAAATTACACCCGGTTGCAAATACAGCATATGAACACGGCTTTAGATTGTAATTTAGTACTGCAGATCTACTGAACAGCGAAAGACAACGTGTTTGTCCTAAACACCGCGATTTTCATTGTTGGCATATAGTATGCCATATGTGTCAGTCTCTTCAGTATCGTCCCCAGTAGGGATCAACAACACCACGCCCTACCATTCCGTCCCCAGTAGAGATTTATCGCCCCATTTCCTACTACAACGTCCCCAGTAGAGATCTAAAGCGACATACCCTACCACACCGTCCTCAGTAGAGATCAAAAGCACCATATTCTACTGGACCGTCCCCAGTAGATATCTACAGTCGGTATTCTACCACACCGTCCCCAGTAAAGATATACAGCGCCATATCCTACCACAACGTCCCCAGTAGAGATCTACAGCGACATACCCTACCACACCGTCCCCAGAAGAGATCTAAAGCACCATACTCTACTGGACCGTCCCCAGTAGAGATCTACAATGCGGTAGTGTACCACACCGTCTCCAGTAAAGATATACAGCGCCATACCCTACCACTCCGTCCCCAGTAGAGATATACAGTGTCATTCTCTTTAGCATCGTCCCCAGTAGGGATCTACAACACCATACCCTACCCTTCCGTCCCCAGTAGAGATATATTGCCCCATTCCCTACCACAACGTCCCCAGTAGAGATCTACATTGGGGTAGTCTACCACACCGTCTCCAGTAGAGACATACAGCGCCAAACCCTACCACAGAGATCCACAGCACCATATTCTACTGGACCGTCCCCAGTAGAGATCTACAGTACGGTATTCTAACACACCGTCTCCAGTAGAGATATACAACGCCATATCCTACCACACCGTCCCCAGTAGAGATATAATGTGTCAGTCTCTTCAGTATCGTCCCCAGTAGGGATCAACAACACCACGCCCTACCATTCCGTCCCCAGTAGAGATTTATCGCCCCATTTCCTACTACAACGTCCCCAGTAGAGATCTAAAGCGACATACCCTACCACACCGTCCTCAGTAGAGATCAAAAGCACCATATTCTACTGGACCGTCCCCAGTAGATATCTACAGTCGGTATTCTACCACACCGTCCCCAGTAAAGATATACAGCGCCATATCCTACCACAACGTCCCCAGTAGAGATCTACAGCGACATACCCTACCACACCGTCCCCAGAAGAGATCTAAAGCACCATACTCTACTGGACCGTCCCCAGTAGAGATCTACAATGCGGTAGTGTACCACACCGTCTCCAGTAAAGATATACAGCGCCATACCCTACCACTCCGTCCCCAGTAGAGATATACAGTGTCATTCTCTTTAGCATCGTCCCCAGTAGGGATCTACAACACCATACCCTACCCTTCCGTCCCCAGTAGAGATATATTGCCCCATTCCCTACCACAACGTCCCCAGTAGAGATCTTCAGCGACATACCCTACCACACTGTCCCCAGTAAAGATCCACAGCGCCATAACCTACCACACCATCCCCAGTAGAGATCTACAGCACCATATTCTACTTGACCGTCCCCAGTAAGGATCTACTGTACGGTTTACTACCACAACGTCTCCAGTAGAGATATACAACGCCATATCCTACCACACCGTCCCCAGTAGAGATATACTGTGTCATTCTCTTCAGCATCGTCCCCAGTAGGGATCAACAACACCATACCCTACCATTCCGTCCGCAGTAGAGATCCATCGCCCCATTTCCTACCACAACGTCCGCAGTAGAGATCTAAAGCGACATGCCCTACCATACCGTCCCCAGTAGAGATCTACAGCACTACATTCTACTGGACCGTCCCCAGTAGAGATCTACAGTACGTTATTCTACCACACCGTCTCCAGTAGAGATATACAGCGCCATATCCTACTACTCCGTCCCCAGTAGAGATATGCAGTGGCATTCTCTTCAGCATCGTCCCCAGTAGGGATCTACAACACCATACCCCACCATTGCGTCCCAACGTAGAGATCTATTGTCCCATTCCCTACCACAACGTACCCAGTAGAGATCTACATTGCGGTAGTCTACCACACCGTCTCCAGTAGAGACATACAGCGCCATACCCTACCACACCGTCCCCAGTAGAGATAAACAGTGTCATCCTCTTCATCATCGTCTACAGTAGGGATCAACAACACCATACCCTTCCATTCCGTCCCCAGTAGAGATCTATCGCCCCAATTCCTACCACAACGTCCCCAGTAGAGATATACAGCGACATACCCTACCACACCGTCCCCAGTAGAGACATACAGCACCATATTCTACTGGACCGTCCCCAGTAGATACAATGCGGTAGTGTACCACACCGTCTCCAGTAGAGATATACACCGCCATACCCTACCACTCCGTCCCCAGTAGAGATACACAGTGTTATTCTCTTCAGCATCGTCCCCAGTAGGGATCTACAACACCATACTCTACCATTCCGTCCCCAGTAGAGATCTATCGCCCCATTCCCTACCACAACGTCCCCAGTAGAGATCTACAGCGACATACCCTACCAAACCGTCCCCAGTAAAGATCCACAGCGCCATAACCTACCACACCGTCCCCAGTAAAGATCCACAGCGCCATAACCTACCACACCGTCCCCAGTAGAGATCTACAGCACCATATTCTACTGGACCGTCCCCAGTAGAGATCTACAGTACGGTTTACTACCACACCGTCTCCAGTAGAGATATACAACGACATATCCTACCACACCGTCCCCAATAGAGATATACTGTGTCATTCTCTTCAGCATCGTCCCCAGTAGGGATCAACAACACCATACCCTACCATTCCGTCCCCAGTAGAGATCTATCGCCCCATTTCCTACCACAACGTCCCCAGTAGAGATCTAAAGCGACATACCCTACCACACCGTCCCCAGTAGAGATCTACAGCACCATATTCTACTGGACCGATCCCAGTAGAGATCTACAGTACGGTATTCTACCACACCGTCTCCAGTAGAGATATACAGTGCCATATCCTACCACACCGTCCCCAGTAGAGATATGCAGTGTCATTCTCTTCAGCATCGTCCCCAGTAGGGATCTACAACACCATACCCCACCATTGCGACCTCAGTAGAGATCTATAGCCCCATTCCCTAGCACAACGTCCCCAGTAGAGATCTACAGCGACATACCCTACCACACCGTCCCCAGTAAAGATCCACAGCGCCATAACCTACCACACCATCCCCAGTAAAGATCCAGAGCGCCATAACCTACCACACCGTCCCCAGTAGAGATCTACAGCACCATATTCTACTGGACCGTCCCCAGTAGAGATCTACAGTACGGTTTACTACCACACCGTCTCCAGTAGAGATATACTACGCCATATCCTACCACACCGTCCCCAATAGAGATATACTGTGTCATTCTCTTCAGCATCGTCCCCAGTAGGTATCAACAACACCATACCCTACCATTCCGTCCCCACTAGAGATCTATCGCCCCATTTACCAGTAGTATCTACTTGCAACATCCTTGCCGAGTACGTCGTTGCTGGGTACGGTTTAATATCATTGCCCAGTACGGTAAAAGCTATTTTAAGCTAATTATAAATAGAATCGTTAAAACGCTAGTTATAAATAAAATCTTTTCTGGCATTTACAAAGAGTTTAATTGGCGCAGCAATTACCATTTTTAGCTCACCTGAGCCGAAGGCTCACAAGGTGAGCTTATAGGATGGCCATGATCCGGCGTCCGTCCGTCCGTCGTCCACAATTTCAAAGATCTTCTTCTCTGAAACCGCTTGGCCAATCAAAGTGAAATTTTATGTGGAGCGTCCATGGGTAGGGGGAACTGAAGCTTGATCGCGAGATCCGGGTCACATGACCAAGATGGCCGCCACGCCCATATATGGTAAAACACTTCAAAAACCTTCTTCTCCAGAACCGTTGGGCCGATTTCCACGAAACTTGGTATGTAGCATTGGGGACTTCAACCCATCATAGTTTGATAAAATGATGACACTTGGATGACCTTGACCTATTTTACGGCAAGGTCAATTTTGGAAACATAGACTTTTACATGGGAAAAAGTGAAAACTATGGATTTTTTGAAAACTATTGCAGCCTGAGGCCTGAAAAGTGGTCTAGTAGATGAAAACAACTAATGGAGTAGATGAAGGCATGTGATTAATTTAGGTCAAGGTCATCTCTTGACCTTGGCCAGTCTGTGGTCCATACACACTTTTCAAAGATCTTCTCCTCTGAAACCGCTTGGCCAATCAAAGTGAAATTTTATATGGAGCATCCAAGGGTAGGGGTGACGAAAGTTTGATCGCCAAATCCAGGTCACATGACCAGGATGGCCGCCACGCCCATATATAGTAAAACCACTCATAAATCTTCTTCTCATTAACCGGAAGGCCGATTTTCCCGAAACTTGGTATGTAGCATTTGGGACTATAGCCCATCATAGTTTGATCAAATGATGACCCTAGCATGACCTTGACCTATTTTACGGCAAGGTCAATTTCGTAAACATAGGCTTTTACATGGGAAAAAGTGAAAATTATGGATTTTTTGAAAACTATTGCAGCCTGAGGCCTGAAAAGTGATAGATGCAAAACAACTAATGAAAGTATGTGATTAATTTAGGTCAAGGTCATCTCTTGACCTTGACCAGTCTGTCGTCCATACACACTTTTCAAGGATCTTCTTCTCAGAAACGGCATGGCCAATCAAACTGAAATTTTATGTGGAGCATCCATGGGTAGAGATAATGAAAGTTTGATCGCAAAATCCAGGTCACATGACCAAGATGGCCGCCACGCCCATATATGGTAAAAACCACTCAAAAATCTTCTTCTCCAGAACCGGCAGGCCGATTTTCATGAAACTTGGTATGTAGCATTTGGGACTTCAGCCAATCATAGTTTGATCAAATGTTGACCCTAGGTTGACCTTGACCTATTTTACGGCAATTTCAATTTTGGAAACATAGGCTTACATGGGAAAAGTGAAAACTATGGATTTTTTGAAAACTGTTGCAGCCTGAGACTTGAAAAGTGGTAGATGCAAACAACTTATGGAGTAGATGAAGGTGAATGATTAATTTAGGTCAAGGTCATCTCTTGACCTTGGCCAGTCTGTCGTCCATACACACTTTTCAAAGATCTTCTTCTCTGAAACTGCTTGGCCAATCAAAGTGAAATTTTATGTGGAGCGTCCATGGGTAGGGGGAACGAAAGTTTGATCGCGAAATTCGGGTCACATGACCAAGATGACCGCCATGCCCAACTATTGTAAAAACCACTCAAAAATCGTCTTCTCCAGAATCGTCAGGCCGATTTACGAGAAACTTGGTATGTAGCATTTGGGACTCAAGCCCATCATAGTTTGTTGACATGATGACCCTAGGATGACCTTGACCTATTCTACGGCAAGGTCAATTTTGGAAACATAGGCTTTTACATGGGAAAAGGCGAAAACAATGGATATTTTGGAAACTGTTGCAGCCTGAGACCTGAAAGTTGCTAGATGCAGACAACTAATGGAGTCAATGAAGGTAAGTAATTAATGAAGGCCAAGATCATCTCTTGACCTTGACCCAAGGTCATTTAAATATCAAAATTAAAATTATGGTTTTCTCAGAAATCACTGGGTTTGGAAACTATTGCAGCCTGAGACCTGAAACTTTGCATTTGCAGACAACTTAAGAAGTCAATATAGGTTTGTGAGTATTCAAGGTCAAGGTCATTTCATGATGACTTAATACTCCAAGATCAGGCTTCAGGTGAGCGTTCTCAGGACCAATGGTCCTCTGGTCAACATATCTCATTCTGCATTAACGGTATCCCATAGAACATTATTACCGAATTGCATAAAATTGTATAGAAACGTCTATTGTCTTCTATTCCAGTAACTGTTGTTAATGCCATGAAATAGTACCAGGCAATAGAAAATTCAGCCTATTGCCTGATCACATGATATGTCACATGGCTGTAATGTTACAGCTCAGCTGCCTATTGCACGATCACAAGATGTCGCATGACTTCAATGTAATTAGGTAATAATTGAAAGTAATTTCAAGCAGAGACATATAGGATATGTATCTGTTTCAAGCTTAAACAGGCAATAGGGCACCCCCTACCCCCTCGGTGCAGGTACCGACTCGGAACGCTATTGTCCGAGGCTGTACCTGTATCTCAGAGAAACGTATTGTGCATCTTTGCCTGCTAAAGCATGAAAAAACTGTATAGGTACTAATGCCGTGCCAAATTATGTTAGTTCTGTGTGGAAGATCTGTCAACCCAAGACATCACGAAACCCACTTCCTAGTTTCCTCAGCTGTTCTTATTGCTCTTGGTTTACTGATTGAACACCATCAGTTGCTACAAACCAGTACTATACAGATCTCTATTGTAAATTCTTTCTTACTGTAATGTAAATCAGTAATGTCATCCATTACTAGCTCTATTTCTATTTTCTTTCAAGCCATTCTGACTCGTCTATGAGCGAGGCGCAATCCTTTGCTGATCTATCTTCACCTACCCCTACACGACTGGTATGTTCTCATACTAGATCTTTTACAAGTTGTATCTCCTGGTGAAGTTAACGTGGTAGATATATTTTCTTTTCCTTCCGCGTCATATTTGTAATCAAACTAGATGCAGGTGTGCTTGCTCTGATCAGTATATTGACCTTCTCTTGTCTATATAATCAAGTCTACATTTAGCTGTACCTCTATAGCCTACAGTAGTGCCTCTGGTAAAACCGTCCTCTAATAAAGAAGCATCTCTTACTATCGATCTCTGTTTTATGAGATTTCACTGTTTTAGCTTTTTTGTAGAAAATCACCAGATTTATCATTCATATTAATGTATTATTTTTGTTCAAACAAGATAAAAAAAATCTCATAGGAGGCAGTAAATATATAAAATTCATAATGTTTTATCATAGTTATTTGGAGTTATTTCCCTTTGATTATTTCTTATCATGATCGCTCTAAATCATTATAAAATGACATGGATGACATACTTGAGACGAAATCTTCATAATAAAGTAATTACACAAAAAAAAAAAAAAATGCATTTTCCCGATCATCGATTGTCTCCCTTGCCAATGCAAAATAACTATTCAAAATTTCTTTTGTTCATAAAGACTTTATCTGTTCAACGATTTTCAAAACTTTTGCAGGTCCTATTAGGACAAACTAAGATCAAGATTTTGACATGAAAATAGTCCTCCACACAAAAATTTTCTGTGAAAACCCAGTATCAGAGGCAAGCTTTTAGACTTTAATTGTACTATTTCCAAATTTTCAGATATCTAAAGCTTTACCTTGCCAGATAAGATCGCTTAAGTTTATAGCCAAATTCTCCTTTACCCAACCTGTATGTCCAGTAAACAAATCTTTTCAAGTAAGCATCCATATAATCGGAGTATTCACTGAAGTTTTGGATATTTGGCCTTAACATCCGAGTTCTTTTCAGCACCCTTTCATTCATCTGCACTTGCCATTAATTGAAATTTTCCGACTCTTCTAATCACTGCACTTCTGTTTCCTTTTAGTATATAGCTAACTCATATTCTCTCACTTTGGCTTTCTCATTAATATCTAGATTTTCTTTTTTCTTTAGCTCTCTCCCCTTTCCAACGTTTCAGTCTTTTTCACTATTCTTATCCCGATATCTATGTAAAGTACTAGAGGAACCAGGAATTGAGCTTCTTTTTTCTCTTCTTTCACTATCCTTTCAGCTTCTGTTGTGGTTTGTTAAGTTTTGTGCTGTTTGTTACTTTTTTTTAGTCCACATGGGGTACCTGAGTTGCCACCTTTAAGGTAATAGGTGTTCACAGCTTAAGATGTTTTCTTTTTATCAGTCCCCCGTCAGGTTTTTCCCAACCTCAGGTTTTGGGGTGGGGCTTTGGTTACAATTGCACCAGTTTGTGGTAATCGCTTACTTTTACCTTTTCCTTTTCTCTTGCTACTGTTTCAGTTTCAAGTCCCCATTATTATGTTACACCATCTTCTTCATGTACAGCTTTTAATTCATAATAATGAAAATCCAAGGTATACAAAAGTATTTTTGTTGTTGTTTCTTGAATGTCCCATTCAAAAACTTTGGTCATGTAGTATCCATTTTATGGCACTTCTACCCAGCATTGGGATGTCTTGATATGCAAAATGTGATTCAAGATGTAACCCTCTGTTGTGTTTAAATTGACGCATATTTTCATATTACCATTTGATAGTCCTCTCATGGAGTTCTCAGTCATTATGCAAAGTGAAAGGAAGAAGTTTCAATGATTTATTATCTCAGCAAAATTTATCAAAAATAATAATGGCTTAAAAGTGAAACAAAAAATGTGAGAGAAAATGTTTCTTTAATAAGAATGCATGACATGTTTATGAATCAGTGATGGAAAAGTAAAATTATGAGAATAGTAACATTTCACTCTATAAAGTCAAAAACAATACATCATTTATTTTAGAATGCTACCATAAAATAAAACACAAACTGATAAACTTGATTTGTCTTTATATATGTTATCCATTTGTCTCAACATCAGAAAACATACTTTATGCAATAACGGCTGTTATAGCAATACTGACAAATTAGTGACAATCCTGTCCAATATGCACATACACAAATTATGTTATGCATGAATATACTAATCAAACAGATTCAAATATAACTTTTTGAACTTTTAGAAATGGGTGAATATGGTCACTGGAGCTTGAATATTGGCTGGTTGAACGTCTTAGCAATCATTACATATTATTGTGGCGATTTTGTAAACACCCTAGCTATTCAATGTTTTTGAATTTTGATTTTGAATATTTTTATTTAAACTATCCTGGCTATTTTATACGAATGAAACGACACAACACGACGAAACGATGCAACGGACGGGTACAACGGAACAAAAATTGTGGATGTAACCTCTTCAACTATAACTGGGACAGTATACCACTCTGATTGATACAATGGGGTGAGCAACTGCTATGGTGTCTTCTGCAACTATTAACTGATACAGAATAACGCTTGACATGCAGAAAGTATAACCTAAATTGTAACTAAGCCAGGTTTCATCTGAACGACTCATAACATACGACCCAAAATTTTCAAAAGAAATATACGAGCCAAATAACGACACCAATACAAGAGTAAGCTCTTTAAGTTAAATGCTTATCTCACATATTTGCAACGGGTATCGTAAGACGAAGTGTATTGAAAAAACCAGTGTGTTCATAAAATTAGAGAAGAGAAGTCTACGATTTTGATTTGTGCTCAATGACTGAATGACACAAGGATTACACCTCAAAGCATGCTTTGTGTGTTTCCTCGGCCACCAATCAAATTGCACTAGTCCTAAAATTATCAACCTTATAAAATAGCAGTCAGATTCAATTCAAAAGTAATGATTGCCAAGACGTCCAACCAGATGCCGCTTGAATCCCGGCACTTACACACACAAATGACCAACATAATTCAAGCCCCAGAGACTTTGTCAATAGATACTCCACCAAATAGCATTGCATATTTATAAAAAATATCTCTTAACAGATTTAGAAAAAAGAGGTGTGTGGAGCAAATATACAAAGAACATTATGATTCATCAGAAAGCAAATCAGAATTCAGGAAGAATAAAAACATATAAAACAGTGGAATACAATCCCTTCTTTAAAAGTCATCTCGAAGTCTCTATGAAACATAAGGCAGCAGAACCACTAAAGTCCTAGTATTCATCGTCGATGCAGATTGTTCCCTCCAGGAATGATGTTCCAGTTAGTCCTACGAAAGCCATCACAATAACTGTTTGATGGTCGTTGTTCTTCATGTTCATTTGTTATAAAACTGTGTGGCTAACGGGAAATGGTGCCATGTGATTGATAGTCCAGCCTCTACCTGCCACCTTCCAGTATGTACCTTCCAGTACTGAGAGACTCGAAGCTAGATACAGCTTGACTGAAATTTGAAAAAACTAACAGCAGAAAAAGTACAATAAATAGCTATGGAAGAAAACAGAACAGTCGAACGCTTGTGATGGGAATTGGGAGGGAGGGGAAATTAAGCAACACGTGTTTTTTTTTTAAAATTTTGGAGCGAAAGCAATGACAACCCGGATGTAGAAAAAAGGTTTTACGACATGCCGAAATTTCCAATAAATCAAATCCATAAACGCTTAATAATTTCAAGTTTCCAAAACAAGCGTCTGAGAATTGCAAGCGTTCGATTGTCCTGATCACAAACCCGGAAGTGTTTACTGTTGTGATAAAAAGTAAATAATTGAATATTTAAAGAGTTGTAAAAGCTATGTCCGCTCAAAATAAATGGGATTACGGTCAGGCCGTGAATCCCCATTATTTTAGAATGCTACCATAAAATAAAACACAAACTGATAAACTTGATTTGTCTTTATATATGTTATCCATTTGTCTCAACATCAGAAAACATACTTTATGCAATAACGGCTGTTATAGCAATACTGACAAATTAGTGACAATCCTGTCCAATATGCACATACACAAATTATGTTATGCATGAATATACTAATCAAACAGATTCAAATATAACTTTTTGAACTTTTAGAAATGGGTGAATATGGTCACTGGAGCTTGAATATTGGCTGGTTGAACGTCTTAGCAATCATTACATATTATTGTGGCGATTTTGTAAACACCCTAGCTATTCAATGTTTTTGAATTTTGATTTTGAATATTTTTATTTAAACTATCCTGGCTATTTTATACGAATGAAACGACACAACACGACGAAACGATGCAACGGACGGGTACAACGGAACAAAAATTGTGGATGTAACCTCTTCAACTATAACTGGGACAGTATACCACTCTGATTGATACAATGGGGTGAGCAACTGCTATGGTGTCTTCTGCAACTATTAACTGATACAGAATAACGCTTGACATGCAGAAAGTATAACCTAAATTGTAACTAAGCCAGGTTTCATCTGAACGACTCATAACATACGACCCAAAATTTTCAAAAGAAATATACGAGCCAAATAACGACACCAATACAAGAGTAAGCTCTTTAAGTTAAATGCTTATCTCACATATTTGCAACGGGTATCGTAAGACGAAGTGTATTGAAAAAACCAGTGTGTTCATAAAATTAGAGAAGAGAAGTCTACGATTTTGATTTGTGCTCAATGACTGAATGACACAAGGATTACACCTCAAAGCATGCTTTGTGTGTTTCCTCGGCCACCAATCAAATTGCACTAGTCCTAAAATTATCAACCTTATAAAATAGCAGTCAGATTCAATTCAAAAGTAATGATTGCCAAGACGTCCAACCAGATGCCGCTTGAATCCCGCCACAACAAATTTACCAAATTTGTCCCCCATTCAGCGGCATATTGGGCGGAAACAGAAGGTTAAGAATGTAGCCGGTTAATTTGCGGGGGCATTTGAGTCATATATTGTTTTTGTTGGGTCTAGAAGAAAAAGTCGGATCGCTTCCTGCAATGTCAGAAGAAAAATATGGTTGCCGATCTTTGACAGATGTGTACCATCTCTTTTAAGGAGGCCAGGCGTGTCGGTATCAATCTCGTGAAGGATTGACCGACCCCATGTTAAAGTTCTCACAGCCTGTCTACCAGCCCGATTGACCCGTTTTCTTTTTTGGTCCATCAATTTGAGTTTTTGTTGTAGGTCCAAATGTTTCATGGACGCTATGTCATCCAAACCTCTCCATTGAGTCCTGGGTAGAATGTCAGACCACACTATGTATGTGTCATTGAAAACAGACTGCAGATACCATAAAGTCTTTTTGATTTTGCTCATCAATTTAGCTAATTTGATTGACACCAAATCATTGCCTCCCAGGTGGACCACAATTAACGCTGGGGTAGTATGAAAAAGCATCTTCAGCTGAATGGTCGGCTTTAGTTGTGGCCAGTGCATGCCTGGCCGGCCAAACCAGCGCACAGTTCTGTCAAGGTCTAAGTTAGCCTGTTTGGATTTGATAGCCTCTTCCTCGGCATGGGAGATGATTGAATCTCCGATGATCCAAACATCTGGAAGAAAGCAAAATTAAAGGTCTGGTAAACCGTATAAAGGATAGAATACGATATGTGAGGAAGCCTAAAGGCGAATATACCCGTCAACAGCATCAGACTTCCAACGACCCAATTTTTTTATTGCATCTGACGAAATCCCTTTTGAGGCTAAATCTGTAGCTCGACCTATGCGAAATGCATGAGAGGTATAAATGCCAGTAGGAAGCCTCAAAACTCTTACAGCTTTGGCCAGAACTGCGCTGAATTGGCTCTGTGTCAAAGGTGTGCCGTTTGCATGTGAAAAGAAGTAATATGCATTTGCAGGACGAAGATGCATATAATGACGAATGGTTGTGACACAACAAAATGAAGAATCTTCAGATTTTGGAATACGCAAAGTAGTGGGCAACCCGCGTTGATTAGTTTTTGAAATTCTAATGGTGATGAGTAAGGTGTTGCCATCATCAACAAGTTCAATATCACCAGAAAGTAAAGGCCTATCAGGCTGAAGGTAGCTAGAAAAAACTACTTCACTTACCCGCAAAAGTGCAAAGTAAGATAAGAAGTAAGCACTTTGGAAGAGACAGGATTCAAAATCTGAATAACATATGTTAGGAAGCACATGGCAAATCCTTCTTAGAATATGTTCCGTTATAGGAGCACGGACATCACGGGACTTGCGTGACCTTTTAAAGCCCTCTAGGAGCTTCTTTACAACAAATGCATTAGTTGGGTCCTGATAGTTGTGTAACTTGTGATAAAAACTTATTCCAGACAGGTAGGATGCAATGGTAGATGGTGAATATCCAAGTTCAAAAGAATGTGCAATGAACAGCGTAACATGTTGAATTGGAACAGGCCATATTACGTGCAATGAATAATTATTTCTAAATTGTTCAAAAGCTGATAAAGCATTATCATAAACACTTCGAGTGTTGGGCGCAATACTGGAAGCTAACAACTGGTTTACACTTGTTTGAAGATATTCCAGAGATGGTTGGGTACTGTTGAAGGTTCCGGATCGGCATCGGGAGCGAGTTCGTGGAATTTCTGCAATTGAAAACGGCTTAGCGTATCGGCGAGTCTGTTAAAACAGCCTCTTACATGTAGTGCTTTAAAGGCAATGTTAAGTTGCAAGCACAAGAGAGTAATGGCTCTTAAAATGATCATGACTTCATCATTTTTGGAGGTCATGGAGTTAATAATATGGACAGATGATAAATTGTCAGATCGGAAAACTATCTTCTTGTTTTTAAGCTCTTGACCCCAAATGTGCAAGCACACCAAAAGAGGGAACATTTCCAGAACTGTTATATCAGCAGTAATGCCTTGATCAATCCACCACTGTGGCCAATGTGCACATGTCCATTTCCCAGCAAAGTATGCCCCAAAACCTAAGTCAGCACCGCCTGCACTGTCAGTGAATAACTGAACATCCTCATTTGAAACCCAGTAACGGTCATGAAATACAGATATGCCATTAAACTCTGTAAAGAAATTCAACCAAAGCTGAAGATCCTCCTTCATAGCTAAAGTGATATTCAGATGATGATGAGGCTTGGTCAGGCCACAAATTGCATTGATCAGTCGCCGACAGAATGGCCGTCCTGGAACCACTGCTCTACAAGCAAAATTGAGGGAACCAATCAAAGATTGCATTTCGCGCAAAGTACATTTCTTCCTTGCCAGCATACTCACAATTTTTTGTCGGATTTCCTCAATCTTTCCCATGGGAATACGAATGGTCATTTCCTCCGAATCAAGCTCTAAACCAAGAAAAGATAATTTGGTGGTAGGACCCTCTGTTTTATCGGAAGCAATAGGGACACCAAGTAATTGCATTTTATCCATGAAAACAGACATTATGAAAGTGCAATCATTGGTATCTTTCTTTCCTCCAAACAAAAAATCGTCTAAATAGTGTAATAAAGATCCACATGGGGATGCCCGTCTTACACAGAATTCTAAAAACGTAGCAAAAAGTTCCCAGGTCTGGCAAGAAATAGAGCAACCAAATGGCATAGCCTTATCCACATAGAACATCCCGTCAAACATAAAACCGAGCTGATCAATTTCGGACAACGATACTGGTAGGATCCTAAAGGCTCGACGGACATCGGATTTCCCTAACAAACAGCCTTGACCCAGGTCCTGTATCATATGCACTGCTTCATCAAAGCTAGTATACTGCACAGAACAAAGTTTAGGATCAATGAAGTCATTTACAGAGTGGCCTGAGGGGAACGAGAGGTGGTGTATAAGTCGAAATTGATTGGGTTCCTTCTTAGGGACTAAACCAAGTGGAGAAATGCGTAATGTGGGAATTGGGCGGGAAATAAATGGGCCCGCAACTCTGCCTGCTGTTACTTCGGCTTGAATTTTCTCCCGAACAATGTCTGGATTTCCTAAAGCTGATTTTAAGTTTTTCGAGTCCGAAGGAGAATGCAAACCAGAATAATGTAGAGGAAAACCAAGAGTGAACCCTTCCAAAATTGCCAATGCCTTAGAGGAATGATAACCATCAAGTTCTTGTCGTAGAGCTTCAATATTGATTGGGGATGAAGACAATGTGAATAGATCCGGGGAAATTGTGTAATTTTGCCTGGCAGCGGATTTAACAGCTGAGGAATGACAGTCTGTTACCACGCCGGGCTTGAAGTCTTCCCCCACGGTTGGGTGTATAACCACGTGGTCCGCGAAAATTGGAACCCCCTCGATTGGCATAAGAACCCCTTGAATTAGCAGTAGACTGTTTGAAACATGTCACACGTCCATGACTGGGGTTATTACAGTTTGAACAGATATGCTTAAATTTACAGACAGTTCGTGGACAAAAACCATCATTAAAATCAAAACATGTACCCAAAACATGGTTGTCATACTGCGAATTGCCAGTACTACTGCGACCACCTGTTAATGCACCCGGTTGTGTATTTTGTGGCATGTTGGAAGTAACCGTACTAGACGTCATAAGTCGAAGCCATAAATCAGAGTTAATCTTACCCCAAGACTGAACCTCGGATTCTTGACGCAAACGAAATTGCTCATCATATGATCGCCAAGTAAAGGTAACAGACCGGGATGCAGCCTCCCTGATAATGTTCATATACTGCAATATTTCCTGAATTTTGCTTGGGTAACGTTTTAAGTAGATGGAGGCAAATATCAGAAAAGCATCTGTCCACTTTTCGATATTGGGAACCTTATCTTTGGTATTAACCTGTGGCCTAGCCTCCAACTGACCTTTGCCTGTTAGGTGTACGACACCAGTGGAAAAAAGGTCTTGCAGTTCGACACTGCCCTTCAAAAGTAAAGCAAGATTAATATATTCGTGGGCCCATATTTTCTTGCAAAGCTGTTCTGGGACATGCGAGGCAATATCATCGGAACCTAACCGGACACGATTTTCAGCAAATGAAATTGACTGTAATGTTGGCAAAGTCTGTTGGGAGGCAGAAATTGCCGAAGGCAAGACGTTAGGACTAAGAGTCTGTTGAGCAGGTGGTGGTGGTGGTGGGGTAGAATCAGACACAGATCGCACTGAAGTTATATTTGCATCTGCTAGGATTTTTTCGAAATCCACAAAGTTGAGCAAAGAGGGCTCCTTAGAGCCACGTATCGTACCTGGCGGGTGGCCTGAATTCGGTGCAATACCGGTACCAGGCCCACCCAGCAAATTGACCCTTTCAATTTCCTCTCTCTCTCCCGTTTCTTCGGTTTCCTGTCGCTTGCGCTTGGAACCACGACGTCTACGAGTAGTGGACATATCGAATCGAAGTCAAATCTTGAAATCAATTAACCAAAAAATTGAGAAATTAAGCAACACGTGTTTTTTTTTAAAATTTTGGAGCGAAAGCAATGACAACCCGGATGTAGAAAAAAGGTTTTACGACATGCCGAAATTTCCAATAAATCAAATCCATAAACGCTTAATAATTTCAAGTTTCCAAAACAAGCGTCTGAGAATTGCAAGCGTTCGATTGTCCTGATCACAAACCCGGAAGTGTTTACTGTTGTGATAAAAAGTAAATAATTGAATATTTAAAGAGTTGTAAAAGCTATGTCCGCTCAAAATAAATGGGATTACGGTCAGGCCGTGAATCCCCATTATTTATATAAGCATCGTATAGTGCAAATACTTTGACCGTGCCACTTGATCTCACATGATGAAGTTTTGTAAGCACTAGAAAAAGGGCACCAATTTGTCCAGTGCCATGTGAAGCACGAGGCCATATAATGTTTACCATCATAGTCACATTATTGAAAACTTAGTTATTTAAGCAGCCTGATCAAAAATGCATATCTATGTCAGAGGTTAACCAGCATGGTCAAAGTATTTGCACTATAATGCTTTTGTTTTATTTATAGTTTAACACCCTAGTCAACATTTTTTCAGTCATGTCTGGAAACAGCCACCACTTCCTGGGCCCAGTTGTTCAAAACTAACGACATCGTTAGTTAACAATTCGTTAAAATTTCAAATGGCCATATTACAAATACACTGTCATTTTTTGTTGAAAAAATGTGAGAATCCTTTGCATTGCAAAGGATTCTCACATTTTATCAACAAAAAATAACAGTGTATTTGCTTTTGAAGTCAGCATTTTCATAACAAGTTGAGGTCTTAACGATGACGTTAAGCTAACGAAGTTTTGAACAACTGGCCCCTGGATATTAACCACTAATATGGGGAGTCTATGCCTTGTATAAATCAGCCGTTAGTGGGATTACAGCCCTCGGCATCTCGATCCGTGTGTCAAACTAACAACAAGGTCAAAGGGCTCCCCTGCATATATGCAATGAAAACAAAAGGAATGCATAAAGTAATACTCTTTCTGTAACTCCTATGAACCAGAGGACCAATGGTCCTGTAAACGCTCACCTGAGATCTGCTTCATATACCAATAAACATATTTGAATATTATGGTATTTAACCCCAGTGCAGGGGCAGATGAAGCCCTTGGGCCATTTTCTTTTTTCAGAATAATCAATATTCTGTCCATTTGCTAATTTCCTGCTGATTTCCCCTTCAAATAACATTTTTAAAGCATATAATTATATACATTGTAGTACTTGAGTCATCCATACTTCATGCAAAGTTTCGTTGAAATCGGTTCACCGGTTCTGGAGAAGAAGATATTTTAAGGGTTTTTACCATATATGGGCATGGCGGCCATCTTGGTCATGTGACCTGGATTACTTATATATACATTGGTTCCCACTTCCTACAGATGCTTCATATAAAATTTGGCTTTGATTGGCCAAGTGGTTTCAGAGAAAAAAATCTTCGAAAAGTGTGTATGGACAGCAGACCGGCCAAGGTCAAGAGATGACCTTGACCTAAATTAATCATATACCTTCATCTAATCCATTAGTTGTTTGCATCTACCACTTTTCAGATCCCAGGCTGCAATAGTTTTCAAAAAATAGCTAATTTCCACTTTTCCCATTATAAGTCTATGGAAACTTAAAGTTACCATAGCAACCAGAGTTCTTATCCGACTGGAATAAAAAAACACAAATTATGTAGAGGCTACTGTCAGGAACATGTATACAAAGTACAGGATTCATCCACTTGACAGTTTCTGAGAAGAAGATTTTTGAATGTTTTTTTCAAAATTTTGCCCTTTATGGGTCCCAGCAACCAATCAAAATAAAGGATTAGGACAAAACTCGCAAGAAACGTCAAACACTACTCAATATACATTTCTGCAAAAACAAAATTCAAATGTCTGCAGTTTTAGCGGAAAAATAGCCGATTTCCACTTTTCCCATTATAAGTCTATGGAAACTTTAAGTTGCCATAGCAACCAGAGTTCTTATCTGCCTGGAATAAAAAACACAAATTATGTAGAGGCCACTGTCAGGAACATGTATACAAAGTACAGGCTTAATCCCCTTGACAGTTTCTGAGAAGAAGATTTTTGAATGTTTTTCGAAATTTTGCCCTATATGGGGCCCCTGCAACCAATCAAAATGAAGGATTAGGACAAAAGTCACATGAAACGTAGAGGACTACTCAATAAACATTTCTGCAAAAACAAAGTTCAAATATCTCCAACAAGACAGCAAAAACTGGCAATTTTCACTTTTTTCCATTATAAGTCTATGGGAAGCATAAGTTGCCATAGCAACCAGAGTCCTTATCCGATCAAAACAAAAAACACAATTATTCTTTCCCCCTACCTGTAGATGGTGTATGTGTAATATGAGAACAATCGGCCCAGCGGTTTCAGAGAAGAAGATCTTTGAAATTGTGGACGACGGACGGACGACGGACGGACGGACGGACGCCGGAGCATGGGTATACTATAAGCTCACCTATGAGCCTTCAGCTCAGGTGAGCTAAAAAAAAACCCAAAATACATGTAATAACATGTCACGACACAAGAAAACTGGTCTTCGGGGTTTCCGACCAGGTCTTACAAACCAGCCTGAACAGCCACAGAGAAAGGCTGGAAGCTTGAAATTTCTGACTTAAAAAGGAGAGGGATTGTACTACTATAGTGAAAACAAAGCTGCACAGCTGATCTGCACCTTTGTTTTCGCATATGCTAAATTCTGTTTTACTCATGATGCGTCTCAGTTATCGTTCTGTAATATGGTATCTCAATGTTTTCCTAAGAACCAACAGCCATTATAGAGAACTGCCATTTAAAACCATGATTTATTCAAATAAAACCTGCTAAGCTCCATGAAGCTAAATAAAATTGTGATAAGAATCCATACCATTTCATTGTTTGGCAGTCATTAAAGTACATGTTTTGAAATAACAATCTTAAAATTTGCATGAACTGGTCAATTACGTTTAAAAGCAATTAAATTATATTAGACCTGAATAGCACAGTTTTAAAAACACACTGACAATGGTAGAACAAGTTTACAATCTAGATTCTCTGGGTTTTACCACCATGCAATGCAAGACCACACTCGTATACCAATATATGCATCTTTAAAACTACATATTGGTTTAATACTGTACATTTGGAAATGTTCCGGGGAACTCAATTTTTGCTAATATTTGCAAACATGTGGTCTCGCTATTTAAGTTAATAATCACTATAATCCAGAAAGACTACACAAATAGTAGTTTGCGAATTTAATACCAAGTCAATAACTCCGAAATTTTGAATTTACACTTAAGCATTTTGTGTCACTAATATAACGGACCACAGCTCTACCATTTAATGGTAATAAATGATTTTGACACAATATTCTGATTCTTAAATGGTATAAAAGATAGATTTTGCAATTTGACTGTGTCCGGCAAAATAGCCACTGCCTTTAATGTTTGTGATGAAAAGAATTGTGATGATTTCCTGTTCAGCTTTGTAACTGATGCGTTTGTAAGTTTTATAGTATTACGGTATCAGTATATTTTGTATTTCTCCATTTTACATGGGGGCAGCAGTCATCACAAAGGCCCGTAACCAGCTGTCATCAAGGCATTCTCCTGAAAATATACATGCAAAAAATGTCAGAAATTGCGAAGTATTTTTTTTTCTATTTATCTATTTTGTTCTGTAGTCTTTCTGTGATTTTTCTTTATTTAAAATTCAATTTCCAAATAGATTCATATGAAAGTCTGTCACATTCCTTTTCAGATGATAGCTTTTTATGTCAGAGAAATGTGAATAAGCAACTGCAAAAACTCGAATGATTGTAGAAAATCTTCTTGAATCCAAAATATAACTCAACAGCCGGTAATAAACCTTTTAATCAATTGGTGATATAAGGCTGTAAATTCTGCATATCATCTATGAAAACAAAAGTTGCAGGTATTCGTGACAAGGTTCTTTAATCATGAGTTTTCAATAAATTAGTGCTACAGCTTTTTTCATGATGGAAAGAAAAAATATCCACCATTTTAACTAAATAATGAAAAAATTGTACCATAAGATTATAGAAAGTTGTCTCCATGAGTTCCTTAAAGAAACCCTGCTCCTTCTTGAATACTGATCCATTGGTTCCCTGCTTCTTATACTTCGTCTCTAACGTGTCGAGGACAAAGTTCTGCATGGTTTTCCCGACCCCAGGATTCCGAGCTTTCTTGTAATCTTCCAGATTTCCACCAACTGTTTCTAACATATACTCATACAGCTGGAAAAAAGACATTATGTGATAAATAGCTAAAATAAAAGTTGTGGGGCAATTATTCTGTTTTGTGCCATGTCTATTTTGCATGGTTTTCCCAACCCCGATCGGGATTTCGGGCTTTCTTGTAGTCATCAACCACCAACTGACATTTATCCATATGTGATACAGTAATTTCAGAAATTTTCATCTGATTTTTCTATTTCTGAATCTTTTTGAATGGGAGGGTAAATTGTCACACAGACTATAAAGCTTACATTATTTCTTTATTAGTGACTATTTTTGACGTCACAAGGCAACAATTTTGAGAATATATTCATACACCATTGTTCTGGTTTGTGGTTTAAAATCCCTATCAACAAATTTTCAGTCATAACACGACAAGAGCCACCTGCTTTATGAGCATTAATATAGGTACTAAGGGGAGTTAATCTGAAAATACTGTCTTTAGCTGAGTAAGGCAGTTTGTGTCAATCCTGAAAAAAACCTGAAACATTTTCTTCCTTAATATGAGCCGCGACGCGAGAAAACCGGTCTTCGGGGTTTCCGAACAGGTACGACACAAACCGGCCTGTACAAGCTCAGAAAAGAGCTAGAAGCTTGAATTTTCGGATTTAAGTAGAAGAGGAATTGTACTATCCGAGTAGCGAAAACAAAGGCGCTGATCAGCGCCTTTGTTTTCGCATAGGCAAAAATCCGGTTTTCTCACGATGCGGCTCATATAATCCACCTCAACCTCTTTATAACACTATTGTTTGAGTCCAAGTTAATTTCCATGTTAGCTATCCAATCTGTGTTATAAATAGAGTAAAATGTATAGACATATAGCAAAAATAGTCTATTAGTTAAATGACTAACTGGGGTCCAATAGTGATCAGTGATATCCAAATCTGTGTTGTAATGAAGCATGTTATAAAGAGGTCCAGGTGTACTACTACTTATTAGCATAATGGTATATACTTACAGGCAGTTCTGGGACTTCACCATATTCAAAATGAGCATCCCAGAGTGTGACACGTAGACTACCAGCAGCCTGAAAGGTCAATGTAACAGTAACATAGGAATCATAGACATCTAACTTAAACAAGATACTTGGCTCATAAACTTCGTTTGCTCAGTAATAAATACAATATAAGAGAAATATGAGTTGCGTCATGAGAAAACCAACATTTTGCATTGGCAAAAATAAAGGTGCAGATCAGCTTACCAGAAACTGCGAAGCTGATCAGCGCCTTTGTTTTCGCTACACGGATGGTACATTTCCTCTACTTACTAATTTCCTGCCTCTAGCTATCTTCTGTGCTTGTACAGCTTGGTTTGTTTCGGACCTGGTCAAAAACCACATAGTTGGTTTTCTCATTTCTCAGCTCATATAACAGCATTATAATCATGGATTAATAGCCACAGATAAGCAAAAAAGACAGCAAATGAGGAGTTGCTATAACACCAATGGTGATCTTAAATTTAAGCTCCTTTAGATTTTAGGCTCAAGTTCTTTGTCAAACCTACCGTGCACATACAATCAGACCATTCTTTTTTCATCACCAGGATAACAAGTCTGTGTTATAAATATCCCCTTGAACCCCACTTTTATATAGTGAAACTGGGGTATACAGGGGTATTCTTATTTTTTATCCAAAACATAGATTGTGGGTACTCGTTAGAACCGCCTCAGCGAGGCGGTTCTAACGTGTATCCACAATCTATGTTTTGAGCAAAACTAAGAAAAATACCAAATATTTTTTTACTGAAATTTTTATTTTTTACAGCTGAAAAGATTCACTGTATGATGCATGGCCAAGTTTTTGTAATGTGACAGTATGTCATGGGTAAAAAGAATGCTTACATATTTATCCCTCGCCGACCAGTTCTGTTGCTGCAAGACAACATCGGCTGGGTTCGACGTAAACTCTTGTAACAACTCGGCGGATGGTTTCCCCTTGAACACAGGAACTTGGTGGGTACCCGTCAGAACTGAATTGCTGCAAAAAGAGATAAAGAATTTTCAATGGCAGTCAAAAACAAACTTTGAGATTAAATGGAAGAAAAATATCTTTATGCTTAGATACTCTCAAATCCATTTCTTCTGATGCCTGCAAAAGAGCGAAACTAAATTAGTTCACAGATTCCATTCAAGGCCTAAATCACATTTCACATAATTAATGTGTGTGCACCGGTTTGATTTTCTACTTTAACATCCCAATTTACACCTTACTATGGTTAGTCATCATTGGAGGTCTCCTTATCTGAATATAATATATCCCTTAAATAACGTTCTAACTTAAGGCCATAGGTCGGCCAAGCTTTGAGTTTGATTGTACAGCTGAAACATTTAAAATTTTAAAGCAAACATTGGCAGTTTTCATATTCAAATACACACAACAAAACATGAATTTTAAAAATGAGCCCCCTCATGAGAAAACTAACAATTGGCACAGGCGAAAACAAAGACGCAGATCAGCTTCGTGGTAGCCGCAAAACTCATCAGCGCCTTTGTTTTCCCTACACCGATGGTACACTTCCTCTTCTTATTAAATCCAAAATTTCAAGCCTCTAGCCATCTTCTGTAACTGTACAGCCTGATTTGTGACGGACCTATTCTGAAACCACATTGTTGGTTTTCCCATGAGGTGGCTCAATTCATCACAAAATGTTTAAGCAATAAATTACATCAAGGCATGATTCACAGCAACTTCTACACACCAAACTCATCTAACTCTAGTAAATTATTGAAGTCAAATTCTCAAATAAAAATACTGGAGGAAACGGATTATAAACATTTAGGAAAAAGAGTGAAAATTATCCTGTTGCATATGAGCCCCATCATTAGAAAACCAACAATCTGCATATGCGAAAACAGAGTCGTAGATCAGCTTTGCAGTACTGCGAAGCTTATCAGTGCCTTTGTTTTCACTACATGGATAGTATGATTCCTCTTTTTTTTAAATCCAAAATTTCCAGCCTCTAACCTACTACTGTGACTGTACAGGCTGGTTTATGTCGAACCTGGTCGGAAACCCTGAAGACAGGTTTTCTTGCATCGCGGCTCATATTATAATGGCTAACAAGATAATCAAACCCTATTATCAAAATACATAGTGAAAACTAAAAAGTGCTGTTTTTTCTTCATGCTTACAGAAAATATTACTCTGAAGCAGAAAAGTAAATCCGTAAAGTATCAACACATATTGTTTCCTGGATGATTGTAAAAAATGTGCATGTGTTGCAAAAATGATCAAATGTCAGCGTGTAAAAAAGTCAAAACAAAAATCTATCACCAGTGAAGCTTCTTACCCATCCTCCCTATATAAATATCAGAAAAAGTGTTGAAAAAATATCACATTTATCTTTGCCAAATACCAGATGAATGCATGTAGACTTGATTTGTCACATACTACAGTAGAAAAGGTAAGCACTTTTCCGCAATATGGGTAAAATCAATCTTGCTTCTCCGACTATGTTACTTATTGAAGGCAATGAAAGCACATACAGAAATTTGACAGGTTTCACTTCAAACAAAAAATATGAATGTAACTACATGATATAGGGAGTCAATCACTAGCACATAACCTAAATTTACCACATACAAATCAGTTAAACTCTTAAGAACAAAATAAATTAAGGTCAGTTTTGAAGCCTGAAATCATTTTCCAGTCATAAAAGGTAAATATTGTGGATACTTACTCCTCAAAAAGGGGCACTACTGCCCATCCAATAATACTGTCCTCATCTTCCAAGGTCAATTCCCGCCCCCTGACGTCTGTGACCTTGCCAACCGTGCTGTGATTGTCTTGAGGGTGGTACAATACTTCTAAGCCAAACAGTTGTATGATGAGACAGGAATATGGGTCATAGAATGGATGAAGTAACTGAAAATTAATATAGAATCCTGATAAAGATGTCTACTCTCTCAACATTATAATTGCTAATTGCATTGATTGTAGTTGCTCTTTTAATGCTAAAGGCAGAGCAATACTATATATTTCTTAACAGGAAATTTCAAAACTGAGATGATTCTGAAATGACAAGCGATAAAATTTAGAGCTACATCATTGTCACCAAGTTTTTTGTCACTCCTATCCTTGTTATATGTGAACCAGTATTATAATGTTATTATTTTATAATGTTATTTATTAATAATTGATACTTTCATATGGCCAAGTAACAGTTGGCCCAAGGCAAAGTACTGGAGAGGCTTGGGCTCAAACTGAACCTCTGGTTTACAAGACTTAAATATTAAGCCACACAGGTTGTTGTATTCAAATTAGGGATGGCAACGAATGCCCAAATTGGGATTCGAATATTCGTATAAGATATTCGAATATATTCGAATATTCGGATAATATACTCTTTATCCTATGGACCCATCTCGGCTTCTTCTTGAAAGCATTGTATTAAATTCATTCATGTAATGCGTTATTACCTTTTGCATTATATCTGTACAATGCATATTCCCCTAAATGTATGAAAATCAATGTGTCATTTCATCTCAGGAAACTAAACAAATGTCCATTCTTTCGCAATTAATAACGTATTTCTGATAAGTAATCTTAGATACACAACGTGACATCTGTGGCAAGCCAAGATTCTGGCATGTATTTGCGTTCAGGCTGCTGTTGTCCACCATAAAAAGATTGTACTGTGACTGTGCTGTAATCGATATACCAAATTGACTTTTTAAAATTCTCCATGGGGCATTTTAAACAAAAGGTTTTCACACCTTGAACACGTTATGACATCTCAATTTGAATCAACAAAGTGTCAAACTGTAAATTGAGTCATCTCAATTTGTAAAGGTGTCAAAACATTTACAAACTTTACACTACTCAACCGGCGAGTAGGATTAGAGTATCGAATGAAATGCGAATATTCGAACATTCGAATATTCGTTGACATCCTTAATTCAAATGGGGTAAAAGAAAAGTGACTAAATACATACTGAAGGATCATCCTGCCAGACCTGTGCAGTCTGGTAACTGGTGTAGTCATGTTTCAAGGTCACAAACTTGAACTCTCCACCGTAGCCCTCTGCGGTAGGGTCCATACCTAACACCTTGCTCCCTGGGGCCACACGGGCAAAACATTGGATGTACAAACCCTCTACAAGACAAAAGGAAGATTTGATGCTACCTTTTATTTGAAGTTCACTCTTTTATGGTGTATCAAAAGTCATTTTTCAATTGAAATATAAAGTTTGAGAAAGAAATTTCATTTTTGTTGAGCCTATATGCATAGGTCTACAGCTTCAATATCAATTCAGGGTCAGAACTTTCTGCCATAACATTCCTGAGTTTGCAGTTACTGCGAAGCTGATCTGCGCCTTTGTTTTTCGCACAGGCAAAATCCTGTTTTCACATGATGCGGCTTGTATATACTTAGCTAATATGAAATAGGCACACCTAATGGGCAACCAACCAATCTATCAGGATACCGCACGCTTTGATTCGTGATTTTTGTGTGTACATTAGTTCCGAGGTTTGTTATGTTGCTTAACCAAATGAACAACTTTTCTGTGCATCAAATTTCTTTTTGTAAACATAACTTAAGATGTCCTTACTTACAAAAACGCATGGCTCTCATCATCACCGTCTATCAACGTACACCGGATATAGCGATTGACCTATCGAGGAAATTAGGACGCGGTGCACTACGAGGTCAGTATTTCTCTGTTTTTTCGTGTAAATACCTTAAAATACTCTGTAAGTAATTTTCACTCTAGTCGCTTAGATATTAATGAATGGTTATTAGAATAACAGGTGTTTAGCAAACATCTACAAGAGCTACGAATAACAAAAATCTGACCATAATCACTGTTTACATTCTTTAGTCAGTCGCGAAAATACATGATGTAACAAATGTGTCGGTAAAATATCAATCTACAATGTTATGGAATACCTGATAGAATGACTAGCAAATCGAGGACAGTCACTAGAAATACTCTAAAGTTACTTTTGAAATTGCAATTGTCGATAATTTCCTCTTCTCCAAAGTTATCTGGTGTACCGTCTATAGCGCAGTGGTGTACCACCTATAGTAAAACACCCTTTTCGTAGTGTACGGTCTATAGCAAGATGAAATCATCTCGGATGAAACCGTTTAGTGCTTGTAAACGTTAAGTTTGACGATGGAGTACAAGTTTTTGCAATTCGGACATACCACAGACCCCAACCCCATCCTTTCTTAATAACAAAATTGCTACTTTTGGAGTATTAGATGTAATTACGTTACATTTTCTCACCCAGGTGCAAAAATGAATTGTGCAAATCTGCTCCCGGGGGCATGTGAAGCGTTCATATGCTCAGCGGCTGCGTGTAAATCAGTACTATGTAGCGCTTAAAATGTCGTCCTCAAAGACGTATGTATCGAGCTAATTCCTCTCGCTCCGGAGTCCTAAACTACACCCGAGGTACAAAAATACACCTGGGTGCAAATGTCGCATATGAACACGGCTTAGACGACGTTAGTTTTTGAAACAAAAATTCCACAGGTTTAGTTTGGTATGGGTTTTAACGTTCCAGTCAAACTATACATATCCCAATTTTGTCATGTCGGGACGGGGCCAGTGATTCCTGGATATATGTTTTGTTCAAGGAAACACCGCGGCGGAGGTATGTATCGTCGTACTCTACCGAACTCCGGGTTGACAATTTCAAAACTGACCAATATTCTATTTAAAGAATAAGCTCTAACACTTCTTAAAATGGAAGTAAAATTCCTTAACTTTTGCATTACTAAAACGAAAAATTTGGTGCACTTTCGAACGAATACTATAAAGAAAGAAAGACTAAAAAAGAAAGAGTGAAAGGAAGAAAAAAAAAAAGAAAGAAACATATGAACATATTCTAAGTAAGGACATCTAAAATAGTTGAGCAATTATTTCATGAAACAATTTCGTGTATGTTTCGCTTTAAAAGTGGATTACAACAAACTGTAAAACGATGCAATAACTGCTTTATTATACTCCTTTTCGTGCTTATTGTCGTGACATATGCTCTATTTTTGTTTGGTGTTTCTCGATTATCAATATATAAACGGGAAAGTGAATGTCACGTCGAACGTCATGTGTAATCATTCAAGCTATTATACCTGTCTTTCTTCATCCGATTTCAGACCACGACAATGCAGAAAATACTGATCTGGTCAGTGGCAATATTCCATAATTGCATGTACAATAATGTTTTATTATTATTCGTACATAATTTTAACTAAAAACGTATTTTTTTCGTCAAAAAAGTCATATTTTCATAGCTATAGTCCGTACACTGCTTTAGCTATAAACGGTACACTACCATAGCAACAGACTGCTATAGACGGTACACCGGCAAGTTTTGTTTTTCATAAATATCCACAAAGCCAGGAGCAGTTGCAATGTGAAACTTCGTTTTCAAGGACGTTGGGCAATAAGGAATAGTTGCCGATGCGAAGTTTGGTCATAATTAACAACTTATAGCTCTTAAAAGTGCAGATTGGAGTTAGGCAGGTAATTGTCATGAAAAATATTAGTGATTGGGCAGGTATTTTTTATCGAATATCACACATACACGCATTTCCTATCTGTGTCACATAGTCACAGATAAAGATCAATGTATCAATGATGTATTTTCCATATTTGACAAGCCGACTTTGATTTTATATGAAAAATAATAGAACAAAAACTGACCTCGTAGTGCACCGCGTCCTAATTTCCTCGATAGGTCAATCGCTATATCCGGTGTACGTTGATAGACGGTGATCATTAAACTGTATGCAAAATGGACTTTCAAACTGGTTTACATGACCAGATTAATTTACGGATATGCATCATATGCACCAGAAGAAGTATTCAACAAGGCATCAATAAATGTATTACGTAACCAGTCTGCAATTCTATAGCTTTTCTGTTCTAAGACACTTATCTCAAGTTGTTAACTGAGCAATTTGCACTCCCCAAAAGACGTTTTGCACCACTTGAAAAATCAAAACGTAAATATTGGAGGAAAATAAGTAAAATCAATATTCCTATCAATTTTGGATCAATATGAGATGTTTTGATACAGAAAATTCATATTTTTTTTGCTATAAGTGATTGCTTTCATTATCTTGTCAGTGTCAGAGGAATCAGGATGTGAAAAGATTTCAGGTTTGGAAGCCCAGAAATAAAGGTGTAGGCTTTTTGCTGCATCCCAAATTTTGGTGTTTTCAAAAACATGCATTTTTGGCACATCTTTACTTCATCTTTTCAAGAAAAATATTTTGTTATTCACAAATTTCCAGACCAACAGTATCATTTTTTAAAAGTTTATTTGAAAAAGATGTATACTATATATAAACAGTTAAAATGAGAAAAATATTAACTTGTGCAAAACTTCTTTTGAGTAGTATATAAAACATTGCATATGATTTTTAAATTCAGATTATATTTTGGTACGACTTGCTTTAGGATTAAAATCCCAGTCAACAACTTTTCATTCATGTCAGGACGGCGCCAACGCTTCCTGACTGGTCCGTAAAGTGAAAAACTCGAGCGTCTTGCTCAAGGACACAAAAGAGAAATGTATCAAACCCAGAAGCTTATACTTGGGGGACCAGTACTGTACCTACATGTACATGCCACCAGGCCTCCCATTTATTTTACTTCCCATCTTAAATTCCTCATCAGTGTTTACAGCAGCCATGTTTCAGTTTTGTTAGCATTCAGGCTGAACAGTACAGTCAACCATTTTTCATTATTACAAGATAGGCAACATTTTTTGGATACTTGATGGGTACAAAAGCGTTGTTCAACAACACATCCTAGTACTTATGTCTTAGAAGCAGGATTTGAACTACAACCTTTCTATCGAGCTACATGTACAAGTACATGTAGTCAATATAATGGAAATGATTTTGGATTAAATATCAGGCACAGAGCCACATGTACAACTGTATTTATTCTTTTAAAATGAATATATCATTTCCTTTAACATTTACAACTTGAGCTGCATCATGAGAAAAACAGGATGTTTGCATATCATCATGTGAAAACAAAGCCTCAGATCAGCCGAGTAGTAACTGAACATCTGATTAGCGCCCTTGTTTTCGCTACATATATAGGACAATCCCTTTTCTACTTAAAACTTTCATCCTGTGACTGAACAGACCGGTTTGTGTAAGACCTGGTCGGAAACCCTGAAGACCAATTTTCTGGTGTCATGGCTCATTTAATAGTCTATTACATTTATGAAACATTTTTAATTAACAGAACTCGTATATGGAAAAATGTTGCCAAGCATTTTTCAGTTCTAATTTCTCACTTTTCTAACTAAGATTCTTGAAATTAAGCTTTAATATTTAAGTGACACCTTCACAGGTCTGTACAATTTAATAAATAAAGTGCATTTTTAAGCTAAAACAGACAACTTTCACATAAAAAGTAGATGGTATGTTCTAACTTTTACTCAGAGTATTTGAAAAACAGAAAAGTAGTTTGATAATTCATCTGTAGTAATTGCGCTTTGACAAGACAGGATCTTGCTGGCAAGATGGGGAGTTTCAAAATTGAATCTAAATCAGTCCATACTGTTTATATATATATAAATGCTGACTGAGCATTTTTCTGGTAATGTGTTAACAATGTTCGAGTTTCCATGGTCAACGATGCATTTGACACTGGTCAATACTGTATTCCCACTTCAAAGATCAAACCGTAAAGAAATCTGAAACAGGTTTAAACACCTCTAATAAATTACATGAAACTTTATCAAGGAAAATGCTTCAACTTCTATAAAAGTAAAGTGCATATAAAATCACTCTATATTCTGTAAAAGATTTCATATTTTAGCAATTAAGATGGATATTCCAAAACTTTAGACTTATGATTAAGTTTTAAATCATAGATGTATAAGTACAAATTTATTAGATGCATATTTGCTTGACTTAATGTTTTACATTTGCAGACAATTGCTGCTCACCTGTGTTATTAGGATGGTCAGATATATACAAATCAATCTGAGGCACTTATTACCATCCTGTATACCTGTGATTCTTACAGTGCAGACTGATGCAGCATTTCACGACACATGACAAGCAGCCCAGTGATTGGAAGCTAAATGATCCACTGGGATTCAACCTACAGCAAAAAGGTCATTGTCTCTCTGTAGGTATTTGCCTCACCGTAGGTTGCACTAAAATCAATCTGGCTTCCAAACACTACACTCCATTTTGTCATGATGGAATGTTGCATCAATCTGTGCTGAAGAAATTTGGTTGCATCACGGATATAAAGGGCTTTACCTGAGTATACTTTTTACTGACATCTGTTCTTGGATCAGGGGAAGCAGAATATGAGGAAGGAAGAAATGTATAAATATATTCATGACCAAATCTTCATGAATAACCATACCGTACTTCAACCAAGCATTCTTAAAACCTACCTTTTCAGCTTTTCACCTAGCTCAAAAACAGCAACAGGGAAATGTATCTGATATTGTTTTCCCACTGCATTCCTCGATCCCTAAAAAGTTCAACACAAATTTTGAAAATCAGTTGACAAAATCATAACATCATACTGAATAGCAGTGTTAACCTTGCATTTTACATGCACTGTGCACTGGTGGGAGGTAGTTCAAAAATTTAAAAATCAATTATTTCAGCAAATACGGGACTTCTGTTGTAAAAAACATTCCATCTAATTTTCAGGATGGATTACCTTTTCCATTACGAAAACATGCCCATACAATATACTCAAGGGCATATAATACATAGATTTTTTTTCCGCTATAAAAATTGAAAATTTCACCAGAAATTTTTTTTAATAATTTTGCTCAAAACTTACCTTGTGGGTACACATTAGAACCGCCTCACCAAGGTGGTTCCTAACGACTACCCACAATGTATGTTTTGAATCAAAAATAAGAAAATTAGGTATACCCCTGCATACCCGAGTTTTGCTATATAAAAATGGGGGTACACTTGTCACGGACATGTTTTCCTGATGCTAATTCAAGAATATTTTTGGAAATAAAATTTTGAATTTGTGAATACAGTTTGAAAACTTTTGCATGTCAGAACATTTGGAAAGCAAATTTTATGCATGTCAATCACTAAATTTTATTCTACTCTGGAAAAATGTTAAGGTGTTTTCCAGAGGAGGGTTTAGGGAATAAGAGCTGTCGCAGGACAGCGTAGCTCGCCTGACTTGTGCTTTGCCACTAAATCTATTAAAATCTATGACCCATGACATTGATCTCAAGGACACTCAGGTGGGTCGTGATGGTACAGAATAAAACTTCAGATCAATATCTACCAACATGCAAAGTATGAACTTGATCCATTGACATGTTCAAAAGATACCAAAAACTTAAACAGAAAATTTTTAAGTCTGTGACCTTGACCTCAAGGTCACCCAGGTGGGTCGTGATGGTACCGCATAAAACTTCAGACCAATATCTACCAACATGCAAAGTATCAACTTGATCCATCAACATGTTCAAGAGATGTAGACTTCTAAAAACTTTACCCAAAAACTTTAACACAAAATTTTGAAGTCTGTGATCTTGACCTCAAGGTCACCCAGGTGGGTCGTGATGGTACCGCATAAAACTTCAGACCAATATCTACCAACATGCAAAGTATCAACTTGATCCATCGACATGTTCAAGAGATATAGACTTCTAAAAACTTTAACCAAAAACTTTAACACAAAATTTTGAAGTCTGTGACCTTGACCTCAAGGTCACCCAGGTGGGTTGTGATGGTACCGCATAAAACTTCAGACCAATATCTACCAACATGCAAAGTATCAACTTGATCCATCGACATGTTCAAGAGATATAGACTTCTAAAAACTTTAACCAAAAACTTTAACACAAAATTTCTAAGTCCGTGACCTTGACCTCAAGGTCACCCAGGTGGGTCGTGATGTTACAGCATAAAACTTTAGACCAATATCTACCAACATGCAAAGTATCAACTTGATCCATCCACAACTTCAAGAGATATAGACTTCTAAAAACTTTAACCAAAAACTTTAACATTTGAGCAACGCCGACGCCAACGCCGACGCCGGCGCCGACACCGACGCCGACGCCGACGCCGACGCCGGGGTGACTGCAATAGCTCTTCCTGTACTTTCGTACAGGCGAGCTAAAAAGTAAATCTTGGGTCATATAAGGAGCACTTACCTATGAAATTATGCCTTGTACAATAACAGAAATTAATGCCCCTCCTGGTCCAAAGTACTTAAGGTGACAGTCCAGGACAGCACCGTGAATACCTACAGTTGCTGAAAATAATCATATCAACTTATTATGATCTACATATTGAATCTATAGATTGAATCTCTACATCAAGTTTGCTTATCCTAGTTACTTCAGTTTTGTTCATAAGGACAAGCAATAGGTGAAAGAATGTTTGTGTTCAATGTTCAATGTTCATTGTAGTTTGGCAATTTATAAACCTGTTTTTCAAAATTTCCTGATTTTGGCTTAAATTGAAAATTTTCTGACTGATGTCCAAAATCCCTGACAATTCCCTGGCTTTGAAAAAAGTGATTTTTCTCTGACTTTTTCCCTGACCATGGACACTCCGAATAAGAATTTGTAAGAAAGACAGAAATTGTATTTGTATTACCCTGTAACCCAAGGCTAACTTGAACACCTCAATGACCATGGATTCATGACCACACTGCTGGTATTTCACCTGAAAATAAATCAGTATATGTATATACAGTTCAAAGAAACAGTAAAACTTATTCAAATGAAAGTGACCATATTATCAGACAATATCTAGTATTGGCAGAACTATTTCATATATGAAAAGCGGTTCATATTAATCTTGTCAACTTTTTTTTCCATTACTGCTCTTAATCATTCCTTTGTCTCACCACTGTGTCCAGTGTATGTGGGTTCAAGCTCCCTGTGCCTTGGGTAGTGTGCTTATTGGTGCATGGGCGGATCCAGAGGGGGGGGGGACAGGGGGTCCGGACCCCCCCCCCCCCCTGGAATTGCCAGATTATTAATTTTTTCCGTGTTGAAATTTTCCGTCGGACCCCTTCTGGGAATTTGGACCCTCCCCCCTCCCTGAGAAAATTTTCTGGATCCACACATGGGGTGTACAAAGTATTTTGTCTTAAGAGTACTTCAGTTTTCGCCCTGTCTACTGATATGCCCATCTCATATGAGCTGAAATAATCTTGAAAGGGCGTAAAAAGTAGGTTTAGAAAAAGAGAACAAGTTTCATCGTCGGGCAGCTTACTCAATCTGTGAGTCCTCGTTTTTGATTCATCATGGAATTTATCATGATTTATTTGTTCATTGACTAGTTAGAGAATCACTAAGAGGACCAAACAACTAACTAAATGTTATGAACCCGGGTATGAACCACTGCGGAAGCTGAGGGTGAGGTTAGGATCCTGTAAAACCGTTTAAGCCCGCCAGTAATTTTATATTACTGATCGTTCCAAGGCGATACTTCTGTGGTGGTTCTTATTGTTTTATGTATTGGTGTTTAAAATTTTTGTGCTGTTGGCGCCTTATGTATGTTATCATATTTTTAGTTATGTTTAGGTAACTGAGTGGCCTCGTATTAGGAAAATAGCTGCTCATTCGGCTTACGAAATGTTTTCATGGTATAAGTACTTTGTTGTTAGTTTGGTTTTTTCCCACCTCAGTTTTTGGAGTGGGAATCTTTTTTCTGATTGCGCCTTTTCCTGATCGTTGCCTACTTGTACCTTTTCACTATCCATGATGTTCTTGAACATTTATGATTTAATTAAGTTCAGACAGGCAAGCTCTTTGACCCAGTGGTAGGGGTCTCCATTTCCTGGGATCAATTCTATTGTAAAAGTTCTGGGATGTTATGCAATATTTGGATTATTATCATTTCATCTTGAAGAATTTATTGAACAATCACGGCTGTTAAGCAACTATCTATCTTCTGATACCAAGTCAATCAATTTCTGATCATCACCTCAGGTGTGGGGTGGGTGGCTAAATTTAGAATTTAGTCAAGGGAAAAAAACATTTGGGGTGGACCATTAAAACTATTTACAAGATATAGCTGGGAGGCATACTAAAACACATGCCTCTGGGCCAATGATTTAAATAGAAGCCTTAAATTCCTCAATGGTCTTGGATGGGACCACTGAAGAAGGGAGACTATTCCAAACCGGAATAGTTCTGGGGAAAAAGGAATTTTTCAGGGCATCACTAGAGGCAAATGGTCTTGTGTATTGTGATTCATGTGATGCCCGAGTACGCCTTAGGTTAGGTGCCGGGGTCAGGTATTTGTCTTTATCAAGAGACACTGTACCGGAGTGTATCTTGTAGAAGAAGGTTAAGGAGGACCACTCCCTGCGGGACTCCAGGGATGGCCACTCAAGTTCGTCTAGCATTTCACCGACGCTACTGGTGTTCCTCCATCACCTGCAGGTCCACCAGGCAGCAGTCCTCTGCACCTTCTCCACCTTCTCAGTCTGAGTTTCATTATAGGGATGTCAAATAGGAGCTGCATACTCAAGTTGAGGCCGAACCAATGTTTTGTATGCAACTTCCTTAGTATGCCTAGGTGGTGCCAGTGCCAAATTGCGCCAAAGAAAACCCATAGTTGCCTTGCATGTAATTTCAGAAATATGTTGACCCCAATCAAGATCATCTGTGATAGTTAAACCTAGGTATTTAGCGGACTGAACCTGTTCTAATGTTTGCTGATGCAGTGTGTAATTGAATTCTATATGCCTGGATGTAGCCGGGTCACCCTCATTGAATGACATTTGCTAACATTGAATTTCATTTGCCAATCAATTTCCCATTTGGCCAAGCTATTCAGGTCATCTTATGTAAAATTTGACAATCCAATGATGACTTGACATTCCTGTATAAAACACAATCATCAGCAAATAGCCGAACAGATGACCTGATATTGTCAGGAAGATCATTAATGAAAATAAGAAATAGGACCGGTCCTAAGACCGATCATTGTGGGACACCAGAAAGAACCGGGATTGGGTCTGAGGCACAGCCATCTAATACCACTTTTTGAGAGCGCTCAGAGAGCCACGAGTCAATCCACTTATGTGTAGATCCTCTAATCCTGTAGAAGGCAGAATTATCGCTTGAATTCTTCAACCTAATCACAGTCTGTGCATGTTATAGGCCACCTGGTCTTCAAAAACTAAATAAAAACTACCACAGGACACATAAATGTCCATTCCGGTAGTCCATTCCGGTAAAGGAATGCACCGCTCCTAGAATAATGATGGTAGTAACAAGAAAAACAAACAAACAAAAAAAAAAACAAACAACTATTAAAGACTCCCTCTTCTTAAAGTTGAATAAAATGTAATAAAAGCTTTCCAAATAAACTTCAATTAAAGCCCAGTTTACACATTCACTATTTTTGGCTACAGTGCTGCGATTCGCCACGATTTGTAAAATCGTAGTAGAACCATGGTGAATCGTGGTGAATCTTGATGAATCGTGATGATTCGGGAAACTCCACGGTAGCGCTACGGAAGTTTTAAACTGTTTAAAACATTCGTGGCGTATCTAGTGGCGAATTGTGGTGGTTACTGGGCGTGGCCTAATACGTAGCGCAACCGTAGCGGAATCGTGCTTGTTCGTACAGACACCGTAGCTATATTTGCGGCTATTCGTGAGAGATCGTAGCCAATCGTGGAGCTCCATAGCGAAACCGTGGACTCTTTGACTTTGACACCACAAACTCTCATGATTCACCACGAATTGTGTCCGGTTGCGCTACGAATCATCCACTGTTTCGCTACGGAGCTCCACGATAGCTACTGCCGTGAATCATACTAGTAGCGTATCGAACCGTACAAGCACCGTGAGCATTCGTTTTACCACCGTGGTTAATCCTCAATGACCGTAGCGTTGCCGTCATGAATCGTCATTGATTCGTAGCGATACCTTACAGACACCGTACTAATATCGTGGACATTCTTACTGGAATCGTAGTGACACTGAATATTTCCACTTTTCGCCACTATTCATCCCGATTTTTCTGACCATGAGAAATCGGGGTGAATCGTGGTGAATCGTAGAGAAAATCGTGAATGTGTAAACGGGACTTAATGTTTGTAATCATAATATTTACTTCAGGTGTCCTTTGAGAACCACTAGTTGATCGATCATTGGTCCCTGATCGATCACTGGTCGTCTTACGCTACCCCACCCACCGGTGGCGGTGGTTTCCCGTTTGGTTTGTTTATTATATTCTGTTAAACTTACACCTTCTGTATGTTAAGAGACCATAAATATTTTGTTGACAATGTTTAACATGTGCGATGTCCACCTACTTGCAATAAACAAAGCGCAGATCCAAAATAATCATAGAGGAAGCCGAATCTTCGCTTGACAAAGTTATCTTTCTTTGACTCAAAGTTTGAGCCAACTAAACACCGAAATGATAATCAGCGGTACCAAGTAATGTCATACCGGTTAAGGCTGTTAAACAGGGCTTAACATTGGTTAAGTCAGCATTATCGAATTAGTTTCATTCAGCCATTTCAATGCATTTCAGAAACCTATCTTATTTCAACTGTCTTCCGCCATCCAACTAGCAAAGAACGATTTCTGTTGCTATGCAACAATTACGGAGAGAATGAACCACAGCTTGTAAGAGGAAAAATAATGATAAAACGAAAGTAAAGAAAAACATCTTTTGCATTTCAAACGCAGTTTCGAGCATTTGTATGTTCATGTATAATTTTATTTTCAAGTATGACAAGTCTAGCATATTTTTATTTGTAAGAATAAATGGTTTCGCTTGGCGGAATTCGACTGCGGTAAAAATTTCCGGAAGTTGAATGACTCACAAAAATCGACGTCTTCATACTGCAAAACAGAATAGAACAGAACAGAACTTCTAATCGTAAAGCAACCAACACCTCGTTGTTGTCGCTGCGCGACAACAACTCGGTTGGTTGGTTGCTATTATTCAATACTTATGAATGATCTAATTTTTAGGACACTTGAACCTTTCAGGGACATAAAATTACCTGGCATTCCATGAACTTGGTTGATCTGAACTTTCAGTCCTGTCTTCAGTCTGTATCGTACACAGCGTGTGAGGGACAGGTTATCAGCAGGTTTACCCTGTGGCAGGTGGCGTTTGATGTCAAGACGATTCGTCAACCACTCTAGTAGGTCTGCATCTCTCTTTCCTAAACATACCAAATAATTGAGCCGCCCCATGGGAAAACCAACAATCTGCATATGCGAAAACAAAGGCGCAGATCAGCTTCGCAGTAACTGCGAAGCTGATCAGCGCCTTTGTTTTCGCTACTCGGATAGTATAGTTCCTCTTTTACTTAAATCCAAAATTTCAAGCTTCTAGCTCTTTTCTGTGACTGTACAGCCTGGTTTGTGTGGGACCTTTTCAGAAACCACATTGTTGGTTTTCCCACGAGGCGGCTCAATTAAAGGTCATCATAATCTGAAGAACATGCACAAGATTTGCTAGTTGGTTACTTGAGGCATGCTTTAAAGTCGCAGTAAACAATTCTAAGTTGTGTTAGGATGGAAACAAGACTTCTTCTTCCTCAGTAGCAAACCCGAACTATGGCAGTAACGGTGTCTTGATCAAATATACAAAATGGTGGTCACAGATTCAAACGAAGAAGCTCTCACTCAGACCCACTACCACTAGGCCATCACACGGTTAAGTTAATAGAGACAAATCAGTGAATTAACAAGCATTTAGGCACCAAAGTTAACAGTTCTTCCTTCTGTACCATTTCTTGTACTGTTTTGGTATAGGCTATATAGATACATTAATCAATTGAAATTTCAGCAAATTTTACCAAAAGAGTATATGAGCCGCATCATGAGAAAACCGGGTTTTTGCCTTTGCGAAAACAAAGGCGCATATCAGCTGTGCAGTAACTGCACAGCTGATCAGCGCCTTTGTTTTCGCTACACGGATAGTACAATCCCTCTTCTACTTATATCCAAAATTTCAAGCTTCTTGCATGTTTCTGTGACTGTACAGGCCGATTTGTGTCGGACCTGTTCGGAAACTCCAAACCGTTTTTCTCGCGTCGCGGCTCATATTATACAATTCTTACCATGTGAGGGCAGACTTTCTGTTTCCATTATTCTCTGTATCATTTCTCGTACTGTTTTTGGGTAAGCCATATACTCCTCGTAACTCTTGAAGATCCTGTACTCTGATGTGTTGGGTTTACATTTCTCTGACTGGAAATAGCCTGAAGAATACTGGGGGTAGGGGGCAGGGTCCTGGGGAAGAAAAAGCAATGATGACTATCATTGTAATATCTTGTTTGGAATTATTATGTTTGGAATTGAAATTCTGCTTCTAAGGAAAATCCCCCATATAATGTGTAAGCTAGTCATGCTGACTGGACAAAAAACAACAAAATTTGCCCTTAAGAAATTGAAGACACCATCCAAAAAGATGCTGAACCAGTCAGTTATAACAGACTCCCGAAGGCAGTTTAGCAGTATTATGTGTGCATCCTTTTGCCGGTAACTGACAACTTGATCATTTAGAATCAGCTGAAGCAAATATGAAGCAAACATACGAAAAACATAGTAACCATGCTTTTCTTTCACTGAAATCTTACTATACCTACCTCTGTATGGGGCAAAATGACCAGTAAAGAGCCTGCAACAAGTGGCACTTTATCATATTGGTAGCTTTAATAGTGGCTATTCCCCCGGGCTGAGCCAATTTGGCATACCATTGTCTACAATCTCTATCAAATTTTATAACTCAACATACCTCTGTATGTGGCAAAATCCTGACCAGTAAAGAAGAACCAGGGCGACTGGTACTTTATCATAGTTGGTAGCTTTGATAGAGGTTATCCCCCCTGGCTGAGACAATATTAGCATACTGTTGGCTACACTCTCTCTCAAAAACATTTATTCCATAATTTTACCTACCTCTGTATGTGGCATTATTCTGACCAGTAATGAACAGCCAGGGACGACTGGCACTTTATCATAGTCACTTAGCTTTAATAGTGGCTATTACCCCTCATTGAGACAATATTGGCACGCTATTGGCTACTCTCTCTCTCAAAAATGCTTATTTTAAAACCGCTATGTACCTCTGTATGTGGCATTATTCTGACCAGTAATGAACATCCCGGAACAACTGGTACTTTATCATAGTCGGTAGCTTTAATAGTGGCTATTCCCCCTGGCTGAGCCAATATTGGCATACCGTTGTGTAGTCTATATTGGTGGCCACCGACCCGCAGCTTCTGTAAACATGTTACATAGAAAACTAAGACATATGAGTACACATTAACCTCTTTATAATATGAGCCTGTGCGTAAGAAAACCAATAATTTGGGTTACGACCAGGTCTGACACCAACCGGCCTGTACAGTCACAGAAGCAGGCTAGAAGCTTGAAATTTCGGATCTGAAAAGAAGAAGGATTGTACTATCCGTGAAGCGAAAACAAAGGCACTGATCATCTGTGCAGTTACTGCACAGCTGATCTGCGGCTTTGTTTCGCCTATGCAAATTGTTGGTTTTCTCATGCAGTGGTTCATATAATTTGTTATATCACAGCTTTTGCTACAACATGGATCATTATTTAGTTAATGATTGTGCTATATACCTATATATTTCACTCTCATTATAACAAAAATTGGATAGCTAACACAGAAATTGGCACCGGCCTCGGTAGCTCAGTAGGTAGAGTGTCTGCTCCGAGATCGGAGGTTCCAGGTTCGATCCCGGGCCGCGACATACCAAAGTCGTTAACAATGGTACTAGTTGCTCCCCGCTTGGGCACTAGGATTTTCGGGGTAGGGCTAGGACTGGTCGCTCCGGTGTCAGTATAATGTGACTGGAGGTGGTATCAGGTAAAAGTGTCTGGGATCTGATACCACAGTGAGGCAGCACTATAAAAGTGAGCATTGAGCTCCCTGTCACAACCAGACACCGTCGTGATATGACAGGTAATGTTGAAAGTGACATTAAACCCGAACAAACAAACAAACAAACAGAAATTGGCTTGGATCCAACAATAGTGCTATAATACTAATACAAACCTTATTAGGTTCGAAGAATGGCACCAAACAACTACCGATGACCGCAATGGTCTCTCGGACAGGATCGACTGTATAAACCCTCAGGAACGCCAGCATTCCTGGTTCAGCCTCTTTCCTATCGCTGTTGATGGTCAGTCGGTAGTTGAACGTTGGGCTCCTGGCCGGACTGTTGAGGTCGGGTAGGGCTAGAATGTCTTCGACATTGTCGATTTTGCCAGTGCGTAGAACTCTTCCAGTTACCTGTAAGAAATTTGTGTAAAAGCATACACAACGCATGTGTTACACGTTTCTAACATGTCTCTGACATGCTCCTGACGCAGGATAAATTTCTGTCAACATGCCCGGCGTGTGTGGCTTATACACTTTTATGTGACTGCTATTTTAGATAATTATACTGAAAGGTTAGCTGTTTTTTTCAATAAGTTTGTGATTTTAACGACTCTTAGTTTAAGAATATGTTTTCCTTCTTAAATGAATGTTTAACCCTCAGATCTCTGAAAAGGCAGTCTATCAGGAACTTTACAGACAATAGTTTGTTATTCTCATTAAGTGCTGGCTCAGATAAAAATCATGCAGGTGACTCCACATGGTGGGTAACGGATTTGGCTGATTTTCATTTTTCTGAGAGGTTTTGATGACAGAACAAGAAAAATAAGCTTTATTTCAATTTTTTTTCATTTCTCGTCACCATGGCAACGGGAACTAGTATTTTGCCTAAAAATCGCTAAATTCAAAATAGTATTTAATGAATGTGATAAATGTTAAGTAGAAATGAACAATTCGAATAGAAACACTTAACATAGCTTGAAGCTTTGCAGCCAAAAAAACATTGATTTTATTCAGCTTGGCGTTGCCATGACAACGCATATTATACCACTAAGTCAAAAAATATGAAAAAGGCATTTTTGGCTGTTTTCAGATCAGTTTATCGCAAATTCAGTAGACTGATATTGATATGCAGTAACACTTAATTTATAAAGCAACTCTTGTATTACATGTTTCCACAATAAAACGTTTTGCCTTTTCATATACACGGTTGTCATAGCAACAAATCGAACACCGCTGGAATGAAAAACCTAAACTTTACATTTTGGAGGGTTTTCAGGTAAGCTTATGTCAGCTTCTAAACACTGGTGGATTTATTTTGTAGCAGTGTACCAAGAAAGGAAGTTATGATTTATCATATACAATAATAGAAAATACAGCTTGGTAATTTACCTGGTTGCCATGGCGACAACCATAATGCTACAAAGGAAAAATATCTAAAATATTGATTTTTGGGTTGTTTTCACACCAAATTATTGACACTTCGGTAGACTGATGTAAACATAATACTGCAGTTTAATTGTAAAGTAGGTATTATATTACAAGTTTCATCAATAAAACCCTTTGCCTTTTCATATACACGGTTGCCATAGCAACAGATCGAACACCACTGGAGGAAAAAAAGTAAAATTAACAATTTGGAGGGTTTTCAGGTAAGTTTTTGTCAACTTCTAATCACTGATGGATTTATTTTGTAGCATTGTACAAAGAAAAAAACTATTGATTTATCATATTCAATAATAAAAAAACCCAGCTTGGTCACTTACCTGGTGGCCATGGCGACATTTATAATGCTACAAGGGAAAAATATCTTAAATATTGATTTTTTTGTGTTGTTTCCACACCAAATTATTGCCGCTTCAGTAGACTGATTTTAACATGATACTGATTTATAATTATAAAATAAGTTCTATATTACAAGTACAACACTTCGCAAATTAATACGTGTGGTTGCCATAGCAACGAACCGAACACCACTGGAGGAAAACAAACGGCAAAAATTTACATTTTTGGGGTTTACAGGTAAGTTTATATCAGCTTCTTTTCACTTGTGGATTTGTTCTATAACATTGTACCGAGAAAGCAACTATTGATTTATCATATCTGTTGATAAAAAAATCAACTTTGTCACTTACCAGGTTGCCATGGCGACAACTAAAATGTTACTGAAGAAAATATTTAAAATAAAGAATTTTTGAGTTGTTTTCACACCAAATTATTTCCATTTCAGTAGATCGATGTTAACGTGATATTAAATATTAATTATAAACTAAGTATTTTATCACAAGTTTATATAATAAAACGCTTTGCAAGTTAAAATGAATGGTTGCTATAGCAACAAGTTGAACACCACTGGAGAAATATATTTAAACATGACATTTTTAGTGTGTGTGTGTGTGTGTGGATGGGGGTGGGGTTCTGATCATTTATATCGGCTTCTGGAAAATTGTGTATTTATTTTGTCAAATTGTGTCAGTAAAGCAACAATTGTTTTATCATGCTCGGTGATGAAAAGACAGTATGGTCACTTACCTTGTTACCATGACAACAACAAAGTCACACCTGAAGATGAATGTCAAAAATTGGTATTTTCTGCTGTTTTGAGACTAAATTCTCGTAAATTCTGTACACAATTTTTGTTATGAAAATGTATATAATGATCTAGAAGTACCAAATATATCATTTGTTCCAAAGTTTTAACCATTTAAAAATTCAAATACTGGTTACCATGACAACAACAAAGTCATTCTTTGACAGCCGCCCAAAATTGGCATTTTCTGCTGTTTTGAAACTCGTTTATATCAAATTCAGTAGACTGGTATTGAAATTTAGTTATGTCATGTAAAGTGTCTCTAATATAACGTGTCCAGAAAAATAAAACCCTTTGCAAACTCAAATACCTAGTTGACATGACAACAACAGAAACACCTGAAGACAAATGTCCTAAACTTGATTTTTTTTCTGCTGTTTTGAGACCAAGAGCTTGTAACCTAAGTTGTTTGATGCCGATATGAAATTCTATATTTGTGAATCAACTAGATCTTCAAAAGTGTGTTGCCTGTATTTCCAGGTACGAGTGAAAGTGCAAAAACAAGCACAATTAAAACTGCTCCTGAATTTATTTTTTTTTTTCTGTATAACTTTTGTTAATTTTAAAAAAAAGCTTAAACTTGAAAAATGAAGTTGTTCCCTTTGAAAATAAGATTTCTTTAAATTCTTTTAAAAATTAGTCATTCTTGAATTTTCAGAAAATATATAACTACTTTTAAGCTGAAAACAAACAAATTTCATAGTAAACACTTCAATAGATTTTTTTTTATATTTTTTTTTCGTCCCTTTATACTCAATACTGTTCCTCTAAATTCTTTCCAACGTGCACTTCTGTGTAATAAAATGGATGCAGTTGAAGTTACATTGAACGTGGCACACTTGTTTTGTGATTTTCCTTTTCTTGTGGTATCCCGCAGGCTAAAGATATCCTAGTTTGAATTAGTCTATACTGTTACAAGTGTTTATTAACGTAAGACCGTGAAGCATCGTCCGGATCGTGCGGCCACTGCATGTTTTTTAAGATAATTTGTACAGTCATCGTTTGTTTGATGTTAAAATTGATGCTTAACGTCCCAGTCAACGGATAAGATCAGGTCGGGACATTGTCTCCATTTACGGGACTTTTACCCAAAACATTTAACAAGTGATTGATATATAACCATCCAACAAATAGATGTGGATGCTTTGACTTGAAACCACTTTTCCTGGGCAGGCTCACCCTGAGCGGTTAACCAGTAATAAGATAGTCATGCAGTCAGCAGTGTAAAAGCTTTGCCTGGAGGCACAAGAATCACATCTATTTCTTCGGGCCCCAATGGGCGGGGCCCGTACAGTGATCGTTAGAAGACCGAAAAGGCTCAGTCAGAAATCGTAGGGATTCGTCATGGACATCTTCCGACGATCTCTGTATGTTTTTCACTCAGAACGCGGACGAAAGTCAGAGCAAGAAACTGTACGATGCCTGTATGAATTCTAAACGTGCCCGTGATCACCTACATGTACGATGTCTAAAATAGCAGACCAAAAAATCGCACGATGATCGGGGCAAATGTAACCAAGGCATTGAGGAGGACCCAGGAATGGATTCAAACCACAAGCAAAAAGACATGAAGACCAGTGAGTGACACACTGGTCTATGGACAAACGCGCGCCAGGTGTGTTGAAAAAAAAAAAAACGCTCACACGGGCGGATCCAGAATCCCCCCCCCTGGAATTGCCAGATTACTAATTTTTGCCATGTTGAAATTTTCCGTCAGAGCCCTTTCTGGGAATTTGGACCCCCCCCCCACCCCCAAGAAAATTTTTTGGATCCGCGCATGTCAAAGCAAGTTCAACGAGAGACACGTTAGAAACGCGTCACATAGGCCTAAGCGTTGTCAGGTGGCGAATTCGCAATTTACTCGTAATGGCTCAGATGCATTGCAAATCGTGCAAGTCGAAAGACTGTCTTGTAATTTATGTGCTATCTCAAGAAAATCGAAGTACGACAGGTCGCGATTCACACGATCGACTCACCACTGCCCCGCCACGGAATGCGACTGTTTTGTTTTCTACCCGTTCTCCGACCGGCGTGCGACTCTCAAGGTACAGCTGTCTTGTTATGACGTCCGTTACGACATAGTTATCAGGTAGGCCTACGATACGTCAAAACACCACAAGACTGGTGTGAAACGGCTAGGCCTATTGTACATGGAATTCGTTGACCAGCAGCGTATATATCAACATCGTCATTCAACATCCAACACTTACCTATGATCGTCAAACATACAGTTTTATGTTGGGGTTTAAGTCGATACATGTTGCTTTTATGACAGTTAACTTTATTGTATATGTACTCAGGGTGTTCTTGAATGGAATTCAGTGAGGCGGAGCCAACTCCGTTCCACGCCGTTACAGCCTCCTGTTCGCGGCCGAATGGTTTAGCTACTCGCCGTGTGAATCGTGGATTGCAGGTTCTACCCCGCTCTTCTTCAGTCTTTCGGATGAGTCTTTTAACCCATGTCACGACCTAAGCTGTCATGACACTGATGAAATACAAACCCAAAGGTGGAGGTGCAGTTATACGTTATAAAGCATAATCTTTATGATAGATTTCAAGGGAAGTAACTTAAAACAAAACCTCAATATTTTAAGATCAAGAATATGAACAAATTTTGATTAATCTTATTATATTTTATATATGAAAATCAATCAAATTTATTTTTCAAGTATACTTTTAATAGTTTAAAAGTGATTTACGCGTTTACAATTGAAAATATCAATTATAATTCTAAGTAAGTTTAACATGATAATACAGTTTATTTTTGCTGCTATATATTCATGATTTTACGAGTTTAGTTTTTAACGTTCTAGTAGTGGAATGTTAGACCGTCGAGACCGGCATGACATAAAACAGCCAATTTCTATTACTTCTACTGTTTGTTTTTAAAATAATAGAACGTCCGTCCTGGGTTAACTTAGTGTCAGTGTAATGAAATATCACGCTGACGAAAGGAATAATTCGTGTTTTAATGGAAGACGTTATTGGAAAAGGTCCCTCAGGACCTTTTCCACAGTGTTTACTTTGAATATGAAGAAAATTCTACCCATGATCGACTGCTCTCTCTCAATTACGCGTTTTGTCACATAAAGCGCTTAATAAAAACTAGTGAACCCGTCTATACTGACTAGACAGTTAACCGCAATCAATTAAATTTATCCAGTTTTGACACTCCCCGTCAAATAACGGTAAAATCTAGCAAGCAGTCTCGATCGTGGTGACTGCTTATCATAGCGCATCTAGGTTTAGATCGTAGATACCCTGACGAGGGGTACAGAAACTATAGGAATTCTATATGGCTGACTTTTAGTCCGTCACATCGGTCCCATGGGTCTGTTTCTGCTAGTGTGGCTGCAGGTCAAAATTCAGAACTCTGTCACAAATTGACTGCACTGCAAAATGGTTTTCTACACATCGACATATTGATTGTAATCGTGTTCCCTTTACTATTGGCTTTCGTTCCATAACATCAGAAATTTTGTTCAATGCCTTGAGTGACAGATACACACACTGGTCAAGAGTTCATAACAAGAAACGACATTCATGTATAGGAAACGAAACTGAAACGTATGAGAATCGAAATTAATCACAAACCAGAGAATCAACAACACTGAAATCTAGAGCAAATTTAAAGGAATCTCTGGCTGCTGACCTTTTCATTGGTTTCTTTTTAAAGAAGCCAACTTGTTCCCACATTGTTGCATGTTCAAATTTGCATGACGACATTTTTCGTGTCTTAATTGTCAATTAAAGGTCCACGCGACTGGGCACGTGAGGATGAAAGCACGTGGCGACTGACGTCACGTCATACTTAACTAACGTCTTGTGACGTCAAATGCGTTCCATCTTCCTATTCTTTTCCGCTCTTTACCTGTTTCGTAGCTACTTAAAAAGCACAAGAATTTCATGTTGTGTCTTAAACAAGTAGTGTCATATGATTTTTGTCACATGACGCTTTTCATAGCAACGTCGCGCGGTTTGGTTACCGGCTTCAAGAAGAAATTCTAATGCTTAACGGGACACCAGCACTGTAAGAAATACCTAGGCGTAAATATGTACAAAATACGGCATCAAAAGTGATTTGGCAACGCGTTTTATTTTTGGATATTGTAGAAGAGAGATTAAGCTTCATATTCATGTATATTATGTATAGAAACTCGTCTACTGAATTGACCAAAATTAGACTTGAAAATTGACGACATTTTCCCATAGACTTCAAGCCAAACTTGTAAAAATGTGTCTAAAACTTCAATCTTAATTTTCTCTTAAACTGCTGGACAATATTCAAAAATATTTCAGAGGTCAAATACTACCATTACGCCCTTCATATGAAATAAATTTCATCAAAATCTGTTAACCTCGATGTGGAGTGAATTTTCAATTTTGCATGATTTTTATCTGAACCGGCACTTAAGTAATAAGCATCAAGCATAAATCATCAAGCTACATACATTTTTAATCATTTCTGTACAGTACCTTTATAATGGAAGCATTATCGGGCAGAAATCTGACACTGTCAATATACAGGTCAAGCGTATCTTTCAGCCCCGTGGGTTTAGGGTTGCTCTTGGCAGCAGCTGGTTTGTACGGTATCCAGGGCTCCTCCGCTGGTGTCTTGGGGGTGGGACCAGAGGTCGGACGTGGTGTTGGCTTTGGTGTGGCTCTGTAGAATATGAACATATTATCAAAACACATTTCAATTTCAAATATTCATGAAAGCATATATATTATCTTTTTTCCTATGCAGGTAAGATAATACACAAATCTTCGCATAAATCCTTTTGCTTTCTACGAGGTTTATCAGTCCTGTCAAATAACTTTCAATGCATATTATTAATCAGATTAACGTTACAAATCTTGCAGGAAAGGCAATTTCTTCCAACATAGAACACTTTGTTATTACTTTAAAGTAAAAACAGAAAGTCCATGAATCGATACTGTAACAACAAAATTTTATAAAACCTAAACCCAAACAGTCAGACACCAGGCGGGAAAGAAAGTACATGTACAGTGCAAAACTTCTGAAGTTTTGTTTTATAAAATGCATTAGAACAAGCTCACTAGCTCTTTCCAAACAAGATAGCCAGTTGGCTAGCATCCACCAAACTTTACCTGTGGGAGGGTCCAGGTACAGGGCTATTCGCAGGCTGTCGGGTGTCCCTGGGGGCATTCTGAGGGGGTAGAACTGCAGGGATCTTGCTACCAGGCTCACTCTTAGGGTCGAACACAGCTGCCATCAACTTGGAGTTGTAGCCTAGGATAGCACCTGTAACAAAATAGCAGCTGTTTTATGTTCTCTGTTTTTGCTGACCATGTGAAAACAAGAACTCCGCGGAGGTCGATATCGCACCTGCATCGGGCAAAGTCAATAGACCATGAAATATAGTTCAAGGGCACCGGGTCAAGGTGCGTGCTTGAAGGGCATGTCAAGGACAATTAATATGCAAGGTTTCAGACTCGCAGCTATCTCTGATGTCTAGAAAACCAAACTTCAACGTAAAAATTTTCAAAGTCAGTGGACCGTGAAATATAGGTCAAGGGCACCGGGTCAAGGTGCATGCTTGAAGGGTATGTCAAGGACATTTACTATGCAAGGTTTCAGACTTGCAGCTATCTCTGATGTCGAGAAAACCAAACTTCGACGTAAAAATTTTCAAAGTCAGTGGACCGTGAAATATAGGTCAAGGGCACCGGGTCAAGGTGCGTGCTTGAAGGGTATGTCAAGGACAATTAATATGCAAGGTTTCAGACTTGCAGCTATCTCTGATGTCGAGAAAACCAAACTTCGACGTAAAAATTTTCAAAGTCAGTGGACCGTGAAATATAGGTCAAGGGCACCGGGTCAAGGTGCATGCTTGAAGGGTATGTCAAGGACATTTACTATGCAAGGTTTCAGACTTGCAGCTATCTCTGATGTCGAGAAAACCAAACTTCGACGTAAAAATTTTCAAAGTCAGTGGACCGTGAAATATAGGTCAGGGGCACCGGGTTCAGGTGTGTGCTTGAAGGGTATGTCAAGGACAATTACTATGCAAGGTTTCAGACTCGCAGCTATCTCTGATGTCGAGAAAACCAAACTTCGACGTAAATGTTGACAAAACTTCGACGTAAAAATTTTTAAAGTCAGTGGACCGTGAAATATAGGTCAAGGGCACCGGGTTAAGGTGCGTGCTTGAAGGGTATGTCAGGGACAATTACTATGCAAGGTTTCAGACTCGCAGCTATCTCTGATGTCAAGAAAACCAAACTTCCACGTAAATGTTGACGGACGAACGGCCGCACGAACGAACGGACGGACAGAAATTTGGACTCCTATATCACACCCTGCTATAAGCAGGTACGATAAAAACAAGATTTGGTCCTTAAAATTGCTTTAATATACAGCACAGTGTTGTTGTTATTAAAGCAATAAATAATTATCACAAAGACTAAAAGAAACACATCATAGGAATGGCTTTTATGTTCAGTTTTGTTAATGAGTTTAATATGCTTTAGGAAAGTAGGCAAAGTTGAAGAAAAAAACTCATCACGATAACATGTTCGTATAATGTTTTCCCCTCATACCCCAATTTTATATAGTAAAAGTGAGGTATAAAGGGATATACTTTTTTTTTTCTTACTTTGACCCAAAACATAGATTGTGAGTAATTGTTAGAACTGCCTCAGCAAGGTGGTTCTAACGTGTACACATGTACCCATAATCAATGTTTTGAGAAAAAATACTGAAATTTTTGTGATGAAAATTTTATTTTTTTACAACAGTTACTGTATATTACATATATTTCTTAATGTGCATTAGACAGAAAAGACATGTTGCAAAGACAAAATCTGTATACTGAAGAGGTAAGACTTACAGAAGTTACAAAGAAAAGCTAAAGGTCTATATTTTATACACAAAATAGTAAATAGCTAACAATATGTAAAGATACAGTGGCGGAAATTTGAGAAATTCCCAAAGCTAAACTAGAATTTGTTTTCTATGTGAAAACTGATGTCTCCCCCCTTTCTACGTGCATGTCCAAAATATGCAAGCAAGAGTTATAGTTCTTGTGCATCACAATCCTGTCATTCTGTTTTATAAGTGTACCAAGTTTCATTGAAATATCTCTTACGGTTTTCAAGTTAAAGAGGGGGCACAAAAGTGTTTGGAAAATAATCAAAGGGAAATAACTCCAAAGATATGAAAGCAAGAGTAATGATTCTTGTGCATCATGCTTTATAAGTGTACCATGTTTCATTGAAAAATCTCTAATGGTTTTTGAGTTATAGAGCAGACACGAAATTGAATGAAAAATAACCAAAGGGAAATAACTCCAAAGATATGCAAGCAAGAGTTATGGTTCTTTAGCATGACACATCATCTCATCGAGCTTTATAAGTGTACCAAGTTTCATTGAAATATTTCTTATGGTTTTCAAGTTATAGAGTGGACATGAAATTGTATGGAAAAATAATCAAAGGGAAATAACTCCAAAGACATGAAAGCAAGCGTTACTTTGTGCATGACACATCCTCTCATCATGCTTTATAAGTGTACCAAGTTTCACTGAAATTTCTCTTACGGTTTTCAAATTATAGGGTGGACAAGAAATTGTATGGAAAATAATCAAAGGGAAATTACTCCAAAGATATGCAAGCAAGACTTATGGTTCTTTAGCACGACACATAATCTCATCGTGCTTTATAAGTGTACCAAGTTTCATTGAAATAACTCTTACGATTTTCGAGTTATAAAGCGGACACGAAATTGTATGGAAAAAATTCAAAGGGAAATAACTCATAAAATACTCATGCCAGAGTAATGGTTCTTGTGCATGACACATCGTCTGATCATGCTCAATAAGTGTACCAAGTTTTATTGAAAAATCTTAAACTGTTTTCAAGTTATACAGCGGACATGAAATTGTATCGAAAATAATCAAAGGGAAATAACTCATCGTCTCGTCGTGGTCTACAAGTGTACCAAGTTTCATTGAAAAATCTTTAACGGTTTTCAAGTTATACAGCGGACACGAAATTGTATCGAAAATAATCAAAGGGAAATAACTTCAAAAATACTCAAGCCAGAGTTATGGTTCTTGTGCATGACACATCGTCTCGTCGTGGTCTACAAGTGTACCAAGTTTCATTGAAAAATCTTTAACGGTTTTCAAGTTATACAGCGGACACGAAATTGTATCGAAAATAATCAAAGGGAAATAACTCCAAAAATACTCAAGCTAGAGTTATGGTTCTTGTGCATGACACATCGTCTCGTCGTGGTTTACAAGTGTACCAAGTTTCATTGAAAAATCTGTAAGGGTTTTCAAGTTATAGAGCGGACACGATTTGTGACGGACAGACGGACAGACAGACGGACGGACAGACGCACGGGGAAAAACAATATGTCTCCGGACCCTGTCGGGGGGAGACATAATCAGGTGACTGCCTACAAAGAGATGACATAAGCAAAAGATCAAGCTGTCTTTACCAATCAGTTCTGGAGGCAACCCATTATAATAATGATATTAGTTGTTGCATTGCCGTGCAAAAAGTGTGTACAACGATAAAATGATGAATTAAAAAATTTGAAACAGCCACTACCAAAAAATTTTATTATAATTAATTAAAAGATATGACTTAGTAAGAGGTGAGTTCAGTGCTTTAGGAAATTTAAGAAACATATACAAGCAGTTCGACATGTAAGGCATGACACACAGTTATTGTGAGTAAACCAGAAAGGTTTGTTAATTTGTTAACACAGACTCGTTAATCGTGTAAATAAACTGCATCAAATCACATCTAAAACATAAAATGTTAACTGTCTACCTTCTACTGGATATACTTAAAATATGCAAATTAAAATCCATAAAACCAACTATCAAATTAATCACACTGTTTATCCAGAAACAACCAATGTGACTGACAATATAGGGATCAAACATGATTTTCCATTCATTAACATTCGCTAGGTCCCCAGGGTGGTGTTGAAAACCGAGGGCGTAGCCCGAGGTTTTCAACACTCCCCGAGGGACCTAGTGAATGTTAATGAATGACAAAATCATTTTTGATCGCTATTATTGAATAAATTCTGCATAAACGAAAGAAACATTTGAAACATGGTGCACTATATTTTACAGCCTCGTCACATTTTCATACGCGTAAAAGCGTTCATTGTTATGCTCATTCCGGGCCGACACTCTGTTTCTCATTATTAGCATGTGCTTTGCGTGGCACCCGGTAATGAGCATAAGTAAAAGCCAAGTATTAACAGCACGTGCGCGCGTGAATTGCAATATTAATAAATGGCTTTCTCTTCATTAAGAAATGGCTGTTAATATCGTGTGACACGGGTATTTATGCAATAATATAGGGATCAAACATGATTTTTCATTCATTAACAATCCATATGCCCTAATAGCGATCAAAAATGATTTTGTCATTCATTAACATTCACTAGGTCCCTGGGGGAGTCCACCGCGGGACCATGCGAATGTTAATGGAACACCATATTTGATCCCTATAGTAAATATCTGTCTGGGAACATTTGCAACATATAATAATAATCAATGGCAAGCTGTTCCCACAGAGGTATTATTACTGATATTGATTTCATCTGCTTTGTTTGCTTTCAGTCATGTTGGTTGTCACAGGATAACTTGTGAGTCAATTTGTAGATAATAGGTCAAAATAAAATCTAGACAGTGCATTTCAAACCTGGAGGACTTTTAAAGCCACCTGGGGGCGGGGTTTTATTGTCATAGTAACTACCATCGGCCCCTATAGGAACTGAAATCAGTTATAAACAGAACTATTGTAGTCTCACTAAATGGTGAACAAGACCCAAGCCCTACTTAAAAGAACAAGGTATGCTATACAAATACAATAGAAGGATTTATGCTTCGGTAATTAGACCAATTACATTACCACGCTTCAGTGACTTTGTTATAAATACAATAAATAATTTAACAATAGTATAACGAAAACCTAATAACCTTGAAACAGGTGTGAAGTTACTGTTCAAGAGAACGATCAAAATTTTGGCTCTAAATATGGTCGCAAGAATGCAAAATTTTAGTCAAAAATGTGCTCGTTGGTCGCTAAAACGAGGCAGTCACTTAATCCAATGACAAAATATAGTGAAAATAGTTGGAAGGAATTGAAACTGGTCGTTAAACGTAGGTGGTCGCCCAATTCAAGTGGTCGTTAGCGGAATTTTTACTGTAATTCTCTAAAAATAATGCTTGAACTGCTTTTATAAGATTTCTTTTATATCATCATTAACATAATATCTACTTGTATTTTTAGGCTACTGATCTATATAAAAGATCACTCTAAAAATGCTTGAAATGTTGTTTTTTTTTTTTTGTTTTTTTTTTTTTTGTTTTGTTTTGTTTTTTATGAGAAATCTCTTCCACCATCATAAAACATAAATTTTACATTTTGTGATATTTTGTGATATTGATGTAAAATCGATAACTCCAAATGAATAATAACCCATATTCAGTAGCGCAAGACTGAATTGCAGTGAAGGCTGATTAGGTTGCTCTAACTGGCAGCAAGGGTTGCACAGTTTGTCCCAAATATTTTTTCTCACAAATCTTAAAATTTGGATCATTATAAAACAAAACTGTTAAGATTCTGAAGGATTTGGGTAATCATCTAGACCAATATTTACTATTTTTTATAGCACTTTCACAATCTAACTTAAACTACAAACCAAACCATGCTTTTCAACTGAGCAAAGTCAAAAGGACACCTATAACCTGTCATTGAAATTATTGAGCAGATCTGACACTCATAACCTAGCTCTAACGACACAGAAAATGGCTAAGTCTTAAAGAATTTGACATTTGAGCCGCCTCGTGGGAAACCGACAATGTGGTTTCCGAACAGGTCCGACACAAACCGACCTGTACAAGCACAGAAAAGAGCTAGAAGCTTGAAATTTCAGATTTAAGTAGAAGAGGAATTGTACTATCCGAGTAGTGAAAACAAAGGCGCTGATCACCTTCGCAGTTACTGCAAAGCTGATCTGCCCCTTTGTTTTCGCCTATGCAGATTGTTGGTTTTCCCATGCGGTGGCTCATTTCACTCAATCATAACAAAGCTATAATCTTACTTTGATTTGGGTCTGGTTCCTGTGTCGGCGTGACAGGCAACATAGAGATCAGCGAGTCAGGAATGTCCCCGGGGTGAAGGTCAAATGTCTGGTCCCCTGACAGCATGTCCCAGTTTATGTCTACGGACGTGACAGACGTGGCGCCATGGGTTGATTGTCGCTGGAACAATGGAATTCTTGCCCAGCCCACCGGTATTGGTTGCTTTCCTGTAAATATAAATTGATTGTAAAGATTCTATATTGTAAACCAAATGTCTGTTCCTCAAACGGCATGTCCCAGTTTATATCTATGGATGTGACAGATGAGGCACAGTGGGACGACTGGTGTTGGAATAACACATTTCTCGCCCAGCCCGCTAGTATTGGTTGGTTACCTGTAAAATATATGTTTATTGTAAACATTGTATATTGTAACCAAATGTTGTTAAATGTGAAATTTCTATTATCAAAGTCTGACAGCTAGAGAATTTCCACATATCTAATCAAACAAATTGCATAGTATCTACCGTTTTTTCTGTCTTTATAACTGGGTATGTGTCTGACTTGGACAGAAACAAGGTAAAATATGAGATACAATTCCATTCGCATGTCATTGTAAGTTGTGTTTTTAATGACTCACTAACTGCTATGGTAATGCAGAGATAGGACATCAGTTCAAAGTCTTATCCAAATGACTAGAGAATCCGCGATCAAACCCTGGCTTACAACTCCCAATACATGACCACTACCCCAAAAACACTTCACTATTTACAAAAGTGTTTTACATCAAAGAGGTACCTAAGAATTGGAAATTAACAATTTCATCTTCATTGAAACAATACGAGCCGCATCATGAGAAAACGGGAATACAGCCTATGTGAAAACAAAGGCGCAGATCAGCATCGCAGTAACTGCAACGCTGATCAGCACCTTTGTTTTCGCTACACAGATAGTACAATTCCTGCTCTACCTATTTGCAAAATTTCAAGGTTCTAGCCTGCTTCTGTAGCTGCACAGACCGGTTTGTGTCAGACCAGGTCAGAAACCCCAAAGACCCGTTTTCTCACCGCGTGGCTCATACAATTTCATAGACTATCAAGCTCAAGTTGCTTGTTGCCATAAGTATGTATCATCTCTGTTCTTTGGTTACATACCTTTCCCAGGAAACTTAAACTCAGCCTGGACAATAGCATAAGGATATGCTCCCATCTCTCTTGCAAGATCATAAGGACCTAAATCAATGTCTTGGAATACAAACTTATCCTCTGGATACACAATCTGGAAACAGAAGGAAATAGAGGGGGATTAATTGAGAAATAGTTTGAAATAGGGCAGGCTCAGTTACACAACCAAAAATATGAATTGAAAAACCTTTATAATCAAGCATAGGAACACAACTCAGTCTCGTCTTTGACGGAACACCAGTTAATTTGCTGCTTTTACTGAATTTACTTCCAGAATGTTTGAAATTTAACAATAGTATGGCATTATGCACTAGCCATAGGAAAAAACAACTCAGTTTTTACCTTCTTTTTGTCACCCCAGTGCCGGGGAAATACCCAGTGTTTGCATTGTATTTGCAATAAGAGCTGTCGCAGGACAGCGTAGCTCGCCTGACTTATGCTTTGCCACTAAATCTATTAAAATCTATGACCCATGACCTTGACCTCAAGGTCTCTCAGGTTCGCCATGATGGTATAGCTTAAAACCAGTATATGTATATACTAACATGATCCATCAACATTTTCAAAAGATATAGACTTTAAAAACTTTAACCCAAAATATTTTTAACATAAAATTTCTAAGTCTGTGACCTTGACCTCAAGGTCACTCAGGTGGGTATGGTACAGCATAAAACTTCAGACCAATATCTATCAATATGCAAAGTATCAGCTTAATCCATCAATATATTCAAGAGATACAGACTTACAAAAACTTTCACACAAAATTTCTAAGTCTGTGACCTTGACCTCAAGGTCACTCAGGTGGGTCTTGATGGTACAGCATAAAACTTCAGACCAATATCTATCAATATGCAAAGTATCAACTTGATCCATCTATATATTCAAGAGATATAGACTTAAAAAAACTTTAACCAAAAACTTTAACACAAAATTTCTAAGTCCGTGACCTTGACCTCAAAGTCACTCAGGTGGTCCATGATGGTACAGCATAAAACTTCAGACCAATATCTATCAATATGCAAAGTATCAACTCGATCCATCAACATATTCAAGAGATATAGACTTACAAAAACTTTAACCAAAAACTTTAACACAAAATTTCTAAGTTCGTGACCTTGACCTCAAAGTCACTCAGGTGGTCCATGATGGTACAGCATAAAACTTCAGACCAATATCTATTAATATGCAAAGTATCAACTCGATCCATCAACATGTTCAAGAGATATAGACTTACAAAAACTTTAACCAAAAACTTTAACACAAAATTTCTAAGTCCGTGACCTTGACCTCAAGGTGACCCAGGTGGGTCATGATGGTACAGAATAAAACTTCTGACCAATATCTACCAACATGCAAAGTATCAACTTAATCCATGAACATGTTCAAGAGATATAGCCTTATAAAAACTTTAAACAAAAACTTTAACATTTTGAGCAACGCCGACGCCGACACTAGCGCCGACGCTGACGCCGACGCCGGGGTGACTGCAATAGCTCTTCCTGTACTTTCGTACAGGCGAGCTAAAAACAGCAGTGCAATGAAAGACTGCAGAGTAAATTAGCAGGGCTTTAACCAAATGTGTGTCCCTGCAGTGCAGAGCTTTTAGCAGTGGTTTGATGATTGAAAAGTCAAAGTCCCTCTATTCCCCAAGACTGGGTGGGTCACGGTTACAAATGACTACAGCATTAGATACACAAAAGCTTTTCATCTAGTATCATACCTGATATACTCAGCGTCAATAAAAAGTTACCACAACTAAAATTTCGATATTTCGAAACTTGTAGCTTCATTCATGATTCTTGTCAACAGCAAATTGATTTAGAGACATTCAACACTTCCACTAGCCCTGGAACTATAGTGCTCTTGCAACACATGCAATTAGTGATTTTCAAAATTTTTGAGAACTAGAAAGCCTAATTTTCACAAGTCGTCATGTCTTCTCATGCATCTAACACCCGCAGTTAAAACGCCACAAAATTGGTTTAAATTTCCATCGATTGCCGGAATTGAGGACCTTACTTTTAGGTAGTACCCAAATTCTGCATTTCCCCATATATTTCGATGGAAGCTTCTGACATTTGTCCAGGACTGCCTATAATTTTTTTCGGCTGTGATGAGCACTGTTTTCAATAGCAATGATGGGTGGCATTCTATGTCACGACAATGAATGCTGAAGCACCGGCAGTTTTCTTTTCAGAATGAATCAAATATTGTTGTGTGTTAATTGAACCTGATTTACTGGTAACTTTTCATTGATGCTTAGTATATATTGTATAGCTGTAACTATCTTGTGAGGTTAAAAACACTGCATGCCATAGCTGATCTCCATGAGTTTAGTTTAACTTCTCTAAAATATTTTAACAGATAAAGAGAGAAAGGTTTACCTGGTAAATTGTATTGCCATAACTGTCCTGAGTGGTTGAAAACACACTGCATGCCATAGCTGATCTCCAGGACTGTAGTTTAACTTCTCCAAAATAGGCCACAACTGTCAGTTTCAAGTTGTTAGGATCCACCTGAGCCAGCCATGGTTCCTACGAAAAAGATATATGTTGAAAACAAATTTCAAATTAAACATTTTTTTCCAGTAAATTCAAAGAAACCAACAGGAGGTCAGCCAATAACTAGCCATTATGGTATTTTTTTATGAAGACCAATAACCCAGAAATTAATTCCTCCATTCATTTTTCTACAGAAAAATTTGGTCAGTCTTAAGAACTGAACCCATTCTGATTTCACAAAACAAACTAAACATGACCCATGTCAAGCAAGTGAAATTGGGCTCAACATGTAACTCTCAATATACCTTCTGCATAACTTCTGAGGGTATAACCATCTTAAGTCTGATGTCTTTGATTCCACAGGGGGCTAGGACCCCTGGGACATACTCAGTTGCTTGGTAGCCATATGATGTGGTAGCACTCATCCTTGAACCTGGAGTGCTGCAAATAAAATCCAAAGACTTACCAAAACGTATAAACATACTTCATAGCACAAATAATTGTTAACGATTCTGCTCAAACTTATAATTAAGCTGACAAGTTTAAGCTACCAGTCAGTCAAAATGTACTGACTGCTAAACATGTGACAAAATTTGAGACAAACAAATGCACATAACAAATTGTGAATACTTGTTGCATTAATTTTGTGGAAAATTGTAAAATGAAATCAGATTAATCATTGTATATCCTGTATTTAAATGAGAGACTATTACAAATAGTGATTGGTCAATTATATTAAACTTACACAGGTCTTTGCCTGTTAAGATATGGTATCTCAGCCAAATCATTGCCTCTCTCTAGATGGATCCAGGAGTGTTGAAGGTCTATTGTGTAAAGTTTACATGCCTCAGTCAGAAATACCTACACAAAACAAGTAAAATATGTGTAACATTTATGGTCTTAAAGAAATATGCTCATAAAGATTATTGTTTGCTCAAGAAAAAAGTGGTCAATGAGACTGACAAAATGCCACCATTTTCATGAGAATCGGTTATGCGTTTTTATAGATATGTCCAGTTTTACATTTTACAATGGCGGGGTCCATGGATACCAACATTTTGTTTTGCTAGTCACATGACTGCTGATATTCATCTTTTTATGATTGTGAGTGTAAGACGTCACTCCCACAAAGCCTCATTTTGGATTCAAAAACCAAATATTTCAAGCCTTCGTAGGTTTCTTATAACTTGGTTGACTGTCATGCAATTTGTTGCAAACTGTTCAGCTATATTCAGACTTTCCTATAAAAGCATGTTTAAAAGTATTAAATCCCTTTCCTTTAATGTCATCCAGATTTTAATTTAACAGAATGAATTAATATTCTAGGGTTTATATTAACTGTTAAGACATATACACCTCATCAAAATCTTTATTCTTACTTCTTTCATGCCAAGATAGTCTCTAGCCTCCATAAACTTGTGTCTCATCAGCTCCAGTATAGCAATACAGAAGTTCTCGATAGCCGTAGTCTGCCAGGACTGCAGAAAACACTGATCCCAGATATACATCACTGATGGGACATCCAGTATACTCACAAAACCCTGAAGAAATAAATACACACCATTAAGAAACATTTAAAGTTCTGTGAGATTAAATGGGATATTTATTTATGTTCAGTTTAATGATACAGAAGTTTTCAATAGTTGTTGTCTGCCAGGACTGTAGTAAACACTGGTCCCAAATGTACATCACTGATGGGTCATCAAATATACTCACAAACCCCTAGAAAAAATGCAAATATTGTCAAAATTAAATTCTGAAACAATCACATAGCAACTTTTAAATAATATTGTGAACCTATTTTAGACACCCAAAAGTGAACTTTTTCTATTATCACAAAATTGCCTACTCCTAATGCCATTAACAAAGAAAAATTTACCTCATCAATCCATCTTCTGATAAACACAAGAGGGTCGGCCAACAATTCACTGAAGCAAAAATTAAATTTACCTCTCCAATCCACCTTCGTATAAACACCAGAGGGTCGGCCAATAATTCCACAGACATTTCCTGCTGTCTAGCACCACCTGGTGTCACTTGTAATAATGCCTCAGCTTTTGCTCTTTCTGCATTAATGAGCTGAACTAGAAAATCCTGGAATAATAAATTAAATAGGTAAAATCAAGTAATTTGGTAAGTAAGGCACTGTATTTGAAAAATCATAAGTTATTCGTGATTTGGTTTAAAATCAATTTTGTAGACAAAAATGCAAACACCTTAAAGCTAAATTAAGAACCCAGTGATGCAGTGGCAAAAATGCAGACCTTGAAGAACAATTGAGTTACAAACTTGGCTGAGACATAACTTCTATATAAATGTTTATATCATATTTCACCCATAACACTATTTTTAAACTCATCTTTGACATTGTATATGTTTCTGGCTGAACTGCATAGAAAGTGACCTCTGATTAAAGTGAAAATCCTTCAGTCTGTGCACCCAAGGATCTCTGATGGTGTCTTTCTTGACGTACCTTTGGATTAACTTTGACATGTATTTTGGAGATAATCTTCAAATGCTCGTAAAACTCTGGGTCTCCTTCGTAGATCCTCTGTAACACTTTTTCAGCTATACCAAATACAGTAGGCCAGTTGGGGAAATTGTGGGAGTTCAACAAGTCCAGGTACATTGCCAACTCTATTACATTCTCCCCTGTCAAAAGAGAATCATGTACTCATTTTGTCATTGTGTTTCATTACGTTTTAAGGTTTAGGTACCTTTTTACTGAAGTTTCTACACCCCTCATAGTATTTCAGATATATAGTGTCAGCAACACAGGTGAAACTCAGCTCAGATAGCTCTAAAACATCTAAACATTCAATATGACAATTTTTAAAACCATTTTTCTCAAGATTTAGCTTCGTTCCAAGTTGTGACTTCCACAAATTGAAGGTTTTAACCCATATTTGACGAATGGATTTTCCCATCATTATCAATTGGAAGAGTCCACTTTCATTTTTAGGGGTGTCAGGAGTGATTCTTCAATTTTATTCAATTTTTCGATAAAAATTCTCTAAGCAAACAGAATAGCCCCAGATGGGACGCCGCGTTCTGCGGCTATTCTGTTTGCCTATGTCCCATAAAAGGGATGCCAGGCTTAAATGAGTTAACCCATGGCTTCTTTATGTCCCAGTGGGTCAGGTAGAAAACAGCATTTGTGTTGAGAAATAATTTTACTTTACTATGAATTATCATATTAACGTGGGATATTGGAGGGCAGATTGTAATGTATTAATTCACGACAACTCAGCCTGAGTGAATTTAATATTGCATCTGCCCGACAACATAATGTGTTAATCAAAGATAATTCACAGTAAAATTATTTTGATTCTAACACGACTAATAATTAAAGAAATGCTTACATTAGTGGACTAATTTTTGGCGAACACGAATGCTTATGAGCGACATCACAAAAACACTACCTTTCGCATGGAATTTTGTTTACAGTGGATTATTGCTAATTTCCATACACTAATGTTTCTATTAGGTTCAAAGGGGAAAATGATAATGTTGTTTTAGAATTCATCTTTTTTTAAATTACTGTGTACCTTTATCATCCTTTATGGATCCAGGGGGAGTTGAAGGGAAAGCTATTTGAAGGGGAAATAACCAGTATATTAGATAGGGCTCATAACTCCTGTCATACACATAGAGAACATTCAGGGTTCGTATAGCCTCCTTCATGTGTTCCGGGGACTTGTATGCTATGAGACTGGTTGTCTTGTTATAAAACTGAAAGGAATAAAATGAATTATCTTTAGCATTGAAGAAAGATTCTACATTTTAAGATTATCATCTGGCACTTTTGGTCTTTTTACAGTCAAAAGTCAGAAATTTAGTTATAAAATTCTTGTAATGAATGAGTGTGCAAAAATCCAATAAATGTTACATGTAATTTTATGACATCATTTTCATTCACGTTTAATGATGTCAACAACATAATACAATGACAAAAATTGCAGAGAATATCATCAAGAACTATTTATTATTTTCGTCATTTTTATTACAAAAAATTTGTTAAACAATAAACATAATGCAAGCTACCTCAATGACAGCATTTTCAATGAGTCCATTGATCGGTGAGCTAGTAGCTCTCTTTACTCTCAGCTCTTGTGTACCTCTGGCCACGGCCTTGGCAAATCTTTCTCTGATCACCTTCTCCACAACTCTGGAATAAAACAAGACAAATCACAAAATACCTCAATGACAGCATTTTCAATGAGCCCATTAATTGGCGAACTAGTTGCTTTCTTTAATCTCAGCTCATGTGTGCCTCTGGCCACGGCCTTCTGATTACCTTTTCTACAACTCTGCACACCAAAAACATTTTTCGGGCATTTTGAGCCACGACATGATAAAACCAGATTTTTGCCTAGGCTAAAACAAAGGCGCAGATCAGCTTCGCAGTAACTGGGAAACTGATCAGGGCCTTTGTTTTCCCAACACAGATAGTACAATTTCTCTTCTTAAATCCGAAATGTCAAGGTTCTAGCTTGCTTCTGTGACTGTACAGGCTGGTTTATGTCGGCCTGTTCAGAAACACAAATTGTTGGTTTTCTCAAGGCTCAATATTATATTGGAGTTCTTGAATTTGGGAGGGCATACTTGTGCAGTGTATAAAAGTTTTTTTTAATAAGTAAGAACTTGAAAATTCATGAAGCCAGAAACTGGCGAATATTAGTGAAAATTCAACTCCAACAAACTGATTAACATTACATGGTCTATCCATACATAAACTTGGAACGAATGAGCAAGATATCTTAATGCATTGCAGCAAGAAATCTTAATGCATTGCAAGATAACTTGACATATTAAAATGTATTTTCAATTAATTAATCAACAGACATACACTTCCTTCATTCTTTTCCTCTCCGCCTTAAACAACACATCCGACCACATGTAAGACCTCAGACTGCCTGGTAACTGTCGTCCGTGTAGCCGACCTGCAACGTGGTCAAACTTGCGGGGATCCCTCTGTAGTATGGCCAGTACAGATTTACCAATCTCGTCACTCTGGGGTCCCCAGAGAGGGGGTGGGTCTCCCTCTGGCTTCTGTATCATTTCTGGAAACATTGAAAACCTTTTAATTTCATCTTTCAATCTAATGATACTAGTCACATAATATATCATCAGGGATTACCCATAAGCAGGTGGTCAGTGAGGTTGGTATGATTTTGTATTTTATGTTCCACTCAACAGCCTAGATCATATGGAGACAGGACCATGGTTTAGTCTTATCCACTAGTCAGTTGGTGATTCTATGGAGAGCTGGTGTCTATGTTTGATAAAAACAGATACAATGTATTTCCTAATGTTGAAAATCATATTTTATCATCATAAACAAGAGGACCAATGGTCCTGTAAACGCTCACCTGAGAACTGGGATATGCAACCTAAGCTGAACTTGCCGCAAAATAGGTCAAGGCCATCCCAGGGTCATGATTTATACAAAATTTGTAGAGCTGTATTCATCGATGCTTCAGGCCAAGTTTCAAAATCAAAGGCCTGGTTCTAAAGAAGAAGATTTATAATGGTTTTTACTATTTATAGGCATGGTGGCCATCTTGGTTATATGACCTGCACCATTTATATTAGCTTTCACTCGCCTTTCCTAACGATGCTCCACATAAAGTTTGGCTTTGATTGGCCAAGTGGTTTCAGAGAAGATCTTTGAATATTATGGTCATATACATGTATAAAGCCCGGGGGTGGGGGCAGACAACCCCTTGAGGACATTTTTTCCATCAACATAAACCTTCTATCCATTTGCATATTCCCAGCAAGTTTCCCCCCATTTAATTACATTTTACTAACTTTCCCCATTCAAATGCATGGACAACCTATGTTGGCCTTGTCATAAAATAGGTCAAGGTCATCCCAAGGTCATGATTTATATAAACTTTGTAGAGCTCCTCTCCCTGATGCTTCATGCCAAGTTTCAAAAACATAGGCCTTCTGGTTCTGGGGAAGAAGATTTTTAAAGGTTTTTGCTATTTATAGCCATGGCGGCCATCTTGGTCATGTTACCTTGGCCATTTCTATAAACTTTCATTCTCCCTTCCTAAGAATACTCAACAAGACGTTTGGCTTTGATTGGCCAAACGGTTTCAGAGAAAAAGATCTTTGAAATATAGCAAAAGAGAGCAAAGCTCACATACCCCCGGCAGTAGCCATCAGAGTTCATACCACTTTGAGACAAAAAGCAGATTACAGAAAAGGTATGCATCTAGTCATCAAATGAATACCCAGGCGTACTGTCCGCTTCTACAAAGATCATAATCTTGTTTTCAGTAATAGAGTTGGTCATTCTGAACATGCATATAAAATTTGAAGTATCTAACTCTTATACAGACTGAGCTGATATGATGGAAAAATTTCTCAGATAGAGAGTAAAATGGATAAATAAAGGGAATGATAAGCCAGAGATTGTTGATTCTCAAATACACAATACAACTTAACATACCCAAGCTTTGTACCAAATTTAACCAGAGGACCATTGGTCCTGAGAACGCTCACCTGAAGCCTGATCCTGCAGTATTAAGTCATCATGAAATGACCTTGACCTTGAATACTCACACACCTTTATTGAATTCATAAGTTTTCTGCATCTGCAAAGTTTCAGGTCTCAGGCTGCAATAGTTTCCAAACCCAGTGATTAATGAGAAAACCACAATTTTAATTTTGATATTTAAATGACTTTGGGTCAAGGTCAAGAAATGACCTTGGCCTTCATTAATTACTTACCTTCATTGACTCCATTGGTTGTCTGCATCTAGCAACTTCCAGGTCTCAGACTGCAACAGTTTCCAAAATATCCATTGTTTCCGCCTTTTCCCATGTAAAAGCCTATGTTTCCAAAATTGACCTTGCCGTAAAATAGATCAAGGTCATCCTATGGTCATCATTCGATCAAACTAGGATGGGCTGGAGTCCCAAATGCTACATACCAAGTTTCGCGAAAATTGGCCTGCCGGTTCTGGAGAAGAAAATTTTGAGTGGTTTTTACCATATATAGGCGTGGCAGCCATCTTGGTCATGTGACCTGGATTTCGCAATCAAACTTTCGTCTCCCCTACCCATGGATGCTCCACATAAAATTTCACTTTGATTGGCCCAGCAGTTTCAGAGAAGAAGATCTTTGAAAAGTGTGTATGACAAAAGACTGGCCAAGGTCCTACATTAATCACATACCTTCATCTACTCCATTAGTTGTTTGCATCTACCACTTTTCAGGCATCAGGCTGCAATAGTTTTCAAAAAATCCATAGTTTCCACTTTTTCCCATGTAAAAGCCTATGTTTCCAAATTTGACCTTGCCGTAAATTAGGTCAAGGTCATCCAAGGGTCATCATTTTATCAAACTATGATGGGCTGAAGTCCCCGATGCTACATACCAAGTTTCGTGGAAATCGGCCAACCGGTTCTGGAGAAGAAGATTTTTGAGTGGTTTTTACCATATATGGGCGTGGCAGCCATCTTGGTCATGTGACCTGGATTTCGCGATTATACTTTTGTCTCCCCTACCCACGGATGCTCCACATAAAATTTCACTTTGATTGGCCCAGCAGTTTCAGAGAAGAAGATCTTTGAAAAGTGTGTATGGACGACAGACTGGCCAAGGTCAAGAGATGACCTTGACCTAAATTAATCACATACCTTCATCTACTCCATAAGTTGTTTGCATCTACCACTTTTCAGGCATCAGGCTGCAATAGTTTTCAAAAAATCCATAGTTTTCACTTTTTCCCATGTTAAAGCCTATGTTTCCAACATTGACCTTGCCATAAAATAGGTCAAGGTCATCCTAGGGTCATCATTTTATCAAACTATGATGGGCTGGAGTCCCAAATGCTACATGCCAAGTTTCATGAAAATCGGCCTGCCGGTTCTGGAGAAGAAGATTTTTGAGTGGTTTTTACCATATATGGGCGTGGCAGCCATCTTGGTCATGTGACCTAGATTTCGCAATCAAACTTTCGTCTCCCCTATCCATGGATGCTCCACATAAAATTTCACTTCGATTGGCCCAGCAGTTTCAGAGAAGAAGATCTTTGAAAAGTGTGAATGGACGACAGACTGGCCAAGGTCAAGAGATGACCTTGACCTAAATTAATCACATATCTTCATCTACTCCATTAGTTGTTTGCATCTACCACTTTTCAGGCCTCAGGCTGCAATAGTTTTCAAACCAGAGGACCATTGGTCCTGAGAACGCTCACCTGAAGCCTGATCTTGGAGTATTAAGTCATCATGAAATGACCTTGAATACTCACACACCTTTATTGACTTCATAAGTTGTCTGCATCTGCAAAGTTTCAGGTCTCAGGCTGCAATAGTTTCCAAACCCAGTGATTTCTGAGAAAACCACAATTTTAATTTTGATATTTAAATGACCTGGGGTCAAGGTCAAGAAATGACCTTGGCCTTCATTAATTACTTACCTTCATTGACTCCATTAGTTGTCTGCATCTAGCAACTTTCAGGTCTCAGGCTGCACCAGTTTCCATAATATCCACTGTTTTCGCCTTTTCCTATATAAAAGCCTATGTTTCCAAAATTGACATTGCCGTAAAATAGGTCAAGGTCATCCTAGGGTCATTATTTCAACAAACTATGATGGGCTGGAGTCATGCTACATACCAAGTTTCGCGAAAATCGGCCAGCCGGTTCTGGAGAAGAAGATTTTTGAGTGGTTTTTACCATAGTTGTGCATGGCAGCCATCTTGGTCATGTGACCGGAATTTCACAATCAAACTTTCGTTCCCCCTATCCATAGACGCTCCACATAAAATTTCACTTTGATTGGCCGAGCAGTTTCAGAGAAGAAGATCTTTGAAAAGTGTGTATGGACAACAGACTGGCCAAGGTCAAGAGATGACCTTGACCTAAATTAATCACATACCTTCATCTACTCCATTAGTTGTTTGCATCTACCACTTTTCAGGTCTCAGGCTGCAACAGTTTTCAAAAAATCAATAGTTTCACTTTTCCAATGTAAGAGCATATGTTTCCAAATTTGACCTTGCCGTAAAATAGGTTAAGGTCATCCTATGGTCATCATTTGATCAAACTATGATGGGCTGGAGTCCCAAATGCTACATACCAAGTTTCGTGAAAATCGGCCTGCCGGTTCTGGAGAAGAAGATTTTTGAGTGGTTTTTACCATATATGGGCGTGGCGGCCATCTTGCTCATGTGACCTGGATTTCGCAATCAAACTTTCGTCTCCACTACTCATGGATGCTCCACATAAAATTTCACTTTGATTGACCAAGCAGTTTCAGAGAAGAAGATCTTTGAAAAGTGTGTATGGACGACAGACTGGCCAAGGTCAAGAGATGACCTTGACCTAAATTAATCACACACCTTCATCTACTCCATTAGTTGTTTGCATCTACCACTTTTCAGGCCTCAGGCTGCAATAGTTTTCAAAAAATCCATAGTTTTCACTTTTTCCCATGTAAAAGCCTATGTTTCCAAATTTGAACTTGCCGTAAAATAGATCAAGGTCATCCAAGGGTCATCATTTTATCAAACTATGATGGGCTGAAGTCCCCAATGCTACAAACCAAGTTTCGTGGAAATCAGCCCACCGGTTCTGGAGAAGAAGATTTTTGAGTGTTTTTTACCATATATGGGCGTGGCGGCCATCTTGGTCATGTGACCTGGATTTCGCGATCAAACTTTTGTCTCCCCTACTCATAGATGCTCCACATAAAATTTCACTTTGATTGGCCAAGCAGTTTCAGAGAAGAAGATCTTTGAAAAGTGTGTATGGACGACAGACTGGCCAAGGTCAAGAGATGACCTTGACCTAAATTAATCACATACCTTCATCTACTCCATTGGTTGTTTGCATCTACCACTTTTCAGGCCTCAGGCTGCAACAGTTTTCAAAAAATCAATAGTTTTCACTTTTTCCCATGTAAAAGCCTATGTTTCCAAATTTGACCTTGCCGTAAAATAGGTCAAGGTCATCCTATGGTCATCATTTGATCAAACTATGATGGGCTGGAGCCCCAAATGCTACATACCAAGTTTCGTGAACATCGGCCAGCGGGTTCTGGAGAAGAAGATTTTTGAGTGGTTTTTACCATATATGGGCGTGGCGGCCATCTTGCTCATGTGACCTGGATTTCGCGATCAAACTTTTGTCTCCCCTACCCATGGATGCTCCACATAAAATTTCACTTTGATTGGCCAAGCAGTTTCAGAGAAGAAGATGTGTATGGATGACATACTGGCCGAGGTCAAGAGATGACCTTGACCTAAATTAATCACATACCTTCATCTACTCCATTAGTTGTTTGCATCTACCACTTTTCAGGCCTCAGGCTGCAATAGTTTTCAAAAAATCCATAGTTTTCACTTTTTCCCATGTAAAAGCCTATGTTTCCAAATTTGACCTTGCCGTAAAATAGGTCAAGGTCATCCAAGGGTCATCATTTTATCAAACTATGATGGGCTGAAGTCCACAATGCTACATACCAAGTTTCGTGGAAATCGGCCCACCGGTTCTGGAGAAGAAGATTTTTGAAGAGTTTTTACCATATATGGGCGTGGCGGCCATCTTGGTCATGTGACCTGGATTTCGCAATCAAACTTGAAATGCCACTACCCTAGGAGGCTCCATATAAAATTTCAACTAGATCGGCCAAGCGACGGCCAAGCGGTTTCAGAGAAGAAGATCTTTGAAATTGTGGACGACGGACGGACGGACGGACGCCGGACCATGGCCATCCTATAAGCTCACCTTGTGAGCCTTCGGCTCAGGTGAGCTAAAAATCCATAGTTTTCACTTTTTCCCATGTAAAAGCCTATATTTCCAAATTTGACCTTGCCGTAAAATAGGTCAAGGTCATCCAAGGGTCATCATTTTATCAAACTATGATGGGCTGAAGTCCCTGATGCTACATACCATGTTTCGTGGAAATCGGCCCACCGGTTCTGGAGAAGAAGATTTTTTAAGGGTTTTTACCATATATGGGCGTGGCGGCCATCTTGGTCATGTGACCTGGATTTCGCGATCAAACTTGAAATGCCACTACCCAAGGAGGCTCCACATAAAATTTCAACTAGATCGGCCAAGCGGTTTCAGAGAAGAAGATCTTTGAAATTGTGGACGACGACGACGGACGGACGACGGACGGACGCCGGATCATGGCCATCCTATAAGCTCACCTTGTGAGCCTTCGGCTCAGGTGAGCTAAAAATTCTAGGTTAAGTAGTTCCTGGGAACTCTTTGACACAAAAAGGTGTAGATTTGTATAGGAGTGACAGATGGGAAAATAAACAAAGCAAAAAAAGAAGACTAAAGTAAACCACAGAATCATAATCTTGTTTTCAGGAATAGAGTTGGTCATTCTGAACATGCATATAAAATTTGAAGTCTCTAAGTCTTTTACAGACTGAGCTGATAATATGGAAAAATTTCTCGGATAGAGAGAAAAATGGATAAATAAAGGGAATGATAAGCCGCAGATTGTTGATTCTCAAATACACAATACAATTTGACATACCCAAGCTTTGTACCAAATTTTAAAATTCTGGGTTAAGTAGTTCCTGAGAAATCTTTGACACAAAAAAAGTTTACAGACAGACAAACAGACGGAAAAAGCAAAAACTATATACCTCCTAATACTTCGTATGCCGGCGGTATAATAATATGGTATGCCCTGGTGTGGGGGCAGACCTGCCCCTGGGGTCCTTTTTTTTTTCAGAACGCCATGACCTTTAGCCAAGGTCAAGAAATGACCTTGACCATTAATACTCACATCAATTCATTAGCTCAACATGTTGTCTGTATCTACCAACTTTCAGGTCACAGGCTACAAAACTTCCTGATAAATTCAATGTTTTCACTTATTTCCATTGAAAAGCCTATGTAACCAAAATTGACCTTGCCGTAAAATAGGTCAAGTTCAACCCAAGGTCATGATTTATATAAACTATAATGGGCCAGAGTCCCCAATGCTACATACCAAGTTTCGTTGAAATCAGTCCACCAGTTCCAGAGAAGAAGATTTTTTTATGGTTTTTACCATATATGGGCATGGTGGCCATCTTGGTCATGTGACCTGGATCATTTATATAAACTTACGTTCCCTCTTCCTAAGGATGCTCCACATGAAGTTTGGCTTTGATTGGCCCAGTGGTTTCAGAGGAGAAGAGCTTTGAAATTGTGGACGGACGACGACGCGGTAGCATGGCCATCCTATAAGCTCACCTTGTGAGCCTTCGGCTCAGGTGAGCTAAAAAGCTGCACACTGTATAAACTGACATTATAGGTGTTAATCAATTGCTAACCCGTAATAAGAGCAGTGGAAGGTTTCTTTGCTGACAGTCCAGAGCTAACTGAACTGTTGCCTGTACCCCTGGGTCTGGCACGAGTTGGAGCTGGAATCTTGTAGGTTTTCAAGTATCTTGCCTCTAGGTTCAATTGAAGTTTCTTCTTTTTCTGCAGTATTCAAGAACAACATGAGCCGAGATGCGAGAAAACGGGTCTTTGGGGTTTCCGACAAGGTCTGACACAAACCAACCTGTACAGTCACAGAAGCAGGCTAGGCCCTTGAAATTTCGGATTTAAGAAGAAGAGACATTGTACTATCGATGTAGCCAAAACAAAGGCGCTGAACAGCTTCACAGTTACTGCGAAGCTGATCTGTGCCTTTGTTTTCGCATAGGCTCACATACTGTAACCAAACTTATTTTCGCTGCTATTGAAATTTGGGATTTGATCTCCAAGTGTATTTTCACAGTAGTTTATTTTTGCTCAAGGACACAACCAGGCTCAGTGGGGTTTTGTACCCTGGACCTCATGATCTGGAGACTGATTCTCTGCTACTAGCCCTATGAACTCAACCAAATGAATGAGTTTACCATTATTACTTAATGTTTAGAAGTAAAGATGGTTTCAATACATTTAGTTAGAAATGACCTATCTTTAAACTATATAAGGATGATAGCAACACTATTTCATGAGTCAGTAAATTGATATTTACCTCATTTAAGCCTGGCATCCTTTTTATGGGACATAGGCAAACAGTATAGCTCCAGACGGGACGCCGCAGAATGCGGCGTTCCATCTAGGGCTATTCTGTTTGCTTAGAGGAATTTCATCAGAAAAATGGAATAAAATTTCAAAATCATACCTGAAGCCCCTAAAAATTAAAGTGGATTCACCCAAATGATAATGATGGGTGAATCCATTTGTCATTCATGGGTAAACAATACATACCGTGAGTTCTTGCTCCTGCCTGTACAAATCTCTGTCCAAACCATTCTTGAAGATATTAAATGTGTGCTGTAGGAACGCTGCATAGTCTGGGGCTGGGTTTTCACTGAAATCCAATCATTTTTTTTGTCAAGCAATATTATTATAAGCTGGAATATTTTTGATTGGTTTAACCCAATCCAACATATCAAATTTCAAAGGATAGCTAGGATCTTGAATTTATTGCACATAACAGATCCATTATGCAGCCTATATAACATCTTCCTGCATATCCAACATCTAAGAATATATATGTATACACATTTTACATGATAAAGCACCGAGATTTTAAATTAGCTAGTGTGCTCAAATAAGCTTTAAATTACTAATTTTGTATATCAGATGACGTCGCTGTTTTCCAGTGGATAACGTCATGTAATAAAAGTGTTATGACCACACGTGTATTAACACTTTTGCGGGAATATGTAACGTCATTGACGACGTCCGCTATGTTAATTTTGATTGGAAATATGTCCACTTTAAAGGCGATAAAATCTTATTTTAGAAGTCATATGATAAAACGAATCTTACACTTGTGGTCATTTTATATGATTTTTATTGAACTCGCCGAAGGCTCGTTTCATAAAAATCATATGAAACGACCACTCGTCTAAGATCCTCTATTTTAGATTTGTCTTTTTTAAAAGACTAACATTGTATTTTTGGCATTTTTATTTTTGTTTAGATGAGTAAACTTTAAAATACTAATATCATACACTAATTTCAAAGCTATTTATTACTCACGTCACGTTGCTGGCTGTCATATGCTGGTATCCAGAATCTTTGGCTGCCTTGTAGACCTGACTGTTCAGATAAGCCTGCGCTTCTCGCATTATTTTGTTTTTCTCTTCTTTATCCATTGCTGGGGGCTCCTGCAAAGGTAACTTTTTTGTTGAAGTCTATTATATATACAACTTTAACATTTTTATTAAATTCTTATAAGCTTGCAAAGTCAGATACCAATTGTTAGGTCAGTTGAGTCCTCCCCATCAAAGCAAACCATCTTACATGTATATCCATGCTGATTTTCAATTCTTTTCAGTTTGGAATAAGACCCATATTCATGACATCTATGTTCAGAATTGTTACCATAATTCAAATTATTGAATAATTCATTAATCATCTGTGATCTTCAAATAAAAATTTACATCGGTGGGGGGGGGGGGGGGGGTTTGCAGGGGTTTACCCACTTTTCTTATTTTTGATCAAAAACATAGATTGTGAGTACGCGTCTAAAAAGTAATCCAAAAAATATAAAAAATTTTTCTCTGGAATTTTCAATTCTGCTTTTGAAAAAAATTCTCTATATATTGCATGGGCAAGTTTTCATAATGAGATCAGAACTCTCACCAGGACCCAAGGATCATGTTTGGCACTGGGCAGGTATCTGTCTATAAAGTCTTGGCCTAGTAACTGTAGCAACGCTTCCTTCCTGTCAGCCTTCTGGAACTGTTTCTCTACCCTGTTGGCCAGGACCTGGGCGATTCGCTCTTCTATCTGTAGTGAAATGGATATATGAGCCGCCTCGTGGGAAAACCAACAATGTGGTTTCCGAACAGGTCCGACACAAACCGACCTGTACAAGCACAGAAAAGAGCTAGAAGCTTGAAATTTCGGATTTAAGTAGAAGAGGAATTGTACTATCCGAGTAGCGAAAAAAAAGGCGAAGATCAGCTTCGCAGTTACCGCGAAGCTGATCTGTGCCTTTGTTTTCGCATATGCAGATTGTTGGTTTTCCCACGAGGCGGCTCATATTATAACACCAAGAAAGCATGTCAGTGGAATGTATACCCCTTAAACCCCACTTTTACATAGAAAAACTGTCTCCCTTGTCACCTCTGTGGTCTGGGTTCAAATCCGAGTCAGCGCATGTGGCAGGGTTGTGGTCGACTGTCCAGGTTTGGTGGTCTTCTCCACCACATAATGCAAACCTCTGCACCTTCAAGAATGTATCTGTAAGTTTCTTGAGCTTTTGGTGTAATTGAGGTAAAATAATGTTTAAACTTTGTTGTCAGGTTTATATGGGTTAACTTGCCTCTGCAATGGACTTTCACTACTTATACTTTTATAATTCCAACTTTACTAATTTCCTACATTCTGACTGGTTGTTTAGAAGACTTTATACTTCGAAAAAAGCAATGCGTAAGAATACTCCGTTTTCACCTTAAAACCGGCGTGACCTTACGTGATTACGTGACATTTCTTCGAAGAAACACTGACATCATCAAATCTAAACGTCATAAAAACAATGGATGAACGCGTTTTGAAGGCGTGAAAATGAATATTTGGAGTTGTTATTAACAGCACCAGACGCTTTTTCTTTTAACAGAACATCGACGATACGGTAAGTGTTTTAATCTTCGTGTTGTGTGCTGAAATTTGACGTTTGAATTTCTAATGTTGGAAGTTCTAAATCGACATGACTTTCTATCGGTCCAGATGGCAATATTTTCTCCCAAAAGAACAATTTTGAATGAAGGAGTGATGTTTTAAAGCTCCCGCTTTTACAGCCTGCCTATAGCAAGCTAGTTATAGCTTCTATTAATTGCGAGAAGTGAGTTCTATGCTTTGGAAAATTTTAAGATGGCTGCCTCATGAAGATCCATTTTGCTCTATAATATTTTCCTTCCGCTGGCTATAAAAATTTAAATCAATGTAGACAAATGTAGTAAAATGAGACAAAGTTGGAATTATAAGGAATGAATTATTATTTTGGTTGATTTTATCGATGTGCAAACTCCGGCGAATCACTCACAAATTTTTCATAAAGCCCTTCGGGCTTTATTTAGTTTGTGAGCTATTCGCCTGAGTTTACACATCGATAAAATCAACAAAAATAAAATTCATTCCTATAATAAGTCCCTGCACAAAACTTTCAATATGAAAAACCGTCATATTCTTTGGTCGAGTTAGTATTTTGCATCCTACTCAATAGCTGTAGGTGACACTCGTTGAATTTAAAGGGGAAAAAATGAGCAAAGAATGAAAACAATATAAACCCACCTGATGCCATGGTGCATTAGGAAGCAGAGTCTGTTGGTATGCTGAGTCTAGCCATTTGGTATGATATGGTGTCCCATCCAAAACATCTTTTCCGCTTAAACTTGTCATGCTTGTAGATTTTTTTAGGTTTTTAGTTTTAACTTATTTAACAGTTGTTTTTGATTTTATATGACTAAAATGGTGTGAGTCTTATAAGATTTTACTTAACTTTATAGATTCATGTGAAATTAAAAATTTGTATTTAAGATATTTTAAAAAGATGAAATAAAACAAACAAAAGTATTTTTCCGCTTAACAAAAACTACTATTTATGGCAACAAAATATACTTATACAATAATATTCTTGGATATTTAATGGATGATAAATCTTTGATGAAAATGACAAAACATGTATGTTATGATTAACAAAGATCTATGACATGAAATAAATGAAAATATCACAGATTATTCTTTACATCAAAGATAATTATTCTTTGATATTTCATGAGACAATCAAATAAAATTACTTTTGTACTATTTAAATATTCAAATAAAAAGACATAAAATAAACAGCTTTACAATATTTAAAAAAAATTTACATCAAAGTTTATATACACTATCTACAATGTATTAAAATCATGTGATTAAGTCATGTGATCAAAAACTGTCTGCCATTTTTGTGATGTAGTCAAAAGATGTTGGCCATTTTGTTATCATGTGACTGCCATTAGAAGGTCTGGGGGGTCTTCTCCAAAGCAATGTTTTGCTTTTGAATCACGGTAGGAATTCTCATGTTGAACACTCTGAAAGAAAACATTTGGAATTATCGGCTACTTGATATATTAAATTGAGCTTTATGGGTTTACCGGTTTCTGACAAGATAGCCGAGAATTAAGTTTACATGTATTTAGAAAGTTTTGGTTGACCTTTGTTGCACAAATTTTCTATATTTAAATATTCACAAGTATACTAGCCAAAGTTTTAACTGGCCATTTGCATTTTATCGATTTTCTTCAAAATTAAAAATAATCTGAAAATTCTGTTAACATCTCTAAACAGACAGACCCTTCCTTGACTGAGAGCAGTGAAACCTTTAACAAAATTTTTCTCACACCATGAAGGGTGCCCCACTGAATATTGGTAACCCATTTTTATAATTCGCAAATTTTGTAATTTTGTGTGATGCAACATTTTGGAATGCCTTGTTTTTCATCCTTCAAACCTTTTCCTTTTTCAAGATTAACTCATACTGAACATGTTCATGCAAAAATGTGGATTTCCTGACAATTACTTTCGTCGTTTATACATGCAAGCTATGAGCTTATGACAGTAAACTCATGAAATGAAATAATGGCAAAAATTTAGTTCTCAAAAACATTTCAGAACATCTATGTCTGCATTTATAATTATTACACTCTCAGCCCAGGCAACCCCGTGACCGAGCGGTCAAGAACGCTGTTTCTTAATCACTGGATCATTTCACCCCTTGTCTGGTGTGAGTTTGAGCCCCGCACTGGCCACATGTGAGACAAACTAAGTTCTGCTTTTGGGTGTGCCAGGTGGTTTTTCTCAGGGATCTCCCATTTTCGCCCCACCTACCGATTGGCCCATCTCATATGAGCTGAAATAATCTTGAAAGGGGCGTAAAACTGAGAGAAAAAATTCTCAATCCAAACTGTATTATGTTGAAATTCAAGAACAGAGTGCATACAACAAACAGGTATTATGAGGGGTCTAATCTGGGTCTATAATGGAGCTATTATTTGTTTGACAACTCTATACTTAACCCATATCTGATGAATGGATTCTCCCATCGTTATCAATTGGGTGAGTCCACTTTCATTTTCAGGGGTGTTAGGAGTGATTTTTAATTTTTATCTCATTTTTCGATGAAATGTCTCAGTGCAAACAGAACAGTCCCAGATGTCTGGGGCTATACTGTTTGCCTATAACCCACAAAAGGGACGCCAGGCTTATATGAGTTAAGCTATTTTCAGTTTTACTTGAACAGAACCGACTTACTTTGGATGAAGTTCTACACTTGGCTAGGCAAAGTTCAAAGTGATCCGAGACAGATTCAAACAGTTTGTCCACCGAATCAACAGCTTGCTGTAATATTCGCTGTAGGAGGGGTTGCTAAAACAAAAGAAGTAATATTCTAACATTTGAGCCACTCCATAAGAAAACCAACAAAAAGCTTGGGCGAAAACAAAGGTGCAGATCAGATTCGCGGTAACCGCGAAGCTGATAAGCGCCTTTGTTTTTACTACATGTATAGTACAATCCATCTTCTTCTTAAATCCGAAATTTCAAGCTTCTAGCCTGCTTCTGTGACTGTACAGGCCAGTTTGTGTCGGACCTGGTCACAACCCCAAATTGTTTGTTTTCTCATGCACAGGCTCATTTCAGATGTCAAACAGTGTGGGTCGATATCAGAATATTCACAGTTCTAAGACCAATCAAATCAAGTTTTCCACCTATATCTGTTCTAATTAATTCTCCTTGTCAGAACCTAAAGTAAATGTTTGAATTTTAAGTTAACATGCTGCTTTCATATATATGTATCTCCTCAATTAAAGTGGTTATCTAGTTGCTTATTGTCTGTTTTTAGTACATTGTATTAAGCATATTCAGAGAGCAAAGGTGTTACTCTGAGTAAACATACACAAATACTGCCTTATTTATTTGTACCATTAAAAGCAAGCTCCAACACAGTGATGTGAAATAAGAGCATGACAAATTGGTGAGAAATAGTCTCAGAATAGAATAGAATACTGACCTTGTCTGGCTGTAAACAACAGGAGACACAATGCTCGTAGACAACACAACAGCTGTTTGGTTTACACGTTTCACAGTTATATCTCGTTGTTGACGCAGTTTTGTTGTCACAACACCCACTCTGGTTTAAGCTGTGTCTATCACATACATAGCCTGTAATTATGAATGATATAAGTTACAAGAAAACCTGTGTTATTTTGTTTCTGAACAGGTCTGACAGAATCTAGAAGATTGATAATTTTTTTTGTTAACTGTTATCAGATAAATGGGGGTGCATATAAATAAATGGGGGCGCAATCATGTGCTCCAATACCCGCTTAAACTTGGTCATAAAAGTAAAGCAAATTTAAACCAAATTAAGTACAGCAGAAACGTATTTGGTTGCAACCCTACTCATAAAAATTTCTCTGAATTAGTAGAGAACATTCTAGCCAACATTTTATATGTTTTACCTCTTTCGTCTACGATGAGTGTCTTGCCTTGGACGGAATTTCGACAGGTGTGAGTTCTGGTTGAATTAACAGCTACATCAGAAACTTTTGGTTGCCAGTTGAACGGTTGTCGTAGTACACTGTGCTGAACTTTGTAAGGGTCAGCAATAACCTCTTTATCCTGGAAAATGAAATGATAATTCATGTATTTCATTTGTTTTGAGGTTAAGCATCTGCGTCAATAATTTTTCAGTCAAACTGAAATAGGAAGGAGCCACTGTCAGTCACCACTTGAATGAAGTTAATGAATGTTAACATATACCATGGAGAGTAAATGTGTCTTGCTTAGTAACATAATTTGATGCCGGTGCAATTGCAGGATTCAAACCCACAACAACTTGACCTCGAGTCTGCCACACTAACTATACACACATCCAATGTTTATGTTTACATCATTCGGAACTCCGTGCCCTATCAAATCTGATTGGACGAGGCAGTTCTGATTGTGTTTACATTTGCTATGCTAAACTCTGATTACCTGGTTTGTCTTCCATTCTGGTGGGCAGAAAATGCCGATCTCAGCATAAACACATTATGATATAGGTTCATTTTGTTGCTTTATTTTGTAGAATTATCAAATAAAGTCGTTGTTTAAAAATGATGGATAAATGAAGAAACATCTTTAAATTTAATTTCAAGCCAATTTTGCTATTTAACTTCAATATTATTATTTTTTTGCGGTCAGACAGTGCAGAAATATTGTCAATAAACGAATACATGGTATTTTCAGATCAATCAATTATATTAAAAAAATAAATGAAGATCTTATAAAAAGACTACTACTTCATCAAATATGGATTACATAAGGAAGTAAACAAATAACTGGGAATTAGGCAAAACAATAACACAGACCCATTGCTGCCAATGTTGCCGATATTGATGTTTTGCCATCGACCGGACATTGAAGTTCCATACCGGAAAATAGTATGATTGCCTGATGATGTAAGCTTTGTTCTTGTCTATTAGGCCCTGAAAAGATACTACTGGTACAGGGAATCCGGGTCGTTTCGGCCTGGGTCGTTTTGGCCAATTTTGGGGGTGGGTCGTTTCGGCCTTGGTAGGTGGGTCGTTTCGGCCAATTTTGAGGGTGGGTCGATTTAGCCGTGGGTCGTTTCGGCCAAAGTATATAAAAATCAGATATGTAATAACTCTATTATAAATTTATTACCTCCAGGAGGTCTATACATCTTAATGGACGATGACATGAAAGTGGGATGGTTTGTTAAGGTCTGGTCCCACTGGGCTTAAGATCGCTATAAGATTGTTGTAATACTATTGGAGGTCAATTTTTCGACCCAGATATGCAAATTTATAAAGCAGAAACACCTTGGAAAACATATCTTGCATACGCAGTCTTATTAATAAACTCATTATCAGACAATCGTACGATTCAGTAGGACCGGCACTTTAGTATTGTTTCAGCTTTATAAATTCATTTAGTTCCTTTTCTGAGAATATTATTCTCATTACTAAGCAAAGTTCCTATTACCATTTTCTGATATATAGATAGATGGATGGATGGATGAGCGTATGGGTAGACGGACGGAATATGTCGGTAGACGGATGTAGTTATTTAGTCACGGTACATTGCCGGTAGAAAATTCCAGTGATGTCTCTGTCGGTGATCTAATTATAAGGGTGATTTATCAAGGTGTGAAAACTCGTGTCGTTAATCACCATTGCTGGTACATGTTGATTGGATATCAATTAACTCAATTAAAGTGTTAATAAGATGCGTTTGTCAATTTAATTTGTCGGTATAAAGCTTATAAAGAATTAAATTACTATAAAGAATTTTATGGAAATACTCACTTTTGTTACATCCAATCCTTTAATGCACCGACAGGAGCATATATAAAGTGTCCTCATCTCTGAATAAATCATTCTCCTTTGAGTATAGGCAATATAGTCAAAGGTTTCTAAAATGTCTGAGTTGTGCATTGAGTGCAATACTTCGGTGGAAGGTCGGAGACATGCAGTAACATGTGATGTCTGCAATCGTTGGCAACATCGGCTCTGCGATACGGGTAATTTACTTATTTATTTATTTATTTAGCAAAGTATGCCGGTAAGAATATTTGTTTTCTCCGCAAACTAGAACATGCAGGTTACGGTATTATTGTCGGGAATTAATGTCTGTAACATTGGCTCTGCGCTACAAGTAATTTATTTACTTATTAATTTATTTAATCATTAAGACATGCAGGTAAGAATTTTCCTGTGTTTGTTTTCTCCGCAAAACGGTACGAAAAAGTGCAGGTAAGAGATTTTCGTGTATTAATTCACTTGTCTGTCTATTTATTTATTTATTCAGAGAAATTAATCAGGTAAGACTTTTTTATTGTAGTATTTCATTGTCTATCTATTGAAAAACATTTTATTTATTTATAGAAGTGTGTTTTAGGTGATATCGTGTTTATGAAGAAAAGCTTATGTTTAATCCCTATTTAATGTATTTTTTCTCGTTGCAGCTATAACACGAGACCAGTTTTTTGCCGCGGTACGGAATGAAATTGTGCTGAAGTTTGTCTGCAAGCCATGTGTTCTGCGAATTCCACAAAGAGACAATGACGAGGTGGAGGTAAGTTTTTGTTTGCGAAAGAATACGATAATGTATCGAATTCATGAAAGGTTTTGTTTTATGTTTGTTTTTTTTTTTTTTTTTTGTTTTTTTTTTTGTTTTTCATCGAAAATATTGCATGTTGTAAGATACATCAAAGAAAACGAATATTTGTTACGTTTTAAAAGAAAGATTACAATGTTGTCATGTTTATGCATTATTATTACCGTGAAATTTAAAGAAAATTTTGCTGTTTGTCAAATTAACCATTTTACCTTTAACAGATTGGAGAAGCCACAGAAGCGCTCTTAGAGGAAGCCGCCACTGCCGATGAGGATATGTCCGACGCCGGGGAGACTGCCAACTTCACCATCACCATGCCATCTCTGTCTTTGCAGGTACTTTCTTTATTTGTACATAATATTATGTTCGTACCACTTTAACCATACCAACAGCGTACGCTTCTATTTTTACAATAAGTTTTGACAAATACATGGGTGATGCCGTCGGATTCCGTGTCTAAACAGAATTCTTGACCATGCTTAGGTACATTTGGATTTGTAGCGAACAGCCGAGCCAAGCCACAGAAACCCTGTCGGTGGAAAAGCATGCTCATCCACCAAGGGTGGTTTACTGCGCTATATACCTAACACTTACTCTAATCACAAAGTTTCGAGTTTCTAATTTGCATATTACTACCCGCTAATATGCCGCTAATACGTTGCACCCACGTATTCTACAAGGGAGACTATCCCGTTACATTACTTCCCCCTCCGAGAAGACTCGTCCCGAGTCTTGGCCTGGGGACTACATGGGTAAGGCAACTCCGTTCTGGCAGTTGTCATCATCCCACCGCTGCCACCAAATGTAACGTGCATCCGAGCCGAGCCACAGAAACCCCGTCAGTGGAAAAGCATGCTCATCCACCAAGGGTGGTTTACTGCGCTATATACCTAACACTTACTCTAATCACAAAGTTTCGAGTTTCTAATTTGCATATTACTACCCGCTAATATGCCGCTAATACGTTGCACCCACGTATTCTACAAGGGAGACTATCCCGTTACAGATTTCTTTATTTTTTATTTTATTGGTATTATTATAATTATTATTATTTCGGTAAAATAAGTCATGATTGATAGCATGTATGATGTATGTTATATTACCATATAGAGTTCTCGAGCCAGTGCGGAGTTCTTTCCTGTTGCTGAGTCTACTGCCAACGACAACATCGACGACTTTGCAGCGTCCGAGATGCGAGATGCCGCTGAACAGCCCAGTGATGCCGACGTAGATATGAGTGAAGATTTGACAGAACTGAGGTATTTATGATAATGTTATATTTACAGAAATGCAATAAACTACATTTCGGTCACCCAATTCATGCTTCTAGCCCTTCTAGCATTTGTCAAAATTTTCATTAAAATGTATTTCTATCTAAGATGTTTTCAAAATATTTTCAAGACTATGTGTGTGATGTCGTTTGAATTGTTTTCAGTGCAGCCGATGCCACCATCAACTACTCGGAAGACCAGATGGATGTTGACAGCTACGATGTTAGTCATTATGACAGTCGTGATACATCAAGGTATTTATTTTTATACATGTATAATTACAAATACAAGTATCGGTTGTGACAGAAAATATTGGTCAAAATGATTTTGCTCATTTGAACTTTATGCATCAGCTCAAACTATTAAACCATTAAAAGCTTATTTCTTGATATTACGATGTTCTCTTAAATGTAATGATTTCAGACATGAGACGACGATGAACAGCACACGTTTATCCCTAGATGCTATGTTTGATCTGGCTCATAGAAACACCAACAAAGCCCCAGAAGTGATGGAAGAGTGAGTTCTATTTTATTTTGGGTTATCAGCATCGTATGTTTTGTTTAGGCCTCATTTTCAAGAGTATGCCATTGTTTACAGTGCGATTGTTAGTTAAGCAAAAGTGTTACATGTAGTTTAGCAAATGCAAATGCCTACTTTCAGCCGCAGTTCAACATTTCTTACCTTACAAACAAACACTAAATTTATGGTGTTTTATATAAAGTTTCATTCCCCTTGGCAAGAAATGTTTGTCTAACTAGACATCTTACTGTATTGTAAATGTTTTTGTGTATCCTTTACATTTTTATAGATCAGTCCATATCGAACCCGATATGCCCGATGCAGCTCTCCCAGACCAGCCAGTTGTGTTCCGAGTCATTGAGAAGGGTAGTAAGAGAGGAGGGAAACTACTAGTATCCAGCAACGGACATTCTTACGGAATCAAGGTAAAACATTTGATTAATTAATTATTTAACAACGCGCAAAAGAAGGCCCGGTATTTACAAACAATACATACATGTGTTTCAAGACACACGATCGTAATGCTGCAATAATTCAGTAGCAGGAACAATCGCGAAACAAAATTTTCATACACTTACTATATTTTGTCTTAATGTTTTATGCTTCTAAGAACATTTCATTTCAGAATGCTGGTAAGAAGGCAACACTATGGCGATGCAGTGTGAGATCCAAGAAGACAGACTGCCATGTGACCGTTAGTCAAGTCAGCGAAACCTTCACATACGGCACACACCAGCACATCCATCCTGCTGATATGAAGCTACCTTTGAAGGCGGAGATTTCTACCAAGGTAAAACACATTTATATACTACATGCTATGTCAGTCTTCGTTGGGTTATGCTATATGCTATGCCATGCTTGTGTTATCTCGTTTCAAAGGCACCGGTATCAAAACTAAAGCAACATGAGCAACAGTACAAGTTAAAATGATACAATTATGTTATGTTTTTATTTTTTTGTTTATAGGTGAAGGAAGCTGCATCTCAACAAGTGTTCGTCCCAGCCATGAACATCGTCGAAGACGAGATTCTCAACAACGTCACAGAGGAGACCAGGTTTCTCAAACGGAAAGAGAAGCCTCTAAAGAGGGCGGCGAATCGTTATAGAGCCAAGATGCGGCCTACAGAACCTGACAATCTAGATTTCGAGGTACATGGTTTATATTAATCAGATTATGGATATCATTTCGGGCAAATTAAAGCTTTATGTAATCACTGTTATGCATCTATTTAATTCGTTTGGAAGGCCATGGCGTCATGCTAATTGCCATAAATTCGATATGATATGCAAACATAATTTAGTTCAGATCGTTTTTATAATCTTATTTAGTTATTCCGATTGTTTGTCATAGATTAACTATTTTTTCAGCTGAACCAAGACTTCCTCCACTGTGAAGAGTTTATGATCTGAGACTTGAGAGTGAGAGACCAGCGTCACTTGATGTTCGCCTCCCCTTTCCAGCTGCGACTTCTCAACCAGACCAAGAGATGGTTTATGGATGGGACTTTCAAGGTAAGAACAAGGTTATATAGCTTATATCATAATTTAAGAATTTGAGGGGTTATTTTTATATTTCCATAAGCCAAAGTTACTGCTAATCGAAGCAATTTTTGTTTTGTTTAGTGTTTTGTTTTCCTAACTTAGAATACTCTTGCAGGTTGTGAAAGATCCATTCAAGGCGCAGGGGCAGCTGATGTCCATCCACGGATTTGTACAGACCGACGGTGTGAGAAAGCAGTTCCCGCTGGCGTATGCTTTGATGTCAAGAAAGAAGAAGGAAGACTACATAGCGGTAAGCTTTGTTGCTTGGAACGAATACATATATTATACATGTACATGTTACTTTTCGCTTAAGTATGCTTAAACATACAGCTGTAAAGGGCGAACTTTGGTTTTAAAATGTATATACATGTACATTCATGTACATGGTTTTATTAATAGATGTACACACACACACACACGCACATTTTGTCTTGTTTCCGTTTGAATTCATGATAAACTTTTATTATTTTGCAGGTTCTTAGATGTATCAGAGAACGACTTCAGAGCCCGGTGGTTGAAGCCTTCTAGGTCGATTTCGAGAAAGGTAAATTTACATTATACAATAATAATTAAATCATCAGTCACACGCAATATCGTACCAATATATGATGTGTTATATTACCTCGGTGATAATCTAATATAAAGTATGCAATTTAGATTCTTGTGAATAATTTCGTAGACAATTAAGTTGCAGAGAGGGTTTCTATTCTTTATCAATGTTTTATCGTTCTTTCAGGTGCTTGGCAGGCGATCCGAGAAGTATTCCCCGGGGCAACCATCAAGGGCTGCGTGTTCCACTGGGTGCAAGCTGTGTGGCGGAACGTGCAACATCATGGACTACAGCAGTCGTACATCGAGAACGAGGCCGTTCACAGGTTCGTCAGACAGCTGATGGCGCTCCCCTTCCTACCGGCGGTACAGATTCCAGAGGTGTTCAACGGCCTGCGACCCCGAGCTGATCGCCTTCCACAGCTGCGAAGCCTGGTAGACTACATTGATCGGCAGTGGTTGAACAACCCGGTGTTCAGAGTGGAGGACTGGTCCTTGTTCCGACACACAGTGAGAACAAACAACGACGTTGAAGGTATATTATAAATTCTATCATTCTTTGATAACCAATACTTTAAACAACTAGAATTGTCAGAGAATCTGACTATAGCCCCGCTTCTCAGCTTTTTTTGCAGGGTGAAAAAAAAACAATGACAGGTAACTATCACAGGCTATCACAAGCTAGATCTCATCAATATTGATGCTCATACAAAATTTGGTCTGATTATGTCAATTCATTCTCTGTCAAAATTTTGCGAAAAATGACGGGTAATAATCCAAAGCTAGATCTTGTCAATGATGATGTGCATACAAAATTTAGACGGATTCTGTCAATTCGTTCTGAAGATATTGAGCGGAAACAAAATTCTGAAGTCAATCAAGGGCTGTTAACTCCATCAAAATTTTGTGAAAAATGACGGGTAACAATCCCAAGCCAGATCTTGTCAATGTTGATGTGCATACAAAATTTGGTTGGATTCTGTCAATTCGTTCTCAAGATATTGAGCGGAAACAAAATTCTGACGTTAATTAAGGGCCATAACTCTGTCAAAATTTAACAAAAACTGAAGGGTATTACAATCCCAAGCTAGATCTTGTCAATGTTGATGTGCATACAAAATTTGGTTGGATTCTGTCAATGCGTTCTCAAGATATTGAGCGGAAACGAAATTCTGACGTCAATCAAGGGCCGTAACTCCGTCAAAATTTTGCGAAAAATGACGGGTAACAATCCCAAGCTAGATCTTGTCAATGATGATGTGCATACAAAATTTGGTCCGATTCTGTCAATTTGTTCTCAAGATATTGAGCGGAAACGAAATTCTGACGTCAATCAAGGGCCATAACTCCGTCAAAATTTTGCGAAAAATGACGGGCAACAATCCCAAGCTAGATCTTGTCAATGTTGATGTGCATACAAAATTTGGTCGGATTCTGTCATTTTGTTCTCAAGATATTGAGCGGAAACGAAATTCTGACGTCAATCAAGGGCCGTAACTCCGTCAAAATTTTGCAAAAAATAACAGGTAACAATCCCAAGCTAGATTATGTCAATGTTGATGTGCATACAAAATTTGGTCGGATTCTGTCAATGCATTCTCAAGATATTGAGCGGAAACGAAATTCTGACGTTAATCAAGGGCCATAACTCCGTCAAAATTTTTGCTAAAAATGACGGGTAACAATCCCAAGCTAGATTCTGTCAATGATGATGTGCATACAAAATTTGACCGGATTCTGTCGTTTCGTTCTCAAGATATTGAGTGGAAACGAAATTCTGACGTCAATCAAGGGCCATAACTCCGTCAAAATTTTGCGAAAAATGACGGGTAACAATCCCAAGCTAGATCTTGTCAATGATGATATGCATACAAAATTTGGTCCGATTCTGTCAATTCATTCTCAAGATATTGAGCGGAAACGAAATTCTGACGTCAATCAAGGGCCATAACTCCGTCAAAATTTTGCGATAAACGACGGGTAACAATCCCAAGCTAGATCTTGTCAATGTTGATGTGCATACAAAATTTGGTCGGATTCTGTCGATTCGTTCTCAAGATATTGAGCGGAAACGAAATTCTGACATCAATCAAGGGCCATAACTCCGTCAAAATTTTGCGAAAAATGATGGGTAACAATCCCAAGCTAGATCTTGTCAATGTTGATGTGCATACAAAATTTGGTCAGATTCTGTCAAGCCATTCTCAAGATAATGAATGGAAACAAAAATGTCGGAAGGACGGAAGGACAGAATAACGGAACTACGGAAGGACAGGGTGAATCCAGTATAGCCCCCACTTTTTCAAAGCGGGGCTATAAAGATGAGGTGATACACTACGTGTATTTACAGTAAAATTGTACAACAAATAATAATTACATTTTAGGTTTTACACGCAACATTTACATTAATTTTATCTACCTCTTCAAAAATCGTATTTTACCGTTATATTGTATATTACATTATTCAATTTACTTGTATGCTTTGAGCTTAATGATTTCATTTTGTCTACGTTTCAGGCTGGCATCATCGGCTGAACTTGAAGGCTGGGATGGCGGGGCTGGGAATCTACAGACTGGTGCCACTACTACGCCGAGAGTCGAACCTCGTGGAACTGAACGTCACTGCCGGCAACCTAGAGAGAGATCTGCACTCCCTGACGTCTCAACTAGAGAAGCGGCTAGTGGATGCCTGGGACCGCTACATGGATGGTGATGCTTCGACCAGCCAGTTCCTGAAGGCAGTTTCGCATCTGTATGGACCCAAGGACAACTAAATATGTGGCTAGGACTTATGTGAAAAGTTGATCAGACAGTGTTTGGACAAAACAAAAGCAGATTCATTTATTAATGTTTTAATTCGAACATGCGAATGTGATGTTATTCAATGGTAGTGTTGGGCAATCGGTTTGAAATTGCTATCGATTATCGGTTTATAATCGGAAGGACTAAACCAACTAGCTATCGATTGTGCAATCGGTTCAACCAGCTGTATATTGTGCAATTGCCCATATGTTTATGAGCAGACTGAGATGTCAAGGAGAGAGCACCCTTAAGTCTCTGTCAGTTGTGAATATCTATTTCGAACAATGCCACTTACATGAACATAAGATGTAATGCATTTAGAAAATTTTACCTACATATATACTGTTCTGATATTCTGAAGAAAATGAAAAAAAAAAAGAAATTTCTCCAATGGAGCTATATATGCCAACTTAAGACTTCTAGAACATAGTGATGTGTGACATCTACCTCATACTTTGAAATTTTTAGCTAACCTAAAAATTGGCAAATATAAAATGCATAAAGTAAAAATTGGCAAATATAAAATGCATAAAGTAAAATTTTCTACTTCCAGAGTACTGAAACCGATTACAATCGATTGCTGCATTTTACTATCGATTGTCTCTATCTGAAGCCCAAACCAACTGACTATCGATTATAATCGATCATCGGCCCATCACTATTCAATGGTATATTCCAACAAAAAATGGATTAATGTGAAAAGGATTAATAATTAATCAAAAGTTCAAAGTTTTTTTTCTTCATATTTTAATTCGTCCATGCGAATGGGATGTTGATTCTTAAAGTTAAATTAAATTGGACATTATGAGCAACAATCAAATCGGTGAAATAAAATTTAATTAAAAGAGTTATTCAGTGGTATATTCAAAACCTGTGAAAGGGATTAACTTGTTATTCAATGGTGTCATCAAAAACCTGTGAAAGGGAATAATGTCTTAAGGATCAATAATTAATCAAATATATTCAAATTAAAGAATATAGAGTGTGGCAAAATGTTGTAATTTTTTATGTTGTTAAGTTTGAAATGATGAGATGAAGAGAAAATAAAAAAAATAAAACCATGCTTGTTTTGTCTTTGTTTTAAAAACCCGGTTACCGTGTCGCTATTGAAATTATCATTCTATTAACCACTATGTCAGTCCTTTTAAAGTGAGCAATGACTAGGCTATGGCGCAATCAAAACGAAAATCCCTCTTTATGCATGAAAGGTAATCAAAGAGCTCTGTGGTTTGGCAGCAACTTAAAAGGTGAGAGTAAGCAAAGATCAGGAAATGGCACAATTAGAACGAAAGTATCACTTTTAAAACTAACTGAAACATCATCATACTATAATTTGAGCAACGTTTGTCTGTTTGTTTGTTCCCCTACTCCTCCAAGGTCCTTGGACCGATCTTCACCAAACTTGGAGGGAAGGTGGAGGGCGGCCCCCGATATTAGCTTGAGGGGTTCATTTTTTGAAAGGTCAAGGTCATCGAGGTCAAAGGTCAAATTTATGTTTTTTTCTGTTTGCTCCCCTACTTCTCCCAGGTCCTTGGGCCGATCTTCACCAAACTTGGTGGGAAGGTTGAGGGCGGCCCCGGATATTAGCTCGAGGGTTTCATTTTTAAAAGGTCAAGGTCATCGAGGTCAAAGGTCGAATTTCTGTATCTCGGCAGTCCTTGGTCCGATCTGCATGAAACTTGGTGAGTGTATACAGGTTGATCCCTAATTAAGATTTATAGTTCCAATTGGGTCAAAGGTCAGCGAGTATCAAGTCAAAGGTCAAATTTATGTTTTTTTTCTTTTGTTGTGTTCCCCTTAGTGTTGGGCCATCGGTTTGAAATTGCAATCGATAATCGGTTTATAATCGGAAGGACTAAACCAACTAGCTATCGATTGTATAATCGGTTCAATAAGCTATATATTGTGCAATATAGCCAAGCGTGCGTGTCATCACCATGCAGACTGTGGGGTCAAGGAGAGAGCCATTAAGTCTGTTAGGTATGACTACAGAATTTATTTAGAACAATGCCATTAACATGTACATAAGATGGCATGCATTCACAAATTTTTACCTTTCTGTTCTGATATTTTGAAGAAAGTGAAGAAGAAAAATTGCTCCAAAGTAGTTATGCAAGTACAAGTTATGATTAGTGAGATCTATCTCAAACTCTGAAATTTTTAACTAACCTAAAACTTTGTCAAATATAAAAAGCACAAAGTGAAATTTTCTACACACCGAGTCTTGAAACCGATTACAATCGATTGCTGCATTTTACTATCGATTATCGCAATCGGAAGCCCAAACCAACTAGCTTTCGATTATAATCGATCATCGGCCCATCACTAGTTCCCCTACTTCTCACAAGTCCTTGGGCCGATCTTCACCAATCTTGGTGGGAAGGTGGAGGGCGGCCCCAGATATTAGCTTGAGGGGTTCATTTTTTAAAGGTCAAGGTCATCGAGGTCAAAGGTCAAATTTTTGTATCTCGACAGTCCTTGAGCCGATCTTCACCAAACTTGGTGGGAAGGTTGAAGATGGCCCCAGATATTAGCTCGAGGGGTTCATTTTTTAAAGGTCAAGGTCATCGAGGTCAAAGGTCAAACTTCTGTATCTCGGCAGTCCTTGGTCTGATTTGCATGAAACTTGGTGAGTGTATATAGGTTGTTCCCTGATTAAGATTTATGGGTCCAATTAGGTCAAAGGTCATCGAGGTCAAAGGTCAAATTTATGTTTTTTTTTTTCTCTTGGTCATTTCTTTCTCTCTTTGTTCCCCTACTTCTCCCAGGTCCTTGAGCCGATCTTCTCCAAACTTGGTGGGAAGGTTGAGGGTGGCCCCCGAATATGAGCTCGAGAAGTTAAGTTTATAAAGGTCAAGGTCATCGAGGTCAAAGGTCAAATTTCTGTATCTCGGCAGTCCTTGGTCTGATTTGCATGAAACATGGAGAGGGTATACAGGTTGATCCCTGATTAAGATTTATAGTTCCAATTGGGTCAAAGGTCATCGAGGTCAAAGGTCAAATTTATGTTTGTTTTTTTTTTCTGTTTGTTCCCTTACTTCTCCCAGGTCCTTGGTGGGAAGGTGGCGGGCGGCCCCGGATATTAGCTCAAGGTTAATTTTAAAGGTCAAGGTCATCGAGGTCAAAGGTCAAATTTCTGTATCTCGGTAGTTCTTGGTCCGATTTGGATGAAACTTGGTGGTGTATACAGGTTGATCCCTGATTAAGATTTATGGGTCCAATTGGGTCAAAGGTCAAGGTCATCGAGGTCAAAAGCTCGAGGGTTCATTTTCAAAGGTCAAGGCCATCAAGGTCAAAGGTCAAATTTCTGTAACTCGGCAGTCCTTGGTCCGATTTGTATGAAACTTGGTGAGTGTATACGTTGATCCCATTATTAAGATTTATGGGTCCAATTGGGTCAAAGGTCAAGGTCATTGAGGTAAAAAGGTCATCGAGATATAAGGTCAAATTAATGTTGTTTTTTTTTCTGTTTGTTCCCTTACTTCTCCCATGTCCTTGGGCCGATCTGTGTATGTCTTATTTGAGATTGTGTGTGTGTGTATGTCTGTGTCTTATTTGTCCTCATCGCCACAATCATCTTACTGCTACGTCGAGACGGGTAAAATTTACTAGTGTTCTTAAATTGGAATAAAAACACATTTTCCACCAAGTTATACATCCCTGGACCCTTGCTTGGTTAAATACATGATTAATTAGTTTGGAAATACCTGAACTTGTTGTAACATACATTAAACATAATTGAAAAAAAAAAAATCAGGCCGAAACGACCCAGGGCCGAAACGACCCAGGCCGAAACGACCCAGGCTGAAACGACCCAGGGCCGAAACGACTCACGGCCGAAACGACCCGTTACCGGTACAGGGAATAATTTATAGCAAACACACGTGTGTTTGCTTAACGATAAACGCACGTAAGAAATTTAGAATAAAAAATCTACATACCTTACCAAACAAAACCGACGGTTACGCGGCCATGTTTTTGTTGCAATGTGGGGGCAGACATTTTTGTTGGTATCACGATTTACCGGAGCTACAAAAAGGTCGTTTCGGCCGGTCCGTGGAAACACCACAAACCACCCCATAACGTACTCACGCCCGAGTCAACTCTCACCCGGGTCAACTCTCACTCGCCCCTGTGTCAACTCGTCCCCTGTGTCAACTCGTCCCCGAGTCAACTCGTCCTCGGGTCAACTCGTCCCCGGGTCAACTCGAACCCGGGTCAACTCGAACCCGGGTCAACTCATCCCCGAGTCAACTCGTCCCCGTGTCAACTCGCCCCGGGTCAACTCGTCCCCGAGTCAAATCGTCCCCATGTCACACTTCGTCCCCGAGTCAACTCGTCCCCGAGAACTCGCCCCCGAGTCAACTCATCCTCTAGTCAACTCGTCCCCGGGTCAACTCGCGATTGCACCTGTCCCTGGTCAACTTGCACCCACGTCAACACGCACCCGAGTCATCCGCAACCGAGTCAACTCGCACCCAGGTCAACTCGCACCCAGGTACCTGCCTATCACACTACCCACCTACCTATCTACCTACACTACCTCCCACCTACCTACCTCCTTTCATTCCTCCCTCCCTACAAACTTGCATACCTACCTCGCCTACACTACATACCCCTCCCTGCCTCCTTCTCTACCTACCTACCCATTCCCTACACTACCTAACTTCCCACTCCCTCCCTCCCTACCTCCACACAGTACCACCTTAGTCACCCCCTCCCACCACTACCTATCTGTCTACTGACTACACACCTACCTTTCTACCTTACTCCCTCAACTAATTCCCTCCCTACTTACCTACCTACCTACCTCCATCCCTACTTACCTTCCTACCTCCCACTACCTACCTCTACTCTACCTCCCTCCCTCCCTACTCTACCTAAATACCTCCCTACCTAACCCTATTCCTACACTACCTTCCTCCTTACACTATCTAACTACCCCTCCCTACACTTCTTACCTACCTCTTTCCCTCCGTATATCTCTCTCCTCACACTACCCCATAGCTCGATCCCTCCCTACCTACATACACTACATAACTCCCTACACAACCTTCCTCTCTCCCTACCCTACCTAACTACCTCCTTCCCTAAACTTCCTACCTCCTTCCCTCCATCCACTACCTACCTATCTCCCTCCTTACACTACTCCATAGCTCCCCCTCCCTCGCTCCCCATCTCATACTACTTCCCCTCGCACTGGACAGCTGGATATACTCAACGGTAATGATTATGTTAATTTTCTAGCGTAAAGTTTAGCGTGTGTTTGCAGATAAGGCAGCGTGCCTTTAATTCATATTATGAAGCAAAACAACATGAGAAAACATTCTAACAAATTTGGTACTTATTTCTTTGCTTTCAACCGATTTTTCGACAAGCGATTTTTACAAAATATTGAAAAGTGTATCCTTTACCTTCTGAAGGGTCGTATACACAAAATAGAGAGGGAAACATAGAAAAATTACGGCCAAAATCCAGCGCCTGCGAAGAACACGAAAACTAAACATTGGTATTGCCAGGCACTGAATTCAAGCAAAATATTCGTAATTTATTTGATCTAAAGGGATGTAATCAAAATTGTTTGAAGTTTCAGAATAAAATTAATGATACATTTTAAAATGATAAATTGAATCATTTGAATTCAATTTTAAATTAACATAAATTTTCCATAATACCAAACTACAGACTCATGTATAGGTTAGGCTAAAATGCGAAAATCAAGTGTAGTAAAACCCGGTAATATGAACTTAGGCACTGCCTAGAACGGGCATGCCATCATGATTTTGAAATTATTATTGATTAAACAACTGCTAGTTTTTTTCTGTCCTGAACAGCACTCACTGTAAAAGTATATGTTGTGCCATTGTCCTGTCCTCCCCTATCCAATACCCTACCCTACCCTTACTCCTACCCTAACTTTACTCCTACCAATACACCTAACCACCTACCCAACACCTTACCTCCTACCCTATCCTTATGACTACCCCTACCCTCCCCCTACTCCTAATTCATTCCCCTACCATACCCTTACTCCTACCCCTACACATAACCTCCTACCCTACACATAACCTCCTGTGACGGGATAGCCTCCCTTGGAAATATGCAAATGTCAAACTCGAGACTTTGTGAATCGAGTAAGTGTTGGGTATGTAGCGCAGTAAACCACCCTTAGTGGATGGGCATGCTTTTCCACCGACGGGGTTTGCTGTGGCTTGGCTCAGCTGTTGCTACATTTGGTGGCAGCGGTGGGATAATGACAGCTGCCAGAACGGAGTTGCCTTACCCATGTAGTTCCTAGGCCAAGACTCGGGACAAGTCTTCTCAGAGGGGGAAGTAATGTGACGGCATAGCCTCCCTTTGAAATATGCAAATTTCAAACTCGAGACTTTGGAATCAATAAGTGTTGGGTATGTAGCGCAGTAAACCACCCTTAGTGGATGAGCATGTTTTTCCACCGACGGGGTTTGCTGTGACTTAGCTCGGCTGTTCGTTACACTCCTAGTCCTACCCTACCCTACTCATACCCATACTCTACCCTTACTCATACTCTTTGCCCTAACCCTTTCTCCTTACCCTACCAATACCATACCCTAACTTCTACTCCTAACCATAAACAGGGATCAATTTGGGGTGCGCACGTACAGTCACAGAAGCAGGCTAGAAGCTTGAAATTTTGGGTTAAAGTAGAAGAGGAATTGTAGAGTACTATCTGTAGCGAAAATGAAGGCAATGATCAGCTGTGCAGTTACATAGCAAAAAGTAAACATGAAGATAAATAGCCGTTGAATGGTCAATGAAGAAACAAACTCTTTATAAAAATATACCTAAAAACATACCCAGGAGAAAAGAGATAGAGGCTTCCAGTAATGCTAAAATCGTTTTCGGCCCGGGGGGCCTGGGACCCCCCACCGGGGCTTCGCCCCTGGACCCGAAATTTTCCAGCAATATCCCTGTAACCTACCCAAACTCTTACCCCTACCAGGCTACCCTTACTACCATTGCTGCTACTCCTTAACCTACCATACCCTTACTCCTACTTCTACCCTACCAGTATTCATATTCTTACCCTACCTTACGAGTTACCATTACACCTACTCCTTACCCAACCATCCCCTTACTCTTACTCCTACCATACTCTGCCCTTCTTCTATCTTGCCATACTCTGCCTTGCCGTGCCCTACCCCACCTAACCCTACCCTATCAAACCCCATCCTTACTCCTATTACTTACCCTACTCTACCATACCATTACTGATTACTCTACCCTACCCTTTCTCCTACCTCTCTCTTCATTATCCTTACCTTACCTAGTACCAGGGTGTTCCCCTCGACCTCAAAGTATTAATTTAGGGGGCCAATGTCCCACTACTGACAACTCCGTAACAACATTCTGACAAAATAGGAGGCGAGGTAATCAGGAAGCGAGGTAGCCGAGTGGTTAGCACACTGGCTTCTTGTGCTAGAGGTCCCGGGTTAGATCCCGGCCGGCGGCGAGGAAAATTTGTTGGTCCGAACATGCTTCCCATCGTGTCATTTGCAGGAATGACATGATACAGTGCGCCGTCCGGATCTGGACGTTAACTGGAGGCCCCCTGTGCAGGGGCAGTCATCCCCTGTGCAGGTTCAAGATCCCTACACAGGTTCTATCCTCATGCATGTAGGCTCATCCTGCAAACACACCGGAGTGTTCAATGTACACCTCCCAAGAATAATCAGAAATTGATTGATGGGAGTAACAAGAAAAACAAAAATATCAGGAACAAGAAATATTTGTTAATTTTGGGGGATATCATGGTCCACTCTCTGGACAGAACTGCGTGTTTTGGGGGGTCATTTTTGGGGCAAAACGTTCATTTTGTGCGCCAGGTAAAACCCTCGGGCAGCTGACTGAAGAACTAACGACTCACGGAGCCGAAACGACCAGTTACTTGCATTTGGATGTCCGATTTAAGGGTGTATCGGCGATTCGCGGCCGAAACGACCTGATTTCGCTGTTTAGACGCATCTTTCCGACCCGTTCTGGTTCCGGTAAATAGTAACACCGGATATTTAGAAAAATTTCGCGCGTGACTGTGACGTAGTTTTTATTTATTTTTTGTAACTTTTGAAAGAAAGTTGATCTCAGATGGAACGAAAAAATGTATTGTTCACAAAGAAGCAAAACTATATTGTCATGAATAGAAAAGGAAGAATTATTTGTGTACAATTTCAAACGAGATCAATGGGATTCTCGCGAGAGAGGGAGATTAGCGATATTCCCCGAGACTGGGACCGGACGTTCAGGTGACCAAAGTTAGTTAGGTAAACAACATCAGAGTTCATTTACCCGTGTGTACGCGTTACCTATAGGCGGGCACGCAGCTGGGCCTTCGGCCCAGCCTCAGTGCGCTTCGCGCACTTCGTGCCATGCCCGTACTAATTTCAAAATCCGGAAATGGACATAATGCAGAAAGTCCTACTCGGAAGACGTGCGGTATGATGGGTGCTAGGGGCTATGGAGTATCTGGTCTGAACCTGACGTTGTTCATCTGTGGAAGATGTATGTGATTCCTCGTATCACCTAACGGTTGGAGGTACTCTTGACGGCGGTGGTGTGATGTTACTTATACACAAAGATATTCCTCATATGCCGATCACTGAATTGGAAAACGGCTCCGAATCAGTTTGGGTAAAGGTATTTGCGAACAAAACTTCCCATTTTGTGGCAAGTTGGTATCGACCTCCAGATGGTAAGATAGAGGAACTTGAGTTATTCAAAGACCAACTTGAAAAGGTGAAAACTTTACATAAAGGAAACAAACCCCCCTCGGTCCATGTCATGGGTGATTTCAACTTCAGAGATATTGTTTGGCCAGATAGACTCAACAAACTAGGTTTTTCATTGAGCGTGTCTGAAGGTGCAAAGTTGGTAGAACTTATAAGTGACCACGAATTGGAACAGGTAGTGCACTTCCCCACAAGAGGACAAAACACATTGGATTTGATTATCACTTCACTTCCCGGACAATTTGTTGATATTCATTCCCCGGACAGGCTTAGTGATCATGACATTGTCTCTGGAACTTTGAAAATAGTTATTCCCCCCATCAAGAAACCTAAGAGAAAGGTGTATAAATATCAGAAAGGTGATTATGAATCTATGAAAGGTGATGCCCTTAAATTTGCAAAGGAGAAATATTTCAACGGTTACTCTGGCACACGGTCGGTTCAAGAAAACTTTAATTTGATCACATCTTTTATCCAGGAATCAGTGGATAAACATATCCCATCAAAGACTAGTCGCTCAGTTTCCTCAGTCCCATGGTTAACTTCTGAAATAAGAAGAAAGATTCGTAGAAAAAATGCAACTCACGCTAAAGCGAAGAAAACTGGGAATGCAAAATTTAGAACGAAATTTGAAACTTTGAGAAGAGAAATCAAAGCAGATATCAGAAAACAGCATGCGTTGTATGTAAATAACTTGGTTGGTGATGTTAAGGCTAATCCAAGAGATTTTTATCGGTACATAAATAGTCAGAAAAAAGATGTTCAAGGTACATGTATCCCCCCTTTGAAAAAGCGAAATGGAAGTGGTCTTGCTGAATCAGATTTTGAAAAGGCTGGTGAATTCAATGGTCAGTTTACGGATGTGTTCACCAAAACTGAACATAGCCAGGTCCCTCTTCTGAATAGAAAAGCCCCGTTTATGGAAGACATAGTGGTATCCAAAGAAGGTGTCACAAAACTTCTGAAAGGTTTGAACCCGTCGAAAGCTTTAGGTCCTGATGAGCTTCATCCCAGAGTCCTTAAGGAATTGGCATCTGAGCTAGGTCCTGTTTTTGCACATCTTTTTCAACAGTCAATAGACTCGGGTGAAATCCCCAAAGAATGGTCTTTAGCAAACATTTGTCCCCTGTTCAAAAAGGCTGACAGGTCTCTTGCTTGCAACTATCGTCCAGTTTCCTTGACCTGCGTACCCTGCAAACTTCTGGAACATATAGTGTGTTCTAATATCATGTCCCATTTGGATCATCATAAACTTTTGTCAGACAGGCAACATGCATTCAGGAAATCCCACAGTTGTGAAACCCAGTTAGCTACAGTGATTGATGACTGGGCAAAAATCTTAGACAATCAAGGTCAGGTTGACACATTTATCTTGGATTTCGTAAAAGCTTTTGACACTCCTCCGCATGAACTCCTTAAAAGCAAATTGTTCAGTTATGGAATTGGTGGGAAGACAATTAAATGGATTGATGCCTTCCTTTGCTATAGACAACAAAGAGTTGTGGCTAATGGCGTTAAATCAGACTGGGCTCCTGTTGTATCTGGTGTCCCACAGGGCACCGTTCTTGGCCCCTTGTTGTTTTCGTTGCATATAAATGATATCACCTCAGATATTGAATCGGAAATCAGACTCTTTGCAGATGATTGTGTTTGTTATCGTGAAATTAAGAATGTGGAGGATACAGTGAAACTTCAGAAGGATATTGATCGATTAGGTAGTTGGGCCAGGAAATGGGGTATGAGATTTCAACCTGTCAAGTGCAACATGATGCAGCTGACAAATAAACGTACTAGTAAAATTCAGGCTTCTTACAAGCTTGAGGGTACTGTGTTGGAAAATGTTGAGAGTATCAAATATCTTGGTGTAACAATAACTAAGGGTTTAAAATGGAATACTCACATCAGCAATGTGTGTACCAAAGCCAATAGGACCCTTGGTTTTTTGAGACGAAATCTGTTTTCTTGCCCCCAAGATGTGAGAGAAGCTGCCTATAAAGGTCTGGTGAGACCTATTCTTGAATATGGTAGCTCAGTTTGGGACCCTCATTATGAAGGTTTGATAGATGATTTGGAGAAGGTGCAAAAGCGTGCGGCTAGGTTTGTAACTAGGAACTATACATATGAAAAAGGTAGTATGACTGGCATCCTTAAAAAACTAAAATGGGAATCCCTGCAGAAAAGAAGGAAGGATAATAGAATTATATTACTTTACAAAGGTCTAAAAGGGAGAGCAAAAATACCCACGGATGACCTTATCCCCAAAAATAGGCGTTGTAGGAATCAACACTCCTTGGCATTTCAGATACCTTCAGCAAGTACAAATGCCTATTTACACAGTTTCTTCCCCCAGACCATTAGAGATTGGAATGAACTCCCTGATTCTCTGATCTCCTCTGCTGAATTGTCAGATGATTGTGTGTCTAAATTTACTTCTCTTGTGAGAGCTCGGGACTAATCCCCTCCGGTCAAGCCCCATCCCCCCTGGTATGGTATTGTCAGTTTGACGTTTCACCAGTAAACTATTCTGATCTGATTCTGATTCCTTTCTTGCTCAGGGGCTGATGTGCAGTCACTGGAGAAGCTACAAAGTAAAATGCAACGGAGATTATAGTCCTTGCAAAACAGTACTGCTGTTGTGGCAGTGAATTGTCTGCTGGTTGTGCGATCTATTGAACAAAAGCTTGGCATGAAGAAACTCATTCTGTATTGTATTTTGATGGAACCCTTAAACAGGAAATTGCTAGGAGAAAGATTGCAGTCAAAGATCTCGACAGTCATAGCTGGTTTGTTATCGGTGGGTACATGCAGCTCCTGCATAAATACAACGGACGTAATATATAATATACCCTCTAGCATTAATTCAGTAATGAGGAATCTTGTAAGAAGCAGAGTAGGTTGATTGTTTTGATGTTGAATCTTGGTGCTCATCATTCTATTGTCTGTTACATTTACGTGTCAGTCATAATGAATATTTGGAGCTTATGGAGTTTCTGACTTGTACAGTGATAATACAACGTTAACGTCAAAATGAACGCGAATGACCATTCGGCATAGTGACCAACGGATCGACATACACACATATTCAAAGGGTTCTTGGGTTGATTGCTTAGTGTTAATACATAAATGTTCATAACCTTTTATGAGTGCAAAGTAGAGACATTGTCGACGCTCTCAAGTCTGAGCGACGCAAGGTACCAGTGCCGAGACGTGACCCTTAACTTACCATGAAATATTTCGCCAGCGGTCGGTGGCGGTCACCATGATTTACAGACCCCTAACGTTTCAATTCATGACAGTATAAGGGACGCATTTGAAACACGTATGTTATGGAGACAAGACGAGGACCGAAGAACTAACTAAGCGTGCGTTCGTAGTTTTTTCCAATGGTAAAAATGGTACCATTGGTAGACAAATTCCGTTCAAGGTTTTACCAATGGTACCATTGGTACCAATGTTACCAACATACGGCAGCAAATGGTGCAGACAGAATACAGCGTGGGTAATTCTACCAACGCGGGAAAAGTCACGTGATTCAATATGGCGAGCCTAAAAATATATCATGAATTTCTTAAACAAGTTGGCTTCTTTAAAAAGAAACCAATGAAAAGGTCAGCAGCAGTTTGATATAAGAGCTTCCTCTTGCTCTAGATTCCAGTGTTGTTGATTCTCTGGTTTGTCATTAATTTCGATATGATAAGTTTCAGTTTCGTATAAATATCGTTTCTTGTTATGAACGCTTGACCAGTGTGTGTATCTGTCACTCAAGGCATTGACTAAAATTTCTGATGTTACAGAATCAAAGCTAATTCTAAAGAGAACACGATTACAATCAAATATGTCGATATGTCACAGTGTAGAAAACCAGTTGGCAGTGCAGTCAATTTGTGACAGAGTTCTGAATTTTGACTTGCAGCCACACTACCGGAAAGAGACCCATGGGTCCGATGTGATGGACTAAAAGTCAGCCATATAGAGTTCCTATAGTTTCTGTACCCCTCATCATGGTATTAGATGCGCTATGATAAGAAGTCGCCACGATCGAGACTGTTTGCTAGATATTTACCGCTTTTTGACAGGGAGTGTCAACAATGGATAAATTAAATTGTTTGCAGTGAACTGTCTAGTCAACATAGACGGGTTCACTAGTTTTTATTAAGCGCTTTATGTGACGAAACGCGTAATTGAGAGAGAGCAGTCGATCATGGGTACAATTTTCTTCATATTCAAAGTAAACACTGTGGAAAAGGTCCTGAGGGACCTTTTCCAATAAGCAATACTTTTGTCATACAAGCAAATGTAAATGTTATAAATAAAACAATATACACGAAGTAAATAAGAAAGACAAAAACAAGTGAGGTGTATTGATCAATATGATAAAAATTCCACCATGTGATCTACCAATGGTACCATTGGTACCAATGGTACCATTGGCAGTAGAAAAACGTTCAGGGTTTTCTGGTTACCATTGGTAAAAATGGTACCAACAGTACCATTGGTAGATTTGCAGATTTTACCATTGGGAGAACCCCGAACGTAGCCTAAATGTTATGAACCATTGCAGAAGCTGAGGGTGAGGTTAGGTACCTGTAAAACCGGTTTAAGCCCCCCAGTTATTTTATAACTGACCGTACCAAGGCGGTACTGCTGTTCTGGTTCACACTTATCAAAGTTATTCCAATTACGAGTTTCATGTTGCATGGCTTTGTGACCACCCGAATATAATGGCTGTTCACTTAGCCCTCTGCATTTACTTGTTCTGTCCAAGCTAGCACTGTGACCACCTAATACCTTCAATAGCTGCTCGCTCTGCTTTCCGTTATTCATGTTAAACGTTGGTATCTATGTTTAGTATTTTCTTAATATGATTTCTTATTTCTTGTTTATCACTGAACCACTACAGAAGCTGAGGGTGACGTTAGGTACCTGTAGAACCGGTTTAAGCCCGCCAGTAACTTTGTGTTACTGATCGTTCCAAGTCGATACTTCTGTGGTGGTTCTTTTTGTTTTATGTCTTGGTGTTTATTTATTTTATTTTATTTTTTTGTGCTGTTGGCGCCTTATGTATGTTATCATATTTTTAGTTAAGTTAAGGTAACTGAGTGGCCACCTATTGGGAAAATAGCTGCTCATTCGGCTTACGATAGGTTTCATGGTATAAGTACCTGATTGTTAGTTTGTTTTTTTCCCACCTCGGTTTTTGGAGTGGGAATCTTTTTCTGATTGCGCCTTTTCCTGATCTTTGCCTACTTGTACCTTTTAGAGTGATGTGTTGGTTTTTGACCCCTCAATAATTTGACGCGCTATTTCTCATTAATGAAACAATTCAGTTGTGTTAAAACCAATCAATTTACTATTACACGCAGATTAATTTTGATATAAAGATTATTGCCATATCAGTAGTATTGTAGGAGATACTAATGAAATAAAAGGTGTAATTTTATTTTGTTCAGTATATAACGTTTTGACTATTTTTGGACTGTTCTTTTTTAAACAGTATAGACAGCTACATGTATACTTACAACCGCGCAAATATCAGCTTAGCAATTCACAAGTTTCAGACAACTCAAAATCAGTTGTCAACGACAAGAAATTGACAGTCCACAACAGTTATCCAGGTGCAATTTAAATATAGAAAAAGTTGTTCATTTCTTTAAGATAGCCAAAAGCTATCAAACAATCACCTTGGTTTGTTTCATTATTTTCAAACAACCAATGATTTTTTTAAAATAGAAATCAACATCTGTCAATTCCATCTTACTGTGACCAATCAGAGAAAAGTAAGGTAATGATGTTCATTTCAAGGTTGATACAAATATTGGACAGGAAAAAAAGTTCAAGTAGGCAAAGATCAGGAAAAGGCGCAATCAGAAAAAGATTCCCACTCCAAAAACCGAGGTGGGAAAAAACTAAATTAACAATCAGGTACTTATACCATGAAAACATATCGTAAGCCGAATGAGCAGCTATTTTCCCAATAGGTGGTCACTCAGGAAATTCAATTTCATCTTTTTGACAACCAGTTAGGAGATGCTATTTGCCTGGTTGTATTTTTTTTTGGAAACTCCGGTTCAGCGGGTTAACCAGTATGGATAGATAGACTTAATCATTAGAAGTTTAGAGCTTTTCTCAAATGTTAACCATACTTAGCAGCAACTTAGATAATGTAGAGGTACATGAACCATTTTATACCAAAGACCCTTTTGCGCTCGCTTTAATCATCTCGGCGCCCCAGTAAAAACGTCAACGTCCTGGTAAAACGTCTCAGTAAAATTCAGTGTCTGGGAAGCAAAGTCCGTATATGCTATCATTTGTCTATTTGTCTATATGTAAAATAAAACACAACCTAGTTGCCGTAGATCACCATCATACCACTGAAACGAAAAACCTGAATTTCTTCGTACCATATTCCCGGACTCGATACCATATGAACTCATATTTCCCAGAACAATTAGGCAATGGAATAGTCTCCCTTACAGTCTAAAGGCCAGTTCCAGCCTAGGTGATTTCACGTCTGGGCTGGCCACTGTTACATTCTAATCACCACATCAGTTTTATGTTTTAACTTTTAGCCTTAGTAAATGTAGATCTTTTTAGATTCATGATCATTCATTGGAAAAGGTCCTTTCCACAATGTTTACTTTGAATATGAAGAAAATTGTACCCATGATCGACTGCTCTCTCTCAATTACGCGTTTTGTCACGTAAAGCGCTTAATAAAAGCTAGTGAACCCGTCTATGTTGACTAGACAGTTCACCGCAAACAATTTAATTTATCCATTGTTGACACTCCCTGTCAAAAAGCGGTAAATATCTAGCAAGCAGTCTCGATCGTGGCGACTTCTTATCATAGCGCATCTAAGTTAAGATCGTAGATACCCTGATGAGGGGTACAGAAACTATAGGAACTCTATACGGCTGACTTTTAGTCCATCACATCGGACCCATGGGTCTCTTTCCGGTAGTGTGGCTGCAAGTCAAAATTCAGAACTCTGTCACAAATTGACTGCACTGCCAACTGGTTTTCTACACTGTGACATATCGACATATTTGATTGTAATCGTGTTCTCTTTAGAATTAGCTTTGATTCTGTAAGTCAATGCCTTGAGTGACAGATGCACACACTGGTCAAGCGTTCATAACAAGAAACGATATTTATACGAAACTGAAACGTATGGGAATCGAAATTAATGACAAACCAATGAATCAACAACACTTAAATTTAGAGCAAAAGGTATCAACCTGCTGCTGACCTTTTCATTGGTTTCTTTTTAAAGAAGCCAACTTGTTTCATCTATGCCTTAACCCATATTTGACGAATCGATTTTCCCATCTTCATCAATTGGGTGAGTCCACTTTCATTTTTAGGGGCGTCATGAGTGATTCTTAAATTTTATTCAATTTTTCGATGAAAATTCTCTTAGCGGCGTAACATCTGGGGCTATGCTGTTTGCCTATGTCCCACAAAAGGGACGCCATGCTTATATGAGTTAACATCACCCATTTTCATCATTTTCCTAGCTGTTCCCGACAGCGCTTCCCAGTAATAATCAGCAATTGATTGTTGTAGTAAGAAGTAGAAGTAGAAGAAACTACATTTATAAGCCTTGATCTATACTAACATTCAATGGCTGTTTAGAAATTTTAGGGCCCAAATTTCAGGTTAGAGATGATCAAAATCAGGTACTAAAGTACGAGCTGACTTACATTACGAAAACGTGCCCATGTAATATACAGAGAACCTTTTCAGCTGTAAAAATTGGATATTTAAATGGAAAAATGATATTTTAATATTTTTGCTTTAAACATTGATTGTGGGTACACGCTGGAGGCGGTTCTAACGCATTGTCGCTGACAGGTAGCGCTTCACGCACTGACCTGTCGCAGTTGGCCAATGGGATCTGGGAAATTCATGCGGGATGCCCCAGCTTTCTTCGTGTGTCGTCTGTAGCCAAAATCGGCTATATCCCACAATTCAAAGCGTCAAATGCGAGAGATCAAGATGAGAATCGTCTGATCTCGCGAGAATGGGTTCTAACGAGTACCCACAATCTATGTTTTGGATCAAAAATACTATACTGCCCTCCTCCTCTTTCTTCTTCTTCTGGATGATGGTCAGGATCCTTAATAGAATGTAGTGTTGGCCGGGAGTGTTGGCCAGCGTAAGGGAAAAGAGACCTCCCGAAGCGAAACGCTCTAACCATTACGGTATCGAGACCGGTTAGTACCGGGCTTTACTCCCCCATTCGCTTTTTAGTTGTACCTTGTATTTCCGATCATGGCAGAAGGCGGAAGTAACGATCCAATAAAGGTTTATTTTTCCAGTTTTTAATTAATAGTTCGAGTTTATTAACCTTACAGACCCTTGAATTTTGGATGTTATACTTTTTCTTTGATTTGTCAATCCTTTTGTACACAATACAGCCTTGAACAGTTGAAAAAAATCTGATTTGTTATGAAATCGAAACCGAAAGTAGAAATTTGATAAGAAATGGAAGGGGATTATTTTAGCTTTCACTATAGAAAATTACTGTTTGTTTCTATATTCTTATATTCAAACAGCTTCTCCTTAATCTGTTAATGAGTCGACAGAGTCAACTGGATATTCATAATGCATATGATGAAAGAAATTGGATATTTACATAATGGTCACCATGGCAACCACACAGGGGCCTGTATCATCATTTTTTAAAGTTTTAGGGATATTGGTATGTATATATACTACCTATCCCTCTAAAACCTTAAAAATGACGATACAGGCCCTTGTGGGCAACCATGTTGAGCAAGTTTGACCTATTACATTACTTACGTTTACTCACATAGTAACCCGAGTCTTCTCTGGCTGTCTGACACATAAAGGTCATAATAGCCGCAAGTCAAAAATAATCGAAGGCTATTTAATGTCAGAGCACTCACATAGTCGACGTCAAGAAAAGTCATCAGACTTGTGAAGACGCATTTGGTATAAGGTTTCTTAGTCCGGTGTTTACTCCAGTCTCATACCATCATGACCATGCAGGGTTGAACTTATGAGGGTGTCCTTTCCAGTTAACAATAACATTCAGGCGACTCTTAAACACGTTAACAGAGGGTGCCATTACTACATTTTCCAGAAGGTTGTTCCACTGATTCACAACTATATTGGAGAAACTGTTTGCTCTGACATTAAGACGAGACAGGGTCTTTCCTTGAATAGAAAAAAAGATGCTTCTCACATTTTAATATAGAAGCCTATTTTGTGTTGTGGTTAAACCACTCACTGTGTAAACTAGGGGTCTTGGTTTCAAGTCCCAGGCTTCTCTAGACTTTCAGATAAGACTTTAAGCCAAGGTCCTGTCTCCATATGACCTTTGCTGTTGTGTGGATGTAAAACTCAATATATAATTTTTATTTTCTTTCAGACCCATTCTATCTTACAAGACTACACAGTACATTGGAATCAGAAGCTTGGTACAGGAATAAGTGGACCTGTCAGGTTGGTGTTTTTTTAAAAAAAGAAGCCAGTATGCTATTAAAAAGTTGTGCCTAATGTTGGATTATGTTTCCTTGATTTAAAAAAAAAAAATAAAAAAAAAAAAAAATAAAATCTCTTTGCAGGTGATTTCCCAGGTGCTTTTGACCATATTGAAATTTTAACCACTTCATGTACTTCCTTGTCATAAGTCTGAAGCCATAAGTCTAAGTCATATACATGTATTATGGCTTGTGCAATTGAAACCCGGTGTATACAGATCTGATTAGCAGTGTGGTATAATTACTCAGATTATCAGCAACTTTGTTTTTACATGTATTACAATGTATATCATTGTATATATATATATGGTGTGATCAGGTGTCTACTTTCCATACCAGAAAATTCAGTGTTGGCCATATCATGTCACTTTTTTGTGTCAGTACTCATTGTTTTACCCATGACTTATCCCATTTGTTTATCTGTCTATTTTAGACCATGTGTAAAGAAAGAGGGAGGTGGAAGATATGCGTTGAAGTGTTTACACGATACACCAAAATCTCAGACCGAGGTCAATCTACACATGATGTGTAGTAAACATCCCAACATTGTCAAGGTGCTAGATGTCTATGCTAATGACCTGCAGTTTCCTGGGGACAAACAGCCAAGGTAGGGAAAATATGTGCAACATTGGTAGGTTTAATTTGGGTATACATGGAGTCATGGACAGACAGGCAATATGACCACCAAGACAAATTTTCTGACATCCTAAATGCTGCCATAGGTTTTAAAGATTGAATGCCATGAGTTTGATGTTTGTGAGTCAACATCTTGATTTGCTTGTTGGTGTAGCAGTAGAACCTTTGACTCCAGATAAAGAGCTTAGGTGGTTCAAACCCCACCAAGTGTGTCCTTGAGCAAGATACATTAACTCCACATAACACTGAAGAATACATAACACTGAGGAGTACATGTAGTGGCTTAGTACCAACATGAGTAGAAAATTGTTGACTGGTATGTAATTCCACACAAAAAATTCCAGGTTAGATGTATGTAGCAATCTCAGACGGTGAACTCATGCCGTGTGATCGTATGATAAACAGAATCTTATACGCTTATTCATTTCATTTGAAAATTATTGAAGTCGCCAAAAGCTCAAATATTAAATTTCATATGGAATGACTGCTCATGTAAGATCCTCTATTTCTTGGCTTTGTTAACATCTTTTGTCTTTATAGACCTTACCTACTGATGGTGCTAGAAATGATGGAGGGTGGGGAACTCTTTGACAGAATCAGCAAAGAGAAAAGATTCACAGAGAGAAAGGCTGCTAGGTATTTCAAAAAGGTGAATATGGCTGTCCGAATTGAGAGGTCATGGGTTTGATCGCTAGCTAGGGTCACCAAGTTGTGTCCTTGAGCAAGCCACATTAACTCTCCAATGTACTGTTTAATACCCAGGAAATGATGGCTTTATCTCAATATGATAAAACTTTCTTTGGTTGATTTCCTCCATGTGATTTTTGACTTTCTACTTTCAATTGAATTCCTGTCCTAACATTTGAGCCGCCTTGTGGGAAAACACACATTGTGGTTTCCGACCAGCTATGACACAAACCGGACTGCACAGTAAGAGAAGACAGCTAGAAGCATGAAATTTCGTATTTAGGAAGTAGAGGGATTGTACTATCCATGTAGTGAAAAAGGCGCTGATTAACTTTGCGGTTACCGCAAAGCTGATCTGCGCCTTTGTTTTCGCATATGCAGATTGTTGATTTCCCATGAGGCGGCTCATTTGGAGAAAACATTGTGAAACTATTTTAAATATGCTTCTTGCTTTCAAGAGCATTTTGCTGCATGTGACAATTTTCATTTTGTAACGAGTGATGTATGGCCAAAGTTCAGCCTTATTTAATTTCCTTAATCATGTTAATACAGTTGTATTCATTCCTCTTCCTGTTATTGAAGTAGGGCATCATAAGAAAACCTTTCTTATGGTGTTTCCCTCCAATTTCAAGACAAATAAGTCTGTACATCAACAGAATATGGCTTTCAGCTTAGAAATACAGGTTTAAGATAGAAAGAGGGATTGTACTCTATCTTACAAAATGAGAACAAAGCTTTAAAACCACATCGTATTAACGGCAATCACAAACAACCAATGTGATAATCAAAAAGATTTCTAGATTGCCATATAAAGGCATTTCGGATTGTCAAAATGACAATGAAGAACGTAAATTAAACATTCTCGATTGCCAACACATGCTTTTTGGCAGTCTAAAATGCCTATTTTGGCAGTCGGAAACACAGTTTTGTATTAAATCACACATTCCACATTGCCGCTAATGCAGTGTGAAACCTTGCTGCTAATCTTTACCATTTCGTTTTTGTGTAAATTTAAATGAAACTGAATCAGCACATTCATAATTAAGAGAATGTGTACTTAAATAACTTCCCACTCTGCCTTGGTCAGAATTATTAGGCACAGATATTATTTAATTGATGAAGTGGTCGGCCCATTTTGACCCTCTTAACTTCAATCTCAAAGTTTTCTCTAATTTCCAGATAGCTGAAGCTGTCCGTCATTGCCACAGTTTGAATGTTGCTCACAGAGACCTGAAGCCGGAAAATATTCTCCTCTCAGATAATTCTCAGGTAGTCTTTTTAATTCATTAAGGAAAATGGGAGTGATTGAAAAGCTGTGATTCAGGATTTTTTTTAGACTTTTATTTAACAAAATTTTTATTTTGGAATTATTAGTGAGTTCTTGAATTCATAAACCAGCATTCGGATATGCAGTATGTAAAGCTTAATATTAGCAAAAACGTAGAATTTGCAAGGCAATGAATTTGTGAATATCACAAAATTCAAGTTCTTGTGAACATTTCCATACAAACAGTAAACCTCTATTTTTTTATGTGTGAACAACCCAGACATGCATTTTGTCTTTCTCAGGAAGCTGATATAAAGCTGTCCGACTTTGGTTTTGCTAAGATAGATGATGGCAACTTACAGACACCTTACTTTACACCTTACTATGTGGCACCTCAGGTTTGTGTATCTTTTGTCTTTCATACCTGTAAAATGAAAAGTTTACACAACTCTTTTTTTATGTGAATTATAAGCAAGATCTTGAATTCACAGCTATGTGCTCTTCCAGTCTATGAAACTTATAGTAAGTCTTTATTAGAAACGACATTGAATTCACAAATTTTAGCAAAAATTAAGTTCTGTCCACATTTTGAACTTGCAGATATTTGATGTTCAGTCATTTAAAGTCAGTCACTTAAAGCTACCAGTACATGAAAAACTACTGTAAATTTGGTAATTTTCGCGTGACTTTTCTTTCGCGAATTTACTATTTCCGAATTATTAGCGTGTTCTTGAATTCGCAAGTGAGTGTCAATGTATTCTATTAAGTTTATAGTGATTCTTTTAGCGAGAACTTTGAATTTGCAAGGCAACCAATTCGCGAATATTAGCGAAAATTAAGTTCTCGCGATTATTTCCGGATCTACAGTATATTGTTAAGCAGGTCCTTTTAATTTCATCAACAGTATGTTATGTTTGCAAGAGCTCTCACCCTTAAAATTTGTCAAATATATAAATAGATGAATTGATGAACCATGATGCAAACTGTCAAAATCAAAATAAATTGCCATTTTCATGAAGATTTTTATTCCCATTGCAGGTGCTAGAAGCTCACAGACATCAGTCTAGATTAAAAAGAGGGTTGATACAAACTTCTAAGACATATACTTATGATAAAGTAAGTGGATATGCATGTTGTCTTACTTGTCTATTATTGTCAGGAATAATTGAGACGCGTCATGAGAAAACCAACATTTTGCATATGCGAAATCAAAGGCGCAGATCAGGTTCACAGTAACTGCGAAGCTGATCAGCATCTTTGCTTTTGCTAAACGGATAGTACAATTCCTCTACTTTCTAAATCCAAAATTTCTAGTCTCTAGCCATCAGACCTGTTTGGAAACCCCACTGTTAGTTTTCTCATGATGTGGCTCATTTCAGAAACGAAGTCTTACTCAAGGCTTGAGCAAAGATGAGTTTTGTGACCATGCCTGTCACAAATTGGCTATACAACAATGTAAGTTGAAAGTGGCTTGAAGTTTCAGATTTAGAAAAGTGTGGCAAAAACAAACAAATTAAGGCGGTCATGGTAAATACCGCTAAGAACTACTAAGAACTACTAAGAAGCACTAAGAACTACTAAGAAGCACTAAGAACCACAAAGAAGCACTAAGAAGCACTAAGAACATCAAAAAACTATTAAAACACAAACGACGAATAGCAGGAGGATAAGAAAATAAAAGTATTTACTATTTGTATCGGAAAATTAAAAAAAAAATCGGCAATAATAGACTCTCTAGCTTTCAGATATTTTTAGCTCACCTGAGCCGTTAGGCTCACAAGGTGAGCTTATAGGATGGCCTTGATCCGGCGTCCGTCCGTCCGTCGTCTGTCGTCCGTCGTCCGTCCGTCCGTCCACAATTTCAAAGATCTTCTCCTCTGAAACCGCTTGGCCAATCAAAGCAAAATTTTATATGAAGCATCTATAGGAAGGGGGAACCAATGTGTATATAAGAAATCCAGGTCACATGACCAAGATGGCCGCCATGCCCATATATGGTAAAAACCCTTCAAAAATCTTCTTCTCCTGAACCGATGGACCGATTTCAACGAAACTTGGCATGAAGCATCAATGGCTCAAGCACTACAATGTATATATAAATTATGACCCTGTGATGACCTTGACCTATTTTACAGCAAGGTCAACAAAGGTCGCCAATGCATTTGAATGGGGAAAACTTTTAAAATGTCATTTAAAGTGAAATTTTTGCAGGAAATGGGCAGTAGGACTGAATATTAATGATTCTGAAAAAATTGGACCCCAGGGGCTCGTGCCCTCACCCCGGGGCAATATACATGTATATCTTCATAATATTCAAACGTCTTCTCTGAAACCACTTGGCCAATCAAAGCCAAATTTTATGTGAAGCGTCTATAGGATGGGATAACCAATGTGTATATAAATAATCCAGGTCACATGACCAAGATGGCTGCCATGCCCATATATGGTAAAAACCCTTCAAAAATCTTCTTCTCCGGAAACGGTGGACCAATTTCAATGAAACTTGGCATGAAGCATCGATGGCTAAAGCACTACAATGTATATATAAATCATGACCCTGTGGTGACCTTGACTTATTTTACGGCAAGGTCAACATAGGTTGCCAATGCATTTGAATGGGGAAAACTTTTAAAATGTCATTTAAAGTGAAAGTCTTGCAGGAAATGGGCTGTAGGACTAAATATTAATGATTCTGCAAAAAATTGGACCCCAGGGGCTCATATGCCCCCAACACGGGGCAATATACATATATATCTCCATCACATTCAAACATCTTCTCTGAAACCACTTGGCCAATCAAAGCCAAATTTTATGTGAAGCATCTATTGGATGGGACAACCAATGTACAATGTATAATTATATAAATAATCCAGGTCACATGACCAAGATGGCCATATACGGTAAAAACTCTTCAAAAATCTTCTTCTCCAGAACCGGCGAACTGATTTCAAGGAAACTTGGCATGAATCATCGATGGCTCAAGTACTACAATGTATATATAAATCATGACCCTGTGATGACCTTGACCCAGTTTATGGCAAGGTCAACATGGGTTGCCAATGCATTTGGATGGGAATAACTGTTAAAATGTCATTTGAAGGGGGAAAACCAGCAAGAAATGGCGATTATTCTGAAAAATGAAAATGGGCCAAGGGCTACATCTGTCCCTGCACTGGGGTTAAAATACCATAATATTATGTTTATTGGTATATGCAGCAGATCTCAGGTGAGCGTTTACAGGACCATTGGTCCTCTGGTTTTCTTATCTTGAGAAAAAGTCAAACCAATAAAATAAGTTATGTGCTGCAATGCGAGATATGCATGCAGACGTGCAGAGAAATAGAGCCATTAAACAATTCTTGAACTATTCTTATTGAAAAAACAAACTAATTGTTTAAATTAAGCAGAGATATTGTAATCAGTGACACATATGCTTTCCTATATTGTCAAGCGGTGACACGCATCGCCTGACACGTGCCAATGCTAGAATATACCGGCGCCAATATACTCAAAACGGATTAGCATAAAAGGACACCTTGGTTTTTTGCGTCATTTCGAATGAGACAGCGCTGCTAACCGGTGAATTATTTTTTTATTTTTTATAATGTACTCGTATATACATGTACATGTACAGTCATGTGGTATCTGTTTTGCAAATTTTACGTATTCGAAATCCCGACTGCATATACACGTAGTCATTGGTGGGACTCTAAAACTATATATGTTATGGGCCAGGTTTTTTTTATTGTTATTTCATAAAAATGTTGATTAATTTCGGCAATTAAAACGAGGCCAAGATTTTATTCTCTTAGTATGCATATATACTTTTAAGTGGGAACAATGTCTTTGTTAGTTGTCACTCTTTCCCCTAAACCAAGATTGACGAGAATATGACTACATGCAATCTGTTGTGTTCAATGATTATTAAATAAACTCCGGTAAAAGAGATAGAAAGATGATACGGAAATTTATTGGATACACAATAACATTTTGGAAACAGATATGCTGATTAAGATATTTATGGCCGTACTTAACAAACCAGCGGGACATCTACTTAGGGCATCATTTGATAATTGTCTCGTGTGTCATAATATTAAATTATGAGATATGGCTGTACCAATTACTTTTTAAATAAGAATGCATGTACATTGCGGATTGTGACAACAAGCATATAACCTTAGAAAGATAAAATAAATAATAAATAGATAAAACAAATTAAATAGCAAATAAGTATTTATACATCTAACTGCAAAATCAATGCAATATACTTTGTTTAACACCTGTAATTCAGAAATGATCAATTCTTTTTTTGCTTAAATGTGGTGCAAGCGTCATTATTGTTGAATTCTACACATACCGGGTCTCATTTTTCTTATATAAATACCTGATTTTCAAAATGTGTGAAGCCTAAATTTGTGGGCAATAAACTTTGACAACCCTTTGAACAACGATTGCATATTGGAGATAAACCTCATAAACCGCGAAACTTTTAAGCATATTTTAATAAACTGTTACGGTAATGACCGATCAAATTTGAGTGTTTAAAGACGAACAGCATTGGTTCAACATCACAATCTTCAAATATCTTAATTGCAGCTTTAGTTTGAAACACATGCGATTGTACAACTGTATCTTTGAATAATCACGACAAAAAAGCATGCCGGCTGCATTTCGTCTTTATTCTTTACATTCATAATAGCAAAAATAAATATCCCAGTCTGTAGAAATATTTGATCAGATAAACAGATAACTGTGCCGTTGTCGGGTCCCAAGCCCCGGGTGAGAAAATCAGGAAGGTCTGTTTGTTTCAACATTTACCTGAATAAAAAAGACATTTAAAAAAACATTTAAATTGAATTCATAACAACATTTTAGTGTTTCTACATAGTCCTCGGGGCTTCTGTGTATTTCCTAGGGCTCCTTAAACGATCTTAAAGCTTCTTTGTTGTTCTTAGTGCTTCTTAGTGTTTCTTTGTGGTTCTTAGTGCTTCTTAGTAGTTCTTAGTGGTATTTACCCCGACCCAATTAAGGCTATAGTTTTGTTACACCTGATATAAGAAATTGGGTTTCCTTATGATGTCATTTATTCGTTCCTCAGAGTTGTGATATGTGGAGCCTAGGGGTTATCTTATACATCATGCTGTGTGGTTATCCCCCTTTCTACTCTGAGACCCCCAGCAGACAGATCACCATGGAGATGAGGAGGAAAATACTCTCTGGAGAGTTCGAGTTTCCGGAAGATGAGTGGTGCCATGTGTCTAACGAGGCCAAAGATCTAGTGAGAAGGTAGATAGTCCTCCATCAGGATAACAAAATAAAAAAAATCTCTGTATATTGCAGGGGCAAGTTTTCGTAATGTTTTTTCCTGATCAGGTTCTGAGTTGATCATGGAAACATTATAACAATAGGACCCGTCTATATTCAGTTTGGTCTGCTTACCTAAGAGCAGGAGATCTGTACATTTGTGTTTATCTTTGTGGCACATTTTAGGAGTTATATACTGTATGTTTAGAAATGTTTGCAAGAACTTAATTTTTGCGAATATTCGCGAATTTGTTGCCTTGCAAATTCAAATTTCTCGCTTATAAAGAGCCACCATTAGCCATTAAGATTGAAGCATGCTCATTTGCGAATTCAAGAACTCGCGAATAACTTGAAAATTGAAAATTTGCGAAATAAAAGTCACGCGAAAATTTCTGTATTTACAGTATATAAGAGTGGGATCATTTTAGTGATTGAATACTATATAATCTGTGTCGAATGTGCAATACCCATATGTGCAGTAAACCTGTTTGAAAGGCATGGGATAAGAAAAGTGATATGTATTGCTTTACATTTTTGAGGTTCAATTTATTGTGAAATTGTTTGTAATCATATATATATCTTCTATTTTGTTTCAGTTTATTACATGTGGACCCTTCCTACCGAATAAATGTAGATGATCTTATGGAGTTTCCCTGGTTAGAAGAGGCTCCTGACAACAGACTACATTCCCCGGCAGTTATCTCTGACAAGGTGAGAGTTGGGATTGTTTTCCTGTCTTTTGCCATCATGAAAACTCGGCCATGCAATATACTGAGATTTTTAAAGTTGTAAAAAATGAAAATTTTCATTAAAATTTTTGATATTTTTCTTATTTTTACTCAAAACATAGATTGTGGGTATGTGTTAGAACCGCCTCGGTGGGGCGGTTCTAACGAGTACCCTCAATCTATGTTTGGAGCAAAAGTAAGAAAAATAGGTATACCCCTGCAAACCCCAGTTTTTCTATATAAAAGTTGGGTTCAAAGGGGTATACTTTTCATGGACATGTTTTCCTGATGCCCAGGAAATTTCCCTATGTAATCCCTTGGGGGAAAATATTTGTATGTGTTTGTGTTAATAATATGGAGTTTCCCTGGTTAGAAGAGGCTCCTGACAATAGATTACATTCCCCCGCTGTGATTTCCGACAAGGTGACTTTATACAGACAATATATGAGCCACCTCGTGGGAAAACCAACAATGTGGTTTCCGAACAGGTTCCACACAAACCGGCCTGTACAAGCACAGAAAAGAGCTAGGAGCTTGAAATTTCGGATTTAAGTAGAAGAGGAATTATACTACCCGAGTGGCGAAAACAAAGGCGCTGATCAGCTTCGCGGTTACCGCGAAGCTGATCTGCGTCTTTGTTTTTGCCGATGCAGATTGTTGGTTTTCCCATGAGGCGGCTCATATATGTAGATGCATTTATCATATGATTACCTCTCTTAAAGCTTAAACAGGTCCCACAAAATTTAGATTCTCAGTGGTAGAGCACCTTACTTTAGACTGAGTGGTCTTTTGTTTGAAACCCACCATCTCCATGCGTCCTTTAAGCTCTCATAGTACTGGTTAAACACCCAAGATGTGTTTGCTCCATTCTGACATAACTGAAAAATTGTTGACTTTCATTTTGGTGATGCAACTCAAGTATCTTTTTTGTACAAAAAGTTTTTCATTCAAGTCCAAACAAAATGAGCCACCCCATTAGAAAACAAACAATATGCATAAACGAAAACAAAGGTGCAGATCAGCTGTGCAGTAACTGCACAGCTGATTTGCATCTTTGTTTTTGCTACACAGATAGTACAACCCCTTCCTTCATAAATCCAAAATCTTAAGATTCTAGCCTGCATCTGTGACTGTAAAGGTCGGTACGTGTTGGACTTGGTCGGAAACCCAAATTGTTGTTTTTCTCTTGCGAAGGCTCAAATTATTCTTTTTGTTTACAGCAAAGTCTTGAAGATATAAATCTTGCCCACTCACAGCAATTGACCATGATGAGAACACCTGAATGTCAGATGACCCTAAAACCTATAGTAGAATCTTCAAACCCAATATTACGGAAACGAAAATACAGGTAATTTATTGGGTGTTTTACAAGCAAAATCTTGAAGATATCAACCTTGCCCACTCACAATGATGAGAACACCAGAATGTCAGATGACCCTAAAACCTATTGTAGAATCCTCAAACCCAATATTACGGAAATGAAAATACAGGTGATACCATAATATTATACAATACCATTACTATTGAATTATTGAGAGCGTAGACTTTTTTGATCAAAGGGTTTATGACCAATTTTTGCCCTAAATATATAATATGAACCTTGTATTGCATATGATTCATGAAGACAAAAATGGAATTTTGATTCCTACTGTCCACCAGTAAGTTGACCTTTTAGTGAAGAATTATACAAAATGTATGACTACCGGTATGTATCACAGTTTTTTGCCATTACACTTTGCTTTAAGTATAAGCATTTTATTTTCCATACATTTCTTATTAACAGGGACAGTGAGAGAGAAAACTGTAACAGGCAGGAAAGTCAACAAGAACCTAGTGAGAAGGTCGCCAGATCCGAGATGACCATAAAGTGTTTAAAAATATTTCTTTTTCTATTGGTGTAAGCATTCAATATTTTTTATTGTTTTTGATGTAAGCATTGCATATTGAATCTTATTAACAGGGACAGTGAGAGAGAAAACTGTAACAGGCAGGAAAGTCAACAAGAACCTAGTGAGAAGGTCGCCAGATCAGAGATGACCATAAAGTGTTTAAGAAATATCATTGCATACTGTATATTACCACCAAAAGGTAAGGCATTGTTGTTTATGTCATATTTAATGAAGCTTTGTTGGTACTATATTCACCAGGAAAACATGTCCGTGCAATATATACCCAATTAAACCCCGCTTTTATATAGGAAAACGGGCCGGGGCGGGGGTTCTGGGGTTGCAGGGGTAAATCTATTTTTTCTTATTTTTGATCCAAAACATTCATTGTGGTTACACGTTACATTAGAACCCCCTAGGCGAGGTGGTTCTAACGTGTACCCAAAGTCTTTGTTTTGTGTTTTTGAGCTAAAATATTAAAAAAATCCAAATTCTTTTAACAAAATCTGTATGTAACATAGGCACGTTTTCGTAATGAAAAGCATGAAAATTCCACTAGTTCCAGATTTGTATATTTTATAACCTTGGTTCATTTCTTTAACTTTTAGTTGATGATGATGAATCTGTGTTAAACAGTCTTGTGTGTAAAGCAGCTGATCTACACAAGTCAACTAGAAATGGTTTCACAAATGTACTCAATACTTGGGTATGGGATGGTAAGCACTTAATTTAGATAAACTTTTTGTGACTTTAGTAAAATTTTAAAGATCACAAACTAGACACACGGAACGCGGTGGCGTAGTGGTAGAGCATCATACTCCGAAACGAGAGGTCCTGGGTTCAATCCCCATAGGCGGCACCGTGTTGTGTCCTTGAGCAAGACTCATTAACTCCCTAGAGTACTGGTTAAACCCAGAAAGCGTTGGCTCTGTCCAGACATGACTGAAAATTTGTTGACTGGGATGTTAAGCCTCTATACAAACAAACAAACAAACTAAGACACACATGATTATAGGCTCTGATCACACAGAAATTTACTAGTAAAATGGGGTGAAGTCTCTGTAAGAGTTGGGTTAAAGTACTTGTTTTACTCACTTATTTCTGAACATTGTTTTTATTCTTATTTCAGGGGAAAAGTTCAATGCCAAAGTTGACAAGAGTAAACTTGCTCAAATGTTGAGTGAACTAGTCCAGGAACTTACCAGGGAGACCCATAATAAATCATCTACTATAGATGTTGACTGAATTAGTTTATAAATGATCATGTGCATGAGAAAACCAACAGTTTTGGTTTTCGACCAGGTCTGACACAAACCGGCCTGTGCAGCCACAGAAGATGGCAAGAAGCTTGAAATTTTGGATTTAAGTAGATAAGGCATTGTACTATTCGTATAGCGAAAACAAAGGCGCTGATCAGCTTCGCAGTTACTGCGAAGCTGATCTGCGCCTTTGTTTTTGCCTATGCAGATTGTTGGTTTTCCCATGCGGCGGCTCAAATTTTATATGCTTGAAGTATGTGCTTTAATTTATTATTAATTTTTAGACTTTAAAGCATACAGGGTCTGAATGAGTAAAATGAGCCATGACACAAGAGAACCAGTCTTTGAGGCAACCAACCATGTCTGACACAAACTGGCCAGTACATTCACAGAAGTAGGCTAGAAGCTTGAAATTTCGATTTAAGTAGAAGAGGAATTGTACTATCTGAGTAGTGAAAACCAAATGCGCTGATCAGCTGTGCAGTTACTGCACAGCTGATCTGCATCTGTTTTCACACCCGTCTGGCACACCCGCAAGCAGAACTTGGCTTGTCTAATATTTCATACTGATTTACCTTCCACATGCTACTTCATGGGCTCGTCGATCGTTTGACACATCTGAGGTCAAAATCAAGCTATACATGTGTTGATATGAGTGGAAATCTGAATAAATAATGCTCGAGTCTAATCTATACTGAAACTTTGTATTTGAGCTGCCTCATGAGAAAACCAACCATTTGCATATGTGAAAACAAAGGCACAGATTAGCTTTGCAGTAACTGTGAAGCTGATCATCGCCTTTGTTTTTGCTACAAGGATAGTAGAATTCCTCTACATTCTAAATCCAAAATTTCCAGCCTCTAGCCATCTTCTGTGCTTGTACAGCTGGGTTTGTGTTGGACCTGTTCGAAAACCACATTGTTGGTTTTCTCTCTAGGTAGCTCATTTGTGTTTTAATCTTTATTTTTGTAGATAATTTATTTTTGTACTAGTTAAATAAGTGTGCAATATTTTTGTAGAAGTATATGCGTGCAACCGAAGTTTTGTACTAGTTAAATAAGTGTGCGTGCAACCGAAGTGGAACTGACAACATGAATCTTGGAAACTTTGAAACTGATCTTGGAATCGTTACGTGAACCACAATTAAACATTACGAAAACATGCCCATTCAATATACAGAGATTTTTTAATTGTAAAAATTGCAAATTTTCAGTAGAAAATTTTTGATATTTTTCTTTTTTTTGCTCAAAACATAGATTGTGGGTACATGTTAGAACCGCCTCGCCGAGGCGGTTCTAACAAGTACCCACAATCTATGTTTTGGAGCAAAAATAAGAAAAATAGGTATACCCCTGCATACCCCAGTTTTGCTATATAAAAGTGGGGTTCAAGGGGGTATACATTACATGGACATGTTATCATGATGAAAACCTGCCTTTTGCATATGTTGGTGGAAACAATTGCGAGATATAGTTTTAGCCCATGCAATATATACATGTATAGATTTTTTTTTTCAGCAGTAAAAATTAAAAATTTCATTGGCCTCGACAAGGCGGTTCTAACAAGTTTCCACAATCTATGCTTTGGATCAAAAAGTAAGAAAAATGTATACCTCTGTATATCCTGTTTTTACATTATAAAAGTGGGGCTTAAGGGTACACGTTATGGATGTTGTCCTGATGTAGCATCCATTTTGTCAAATCATCTATAATTGCATGGATGTGCACCCACTTCTTGGAGGACAATAATTTTTGTCATACTGAAAGCTCATATTTTATTCTTGTAATACACCACTGAAATGATCATGTTATTAAATCTCATTTTGTAAAAGATTTTTGTTGCTATGTTTGATCAACACCCATGTCCATGTACCAAATGAGCCGCATCATGAGAAAAACGGAGTTTTGCCTATGCGAAAACAAAGGTGTAGATCAGCTGTGCATTAACTGCACAGCTGATCAGCGCCTTTGTTTTTGCTACTCGGATAATACAATTTCTCCTCTTCCTAAATCCGAAATTTCAAACTTCTAGCCACCTTCTGTACTTGTACAGCTCGGTTTGTGACAGACCTGGTTGGAAACCCCGAAGACTGGCTTTCTCGCGTCACCGCTCAAATATGAAGTGCTTGGCTACCAAGGATCCCCGTTTTAGAAAAAAGGTCAGTTTTTTAAGGTGGGAGGTGTGAGCCATTACAGTGATGCAGAAACTTCTTCACCCAAAATTTCAAGCTTCTAGCTGCCCTCTGTGACTGCACAAGCTTGTTTGTGTCGGACCTGGTCAGAAACCACATTGTAGTTTTTCCACAGGGTGGCTTAAATGAAGCAATTAAGACTGACCATGGCCCAACTTCAAATATTCCAGGGCCATTGTGTGTGCCAGGAGTGCCAGGGCCATTGACACTAATGTTACTAAATACCTGAGTTGCATGATTATGCTTTTGACAAGGATAATTGCATGAAATTACAATAACTTTGAATGTCATTAACCCATATTTGACGAATGTTTTTTCCCATCATTATCATTTGGGTCAGTCCACTTTTATTAGCTCACCTGAGCCGTTAGGCTCACAATGTGAGCTTATAGGATGGCCATGATCCGGCGTCCGTCCGTCGTCCGTCCGTCCGTCCACAATTTCAAAGATCTTCTTCTCTGAAACCGCTTGGCCAACCAAAGCCAAATTTTATATGAAGCATCTATAGGAAGGGGGAACCAATGTGTATATAAGAAATCCAAGTCACATGACCAAGATGGCCGCCATGCCCATATATGGTAAAAACCCTTCAAAAATCTTCTTCTCCAGAACCGGTGGACTGATTTCAACGAAACTTGGCATGAAGCATTGATGGCTGAAGTACTACAATGTATATATAAATCATGACCCTGTGATGACCTTGACCTATTTTCTGGCAAGGTCAACATAGGTCGCCAATGCATTTGAATGGGGAAAACTTTTAAAATGTCATTTAAAGTGAAAGTCTTGCAGGAAATGGGCAGTAGGACTGAATATTAATGATTCTGAAAAAAATTGGACCCCAGGGGCTCATATGCCCCCACCCCGGGGCAATATACATGTATATTACCATAATATTCAAACATCATCTCCTCTGAAACCGCTTGGCCAATCAAAGCCAAATTTTATGTGAAGCATCAATAGGAAGGGGTAATCAATGTGTATATAAATAATCCAGGTCACATGACCAAGATGGCCGCAATGCCCATATATGGTAAAAACCCTTCAAAAATCTTCTTCTCCAGAACCGGTGGACTGATTTCAACGAAACTTGGCATGAAGCATCGATGGCTCAAGTACTACAATGTGTATATAAATCATGACCCTGTGATGACCTTGATCTTTTTTTTACGGCAAGGTCAACATAGGTCGCCAATGCATTTGAATAGGGAAAACTTTTAAAATGTCATTTAAAGTGAAAGTCTTGCAGGAAATGGGCAGTAGGACTGAATATTAATGATTCTGAAAAAAATGGACCCCAGGGGCTCATCTGCCCCCACCCCGGGGCAATATACATGTATATTACCATAATATTCAAACATCTCCTCTGAAACCGCTTGGCGAATCAAAGCCAAATTTTATGTGAAGCATCTATGGAATGGGGGAATTAATGTATATATAAATTATCTAGTTCACAGGACCAAGATGGCTGCCATGCCCATATAAGGTAAAAACCCTTCAAAAATCTTCTCCGAATCTGGTGGACCGATTTCAAAGAAACTTGGCATGAAGCACCAATGGCTGAAGTACTACAATGTGTATATAAATTATGACCCTGTGGTGACCTTGACCTATTTTAGGACAAGGTCAACATAGGTCGCCAATGCATTGGAATGGGGAAAACTTTTAAAAAGTCATTTGAGGTGAAAATCTTGCAGGAAATGGGTAGTAGGACTAAATATTAATGATTCTGAAAAAAAAAATGGACCTAAGGGCTCATATGCCCACACCCCGGGGCAATATACATGTATATTACCATAATATTCAAACATCTTCTCCTCTAAAACCACTTGGCCAATTGAAGCCAAATTTTATGTGAATCATCTATAGGATGGAGGAACCAATGTATATATTAATAATCTAGGTCACATGACCAATATGGCCGCCATGCCCATATATGGTAAAAACCCTTCAAATATCTTCTTCTCTGAAACCAATAGATTGACTGCAATGAAACTTGGCGTGAAGCATCCATGGCTATAGTACTACAATGTATTTATAAATCATGACCCTGTGATGACCTTGACCAAGTTTATGGCAAGGTCAACATGGGTTGCCCATGCATTTGAATGGGAAAAACTGTTAAAATGTCATTTGAAGGGAACAGCCAGCAAGAAATTGGCAAATGGACAGAATATTGATTATTCTGAAAAAAGAAAACGGCCCAAGGGCTTCATCTGCCCCTGCACTGGGGTTAAATACCATAATATTCAAACATGTTTATAAGCTCGACTGCACGAAGTGCATAGAGCTATTGCAGTCACCCCGGTCGTCCACGTTCCCGTGCGCGTGCGCGTCACACTTGCATTAAAGTTTCCTAGAAGTCCATATCTTGACAACCACTCATCAGAAAGCATTCATGCTTGGACCATAGATACCCTGTAGGGTTAGCTTTCATTCCATGGCATCGGGCCCCTGGGTCCAGGCCAGGGGGTGGGGCTGGAGGTTAAAATCTAGAACACCAAAAATGGCAATTTTTGTGTTAAAGTTTTCTAGAAGTCCATATCTTGACAACCACTCATCAGAAAGCATTGATACTTGGGCCATTGACACCCTGTAGGGTCGGCTTTCATTCCATGGCATCAGATCCCTGGGTCCATGCCAGGGGGTGGGGCTAGAGGTTAAAATCTAGAACACCATTAATAATAATGGCTTTTCTGTGATATAGTATTCTAGAAGTCTATATCTTGAAAACTTTTTATCAGAGGGCTTTCATACTCGGACCATAGGTACCCTGTAGCGTTGAGTTTCATCTCATGGCATCGGGTCTCTCGGTCCATGCCTTGGGAGTGGGGCTGGATGTTAAAAACTAGAACACTGTAAAAAATAGATGTACTGCTGTGTAACTTTTACAAGGAGTCCATATCTTGACAACAACTTATCATAAAGCATTCATACTTCATACACTTTAGGTTCCATGACATCGGACCTCTGGGTCGGAGTCAGGGGGGTGGGGCTAGAGGTCAAAATCTAGAACTCCCCAGATTATGAGTGAGTACGACCAGGCCTTTGACCCCAATATACTTATAGGTCACTGTGACCTAATTTCATGGTTCAGTGATTTTGCCTTATATCTTGACACACAATTAGTATATTTTCATACTTTTTTCAGATTATGAGTGAGTATGACCAGACATTTGACCCCTATATACTTATAGGTCACTGTGACCTAATTTCACGGTTCAGTGATTTTGCCTTATATCTCGGTTCTCAAATGGTTTATGAACAAACTTCTTTCAAAGTATGTTTGCGTATGACAAGACCTTTGACAGTCCTAGGTCACTGTGACCTAATTTCACGGTTCAGTGATTTTGCCTTATATCTTTACACTCAATTAGTATATTTTCATACTTTTTTCAGATTATGAGTGAGTATGACTAGACCTTTGACCCCAATATACTTATACGTCACTGTGACCTAATTTCACGTTTCAGTGATTTTGCCTTATATCTCGGTACTCAAATGGTTTATGAACAAACTTCTTTCAAAGTATGCTTGCGTATAACAAGACCTTTGACCCTGAAGTAGTCCTAGGTCACTGTGACATAATTTCACGGTTCAGTGATTTTGCCTAACATCTTGACACTCAATTAGAATATTTTCATACTTTTTTCAGATTATGAGTGAGTATGACCAGACCTTTGACCCCAATATACTTATAGGTCACTATGACCTAATTTCACGGTTCAGTGACTTTGCCTTATATCTCGGCACTCAAGTAGTTTATGAACAAACTTCTTTGACACTATGTTTGCGTATGACAAGACCTTTGACCCTAAAGTAGTCCTAGGTCAATATGACCTTATTTCACGGTTCAGCGATTTTCCTTTATATCTCGGCACTCAATTGGTATATGAACATACTTCTTTCACGATATGTATGAGTATGACAAGACCTTTGACCGTAAAGTATTCCTGGGTCACTGTGACCTAATTTCATGGTTCAGTGATTTTGTCTCATATCTCGACACTCAGTTGGTATTTTTTCATACTTCTTTCTGATTATGAATGAGTATGACCAGACCTTTAACCCAAGCAATCTTATAGGTCACTATGACCTAATTTCATGGTTCAGTGATTTTGCTTTATATCTCAACACTGAATGGGTATATGATCATATTTCTTTCACATTATGAGTAAGTATCACTAGACCTTTGAGGCTTTGACCCTGAAATACTTATAGGTCAGTGTGACCTTATTTCACGGTTCAGTGATTTTGCCTTGTGTCTTGGCACTCAGTTGGTATATGAACACACTTCTTTCACAATATGAGTGAGACCTTTAAATCTTAGGTAGTTATAGTTAACTTTCATGGTTCAGTGATTTTGCCTTATCGCATCAAGGCAAAAAGATGTATGAGCATAATGCTTTGGGTTACCGGTCGGGTTTGGCCTTATGTTTGACAAAGGTCAGAAGCAGTCGAGCACGCTGTCCTGCAACAGCTCTTATTGGTATATGCAGCAGACTCAGGTGAGCGTTTACAGGACCATTGGTCCTCTGGTTTTTAGGGGCGTCAGGAGTGATTTTTAAATTTTATTCAATTTTTCGATGAAGGATAGCCCCAGATGGGACGCCCCGTTCTGCGTCGTCACATCTGGGGCTATTCTGTTTGCCTATGTCCCATAAAAGGGATGCCAGGCTTAAATGAGTTAATGTTTTCAAGGCATCAAAAATAATTGTTCTAATTAGTACACAGTGCCATAGATGTGATACCTCCTTCATAATCAGGGAGACTCCACAAAATAAGCCGCAAAGTTGGTAAAAATTCTTTAAAAATAATTATACCACTTTTTGAAAAAAGTTCAAGATCTCCCTGAAATGAATCAGAAATTTTCCTACATATTCTATACATTTTTCTAAAACCTCCCTGAAATGGAAGAAAAATCTCCCTGATTCTTCTTTAAAACTCATCACATGTATGCAGTGCGCTTAACTTTTCAAAATAACTTAAGGTAACTAAATATCATTATAATTAGTGCACAATACGAACAAAAACAACGCATAAACTGCTGAACCCCCCCCCCCCCCCAAAAAAAAAAACAAAAAAAAAAAAACATCAAAAATATTAATGATGTTATTTAAGTGTTCCTTTTGTTCAAAAATAGAGTTAAACCATTTCAGGTTATCTTAAGTTTTAATACAGTATTTATATTTAACATTGGTGTTAAATATGAATATGCTAGTTGAGCAGTGTGCGTTTATGTACATGTTTTTCGGAAACGACCAAAGTATGCGCTTATTGAAGCATGTGCGCTAATTAGAACATATTGGTTCTAATTAGCGCACAGTGCACTTTTCAAAATAACTTAAAGTTAAGGTAACTAAATATCATTATAATTAATGCCCACTATGAACAAAAACAAATCATAAACTGCTGAAAAAGCATGTAAAAACATCAAGGATGATGATGTCCTTTCAGTGTTTTCTTCATTGCTAAATAGCGTTTGATCATGTATGGTATTTTATGTAACATTGGTGTATCAATATTTTAGTCGAGCAGTGTGCACTTATGCACATGTTTTGCGGAAACTAACAGGGTCTGCACTTATTTGAACATGTGCGCTTATCAGAACGATTATGGTATATTTTTGTGTGAACATTGCTGTGTCTTCCTTAATGTAAAAAAAAGACTCAGGAGTTTCCTTCTTCTTGATCACAGGGCATTTTAATTGTTGGCATCATTGCATGTGAAGTTGTCTTGAAGAAAATAGAATAATTATTATTTCTCGACCAAAACAATTTACCCATCCTACAAGATTGTTACAGAGCTGGTCTAGATTTGTGAAATAGCAATTTGTAATTAAGAGAAGTTATTTCTTGGGATTTCTGTCCATGACCACTTTCGAAAGATACAATTATCTATCATTAATACCAAAAGTAGATGAATAGGCTTCAAGTTCATAGGCTTTTGTCAATACCCAGCAGGCAGAATTAGCAAGAGAAAAAAAAACAACTAGGTAATTCTGGCTTACGGTAAAGTGCAATGACTTTTAAAATAATGCAATTTCCTTGAATGGTTACAAATGAAAATATTCAATAAGTTTTCATTTTGCATGTCAGTTTGAGAAGGTACAAGTAGGCAAAGATTCCCAATCCAAAAACCGAGGTGGGAAAAAAACTAAATTAACAATCAGGTACTTTTACCATGAAAACATATCGTAAGCCAAATGAGCAGCTATTTTCCCAATAGGTGGCCACTCAGTTACCTATACTTAACTAAAAATATGAAAACATACATAAGGCGCCAACAGCAAAAAAAATTAAACACCAAGACATAAAACAAAAAGAACCACCACAGAAGTATATTGCCGCCTTGGAACGATCAGTAATATAAAATTACTGGCGGGTTTAAATCGATTTTACATGGCCATAACCTCACCCTTAGCTTCTGGTGTGGTTCATAAGAGTTAGTTCTTCGAAAACAACAAAACATTTTAAATTGTAGAGAATTTGTAGTTGTTACAAAATTTTGATAATAGGCTTTTTTCGAAAATGATCTGGCACAGTCGATACGGTTCATTTATTTCATTTGAATGAAATGATATCTCATTTCCTGGTGTAACTGCTGTAATTTGCCTAATTTCTTGTACCTCCGAGGAAACATACGTATAATCTTTTCCACCGTTCATCGCTCTTCTTTGACACGACATCTTGCATCCTGTATAACATTTCAAACAACAGAAACAGTTCCAAAGAACTTTCGTATCGTGTCAACAAGCTCGATAGACTACGGAAAATGTAGATCAGCTGGCTAACCTGCACTCCGATACACTTCGTGATCTCGCTCCTATTCCGTGACATAAAGTTTCATCTGCCCAAAGTCTTACAGTATATTATCTTGGCACCTAATTACCTTTTATAATCTGGCTTATGGATATGTCATTAACAGAAGCACAATTATAGAGGAATAATTACGAGCGAAAGGCATGATCTTTGATATTAGATATTAGGAAAAATCTCGCCATTACTTTATCAAATGTTCTATTTATACAGCCGTATGAGCTGTCTTTCTGATCTGTTGCACCCTGATGACCCAAGTATTAACAATCATGAGGGAGTAGTATCTTGTAAATGAGACCATAGTGAACAAAACATAAAAATGATCCAACACGAGTATGTCCGAACTGAAACATTCTGTAGCGTAATTGTAACATTTGGTTTTCTTTTCGGTAGCGGCTTTTGCTCTATTTGCTCTATACAAATATTTTTGTCCATTTACCAGTTTCAATCTGACTGATAAAGATGAATATGTATCTGTATATGTCTCTGTTTCAATGCATGTCCCTATCAGACTACGGGCCCGACCTCCCCGCATAGCCACGAATTGATAAATTTTAATGATTCGTGGAATTTCCTGAACTTTTTTGTTTATTCGAAATGGCGTACGAATATGTAACGACACAAACAAGATATCGTTACGAATGTTCGGCAGACTCGGCTGAATTTGGCTACATGATACATTGTACTTAGGAAAAACTTGTTCATTCATTACAACGTAATTGCCCCACTCTTGATTGAGTCTCTGACTGTAGCTTTTTTCACCTCTGACGCTTGATCCTCTAAATGTAAAGAAGTAGCTTCTCTGATGGAACTGGCTTCTTTCGTCTACTGAATGATTATATTTCTTTTAGAACTGCAGCTTTCTCTTGCCCATTGATGTACATTTTTAGTTATTATTTCTGTTGACAGATTCGCGAACTTCTTGACGCGTTTCGGTGCAATCGGCTAACATTCGTGATATAAATTTCAATATTAAATTCTACTAATATATAATGTCAAGCATCTAAAAGCTGGTAGTTATTTCGTAAGCAATATTCGTGAGACTCTTGGCTGATTCGCATACTGCTGTAAATTCGTAGACAGTTCTTACTTTCTTCGTATCTGCATCGGTACGTATTGGCGTAGAATTCGTGACAATGTAGTAGCCTATTCATGATCGAGATACAAACTCCCAAATTCCCGGAATAACTTAAGAATAAGTGACGATGCTGCAAAATCGAATAAGATTCAGTTATGCCTCACCGAATCCCACGAATTGCAACGAATTGATGTTTAGGATTCGTAGCTGAACCGTTGTCCCTATCATGCGCGGCAACGTTCGGTCTTTAAAGCCGTTTATTTTATCCATTCTACAAAATTCCTGTTTTCATTCGGTACAAGCACATGAAGCGAGTCGGCACAAAGCTAGTCGTAATCTGTCGACGGAATGGCGCGTCTTCTGGATATTACCGTAACCATTTCAGTGGTTTGCCTTATCTCTTGTACCTCCGATGCAGCATCCGACGTATGATCATTTCCACTGTCAATCGCTCTTCTATGACACGACAACTTGAATCCAGTTGAACATTTCAAACAACAGAAACAGTTCCAAAGAAAACGTTTCATTTCGTGTCGAAAAGCTCGATAAACTACGGAAAATGTAATCACGTTCATGAAACTATTGGAATTAGCAAGCCATATGAAGAAAAATCTCATCTTGCCATGTAATTGAACCCCATCAATAAAACACATTAAAAGTGTTGCTACTACATACGGACCCCACGCGAGGAAATAAATAGATGACGTCGTGAGGAGTAACTTTACCGCGCTAATTCCTCGTTTGTGCGTCGCTGAGCTACGGCCGTCGGTTTTGAGTACTTCTTGCCTCCGTCTTATGATAGTTCTTATAATCTTGAAATTTGTGAATACGAGAAGGCTCCCTGAAAGTATTGGAATATACACTGCAGTCAGTATGCAAAACCATTTGTATTCCCAGTATAGTCCACACATATTTTCGTCTTTGTCAAATTGATAGTAAACAAAATCTGATTTTGTTAACAGAGGGGCAATGAATGATGCGAATGCGACTGTCCATAGACACAATATGACAATAAATGCCTTTTTAGTTGATTTCCAAGTAGTGTAGGTCATCGGTTTGCAGATAGCCAGCCAGCGGTCAATGCTTACCTATGGAACGTCATAGCTGTCTCACGATGTATACAGACTTTTTTTTATTTGACATGAACCTTATTTTTTATAATGTTAAAAGGTCTTTATTTGAAATGAAAACTTACACTTCTTCATATGATCTGAAAACTCCTTTACATGATATAAAACCTTTTTATTTGGCATGAACTCTTCTTTATATGATGTAAAACTTCTGTATATGATGTCAGCTTCTTTTTATGATGTAGATCTACATGATATTAGGTGACAATTTCTTTATATGATGTGTAAAACTTTTTTTTTATAGAATGTGAAAACTTCTTTTTATGACTTGAAAGGCGTTTAAGTTGATATGATGTGAAAATATATAAAGATATTTACACATCATATATAAAGAAGATTTTACACCATATAAACGTTTACACCATATAAACGAGTGTTCACATCATAAACAGAAGTGTTCACATCATACAAAGAAGTCTTTACATCATATAAAGAAGTGTTCACATCATATAAAGAAGTCTTCACATCATATAAAGAAGTCTTCACATCATATAAAGAAGTCTTTACATCATATAAAGAAGTCTTCATATCATATAAAGTAGTCTTCACATCATATATCCAATAAAAATGTATGCATTATTAGACAGCTTTGGCATTACCATAGAGATGCTCCAGATAGATAAAGCACACGAACTGCCGTGAAATATCCCCGCAATCTGACACCACACTGGACCATAAGGCCAATACTCCGTAACCGCTGAATAAACTGTTGGCAAACACGACAACAGTCCCACGCATAAATCGCTAATGCTTAGATTCAACAAAAACATCCTAGAAATTTTTGGAATATGGCATTTTCTCGTCAGAATACAAATGTTTAGAATATTACTGATGACGATAAAAACTGACACAGTTATGACTATAAGTAATCTTGCCCAATAATAAATTTCATCTTCCAGTTTCAATGCATCAATTTTTAAATTCGATTTTTCGGTTCGATCGTTTGCCGTATATATATACGTTACATTATCCGTAGAATTAAACACCTCCATGAAAATGAATTTCAGCACAGAAATACTGTTTCTAGTGTAACATCTAATATCTGCCACTTGCGTAGATGGTCACATAATAAAATATTACACGTCTCTGTGAAAATAAGCTGTAGAAGTGTAACGCCAAAACGGGTAACGTCGAAATTGCATGAGTTAAAGTATGCGTCAATATTCGAAACTCCAAGACTGACCAAGCGAATAGGATACATTGTAATATATTGTAAGATATAGCTCGTCATTGTAATACCATTGTCGACAGGGCCATGTTTAGATGAATGATAGTCAAATATAAAAAAAAATCCAAGAAAAACAACAGAGCAAGTGACTTATGTTGTATTAACACCGGAATCGTATTAAGCCTTTTTTCTGACAAACTGACACTTTTATCTGGAAAACATCGCATTAATACCTCCTGTGAAATGATGATAGTAATTAGCGAGGCTTAAATAGGATGTCGCTTTATCCAGGACAAAATAGAAGTGCGTGGCTGTAGTATGTATGTACCTACCCGAATACGTTTGCAATAGTTATCCTGGGGCCAGTTGATTAAAACGTCATTAGCTAGACCTCAACTCGTTAAGTAAATGCTGCTACATAAGCAAATACACTATTATTTTTATTGATAAAATGTGAGAATCCTTTACATTGCAAAGGATTCTCAGATTTTATCAACAAAAAATTACAGTGTATCTGTAATATTCATGCAGGAAATTTTAACGACTCGTTAACTAAAGACATCGTTATTTTTGAACAACTGGCTCCTGGTGCCTCGGCACAGCAGGGATTATGCAAAATTGGATATAGTAAATAACCTGCTTACTTCTATATGTCGTATTTTCCCCTCAAATTCGAATCTTGCTTAAATGGAAACGTTGCCAATTGATTCAAACATAAACATCAAAGAAACGGTGTCAGAATTTACCGCAATACATTACGATGACTATGGCAGTTACTTCACACTGATGATAAAAGATATCGAATCTGTTGACTTTCAGAAAAATGTCACCACTGAATTCGAAAATTTCTAAAGAATGCAAAATAATGTTCCATGGACTTCAGCAGGACTTATCCAGGTCAGGTCAGATTAATACTGTAACATGTAATCAGTACTACTTGTTGTTATGCGGGCGGATGGGGCTCGTTAGCATTGGGCGGTAACTCAGCTAGTTGTTTGTTAGTTCTCTTCACAAAAACCAAGCTGGGCAGGGGGAACTCACAGTCCTCCTAGGAGTTTACAGGTCTCAAAACAAAACAGAAAGGGTAGAAGGAGCTCTTCGTTTAGGAAAAGGTTATTCCAAACTAAAACCTGTATGTCTGGATATGCATGTCTGGATATGCCTAGTCCAGATCGGTAGACGGAGCTGAAGAAATCTTCTGATTCAACGGTTTCGAAAGCGATACAGCAACATGTTGTAAAACATGCAGAGTGTAACCAGTCACTGAAGATGTTACGGTCATCCATTTTACCCAAAGCCAACTCCAGACGTCTTGACCTGTGTCTTGCCTCTGGGCGCAGTTTGGTGAGGACGAGCGAATGAGGTTGACGTTGCGCAACTCTTCCTCACTTTAATCCAATTTCATAGCGCACGTCATCTTATTTCTCAACACACACGCACTTGCATACACAACTAACACTGTCCAGACCAAGCTTAGGGACAATGCAAGATTCCTGGCTGAGAAGGTAAACAGAAGTTCAGTCATTTGCGGACAGAAAAGACATGCAGAAATCATGATGCACTGAAAACCATTTATGGCCCAAAGAGTCCTGCAGCCACCACATCCCAGCAGGCACATGGCGTCAAAATGACGTCAGATCGAAGTCGATGCGACGTCATGACGTCGCATCAACGTTGATATGACGTCATTTTGACGTCATGTGCCCGCTGGGATTGCTCAGTGGAGATAGAAGCACTCTTCTCACAGATAAAGAGGCTATCTCGGAAAGGTGGGCAGAACACCTCAATAGTGTGCTCAATTGACCATCAAGAACCAATGAAGATGCAATCGACAGACTTCCACGGACAGAGTGCAATGTTCTGTTGTATGAATTTCCAACTGTCATGGAAACAACAACTTTGATCTGTCGAACTCACCAAAGCTTTGACACATAAAGTCGTGATAGACTCTGGAAAACCATGGCCAAGTTTGGCTGTCCACCCAGATTCATAGCAATGGTGCGGCAATTTCATGATGGCATGCAGACACGTGTGCAAAATGATGAAGCTCTGAACCCTTTGATGTAACGTATGGGGTCAAACAGGGCTGTGTTATGGCATCAACACTGTTCAGCATGATGTTTTTTGCCATGCTCATGGATGCTTTTCATGACAGTGTTACTGGTTTTCCAGTCAGTTATATCAGGTTTTGATGGCAATATATTCAACGTTAAAAGGTTGCAAGCCAAAACTAATGTGCTAGATGAACTCCTCAACGCAGATGGTATAAATAAGAATGTTAGCTCAGAGGCGAAAATGCAAAGGGCCATTGATCAAGTCTCACAGTCATGTGATAAATATGATCTCACAATCATCACAAAAGACAGAGGTTGAACACCAACCAGCACCTGGAAAACCGTACAATAAGCCAACTATCACTGTGACAAAAACTGAGTTCTTGATAAATTCATCTACCGGTGAAGCACTCTCTCCAGAACAGTGTACATCACTGCCACAATTGCAAAAGCCCGTGTGACTTCTGGAAGACTCAGTGCAAATGTCTTGGGGTGACATGGAACCTTGACACCAAGCTTAAAGTCTACAAGGCTGTGGTACTGATAACCCTCTTGTATGCATGTGAGACCTGGACAGTATACCAATGTCACGCAAAGAGACTTAACCATTTCCACTTAAGCTGTTTGAGAAATCTTTTGAAAATCAAGTGGCAAGACAAGATTCCAGACACAGAGGTCCTGAAGAAAGCAGGGGTTCAAAGTATACATACCGTCTTAAAGCTAGCACAACTAAAATGGACTGGCCATGGTATGAGAATGCCTGATGTGCGACTTCCAAAGAATGTTTTCTATGGAGAAAGGTGACCAGAAGAAAAGCTACAAAGACACCCTCAAAGCCTCTCTGAAGGATTTCGACATACCAATAAAGTCTTGGGAACAGACTGCACAGGAGCGATCAAAGTGGCGGGGTCTCATCAACAAAGAAGATGCAATCGACAGACTTCCTATGAAAAAAAAAAAAAAAAAAAAAAAAAAAAAAAAACCGTGAAGCTGAAAGAAAGCGCAGAGACGGTAAAGCCAAGACCAATGAACCACCAGCAGATTCCGTGACATTGACTTGCTGTACTTGCAACCGACAGATTAGAGCTAGAACTGGCCTAGTTAGTCATCAAAGAACTCACCGACACACATGAACATCCAATATTCAAGAAATATGATGGTCATGACGAACGACCGCCCTGTGTCCGAATCGTGTAGTCAGTATTTTCGAGGAACTACATTTTCTATTTTCAAAAAGGGGATACATGTGTTATAATTGAGCCGCCCCATTGGAAAACCAACAATCTGCATAGGCAAAAAAAAAGGCGCAGATCAGCTTCGCAGTAACTGCGAAGCTGATCAGCGCCTTTGTTTTCGCTACTCGGATAGTACAATTCCTCCTCTACTTAACACCAAAGTTTTAAGCTTCTAGCCTGCTTCTGTGCTTGTACAGCCCGGTTTGTGTCGAACCTGTTCGGAAACCACATTGTTGGTTTTTCCACGAGGCGGCTCAATTCTTTGTGGGTTACCTCAAAATGTAGAACAATGTTTTTACTTTGCGATAAACCAAAAAACAGTACAGTGTTCTTTTAAATATTTTGAGCAGTGTACTTCCGAAAAAAGGCAACGGAGAAGAAATAATTGAGTATTCGCGTGAGAAAACCAACAATTCAGTTTCCGACCTGGTATAACACAAACCAGCCTGTACAGTCACAGAAGCAGGCTAGAGCCTTGAAATTTTGGATATAGGTAGAAGAGGAATTGTACTATCCGTGTAGCGAAAACTAGCGCTGATCAGCTGGTCTGCGCGCTTTGTTTTCGCGCGCGAGTCAGCCAATCTCGACTATACATGCTTCAAATGTGACTTTAACAAAGTCTAAGGGCATGTCATCTTGATTTCATTTCTATAATCTGGCTAACGGTTATGTAATTAACTGAATCAGAAATAAAGGAATACATGTAATTACGAACGAAAGTGCTGATCATGATATCAGATATGAACTACTTATACATGAGGCACTAGGCTTTATGTCGAACGAGTTGTGAAAGCTGATGACCTGATGATACCATTATCACCCTATAGATTCACTGTACGACAGAAAAAGAGAGAGGTAGCTGTCTCCAGTGGAGTAGCGCATTTTTAAGACAAAATTTGCGCGATAGTGGTAAGTATTTTGCGTGTTTTCTGGTAATCGGATTTGTTTATGTGGCACTTTTTACCTTTGATTGCTTTTACACATGCATGCATGTCGTGCTATGGCAAAATTTCCACAAAAGATGTTAGTAGGAGCATGGGTAAGGCATTCGTTTTTGATGGCAGTCGAAAAAAAGTCGAAAATCGCAACATTGTCTCTTCTAGTTTGACAATCGAACACTTTTGTAGAAAATGAATAAAAGCAGAAGTATGCGCTTTCTTGGATCTTTTAACATGCTAAATCGCAGTCTGGTTTGATTTGTCTATTACGAGATTTTCAGCAATTAGTGACTGTACAGTGATTTTAGTAGAGATGCGCGATTGTAGCAGTGGAGTAGAGACATTGTACGAAGTAAATCATATCTACTAAGTTGCGTTGTACCCAGTGATACTAGAAATCGTTCATGTATTCCATTAATTCTGAAGTGATAAATGCCCACGCGGCGAAAGAAATATGCACACATGGTATTTAATAGCTACGAAAGACCGGTGGTGACTTCACAGTTTTGTAAAACAGCATTCTACCCTTGGAAGACAACGGGAGGGGACATTTCAAACTTCACAGTACTTACTTAACACTTCATACTTCACACTTCACAGTTTACACTTCATACATCACACTTTACAGTTTTGTAAAACAGTATTCTACCCTTGGAAGACAACAGGAGTGGACATTTCAAACTTCACAGATCATACTCATAACGTGAGACGCCAGACCATGCGTGACGTGACGTGACGTCAACATATCTAACGTCAGTTGACGTGTATCAATGCCTGACCTGAAGTCATGTGATGTGACGTGACGTCGTGGCATGGCGCAAAATGACGCCAACAACGACGTCACGCGATACGTGTGTGACGACAGTGACGTCATATGACGTCACATGGAACGACATGCGGCCTCACACATAAAGTCATATTGCGTCACCTGTAACGTCATGCAGCGTGACGTTTGACGTCAATTAACGTCAATTGTGACGTCAGATGACGCCACTTGTGGAACCAGATGACGGCACTTGTGATGTCTGGTGACCGCGCTTATTATGTCAGGTGACGTCGCCTGTGACGTCAGGTAACGTCGAGTGATGTCAGGTGACGTAATTGTGTGACGTCATGTGGCGTCGCTTGTAACGTCAGGTGACGAAACTGTTTGACGTCAAGTAACGTCATTTATTACGACGGCGTCATAAAGTGACGTCAAAAGCAACGTCATAAAGTGACGTCAAAAGTGACGTCATCTGACGTTACAATTGAATCTGCATGACGTTACATGTGCCATGATGCCACATGATGTTATGTGAGACGTCGCATGTCGTTTCGTGTGACTTCACATGACGTCACTGTCGTCAATCACACGTTTCGTGTGACGTCGGTGGTGACGTCATTTTGCACCACGAAGTCATGTCACATTAAATGACTTCAGGTCACGCTTCGTCTGACGTCTCGAGTTGTGAGGTGACGTCATTATTCGAGATATGACGTCTATACTGGCCATGCGTATGAACTGTGAAGTTTGAAGTCTGAACTGTGAAGTGTGAAGTATGATCTGTGAAGTTGTGAGGTGACGTCATTATTCGAGATATGACGTCTCTACTGGCCATGCGTATGAACTGTGAAGTTTGAAGTCTGAACTGTGAAGTATGAAGTGTGAAGTTTAAAATGTCCCCTCCCGTTGTTTTCCAAGGGTAGAACGTTGTTTTACTAAACTGTGAAATGTGGGTATGCCTTAGAAACGCACGGACTTATGCACGTTTAGTAGAGCGTGTCTCTGGTCATAAAACATGTACGGTGAATTGGAAATGTCGATTGATTTGTCGCAAAATGAAGTTCCCGGTTATTATATTAACCGTATAACAACTTATCTTTGTATATTATATTAATTATCTCGACTCAAGTATTAACTCATTGTTGCTAGCATTAATTAATGTTGTCTAATGCACAAACAAACTTTGAAGAATAAAAAATGTTATTTTGGCTGACACAATGAATTTTTGTTCGAAATTTAGGCAGATTTCTGCTGGTTATGCGCAAATTTCCATACCAACGATCTCAATACTTCACACAGACTGTAGTCACTACTGGGTACAAAAAATAAAACACCATCTACTCCACTGCACCAGTCGCGCACCTCTTCTTAATCTTCCGTACAGTCACTAATTGCTGAAAAATCTCGAAATAGACAAATCACACCAGACTGCGATTTGGCATGTTGAAAGACCCAAGGAGGCGCATATTTCTGGTTTCATTCATTTTTTTCAAAAGTGCTCGATTGTCAAACTAGCAGAGACAATGCTGCGATTTTCGACTTTTTTTCGACTGCCATCAAAAACGAATGCCTTCCTCATGCTCCCACAAACATCTATTGTGGTAATTTTGCCATAGCACGACACGCATACATGTGTAAAAGCAATCAAAGGTAAAAAGTGGCACATAAACAAATCCGATTACCAGAAAACACGCAAAATACTTACCACTATCGCGCAAATTTTGTCCGAAAAATGCGCTACTCCACTGGAGACAGCTACCTCTCTCTTTTTCTGTCGTACAGTGAATCTATAGGGTGATTATGAAAACATGCCCATTTAATATATGCTCAGCGGCAAAAGGTTAGTCAGTGAAAATTCATGTAAAACCCCATTCAAGGGACTGTTTAAAAAGGTACAAAAGGTAATTAAATCGCTAGAACTTCAAAATCCCTTGATAGTTTGGGATTACAATTTCCAGTCGTAAAACTGAATAATACCTAGAGCATTTTCAACAAAAAAAGATTGAAATATCGCATGTAGTTTCGCCAGAGCGCATTCGCCGATTTTCGTTCTTCTTTTAAATGAAAGGGAGGTAGTCTCAAAATAATGAATTTTTGACTTGTTATCTCTCGAGACTGTGGATGAATTTTGGCAAGATTTTTTCGGTTTTTGTCACTAGCAACAACCTCTATCAGAAAGCGCTATTAATCAAAGCGCCGATTTTTATCATTTATAGGGTAATTACAAAAATGATGTTTTACGAAAAATGCCAATAACTCTGTTAAAATTGACAACTTGTGGAGTTTCTTTTCAAAATAAGAAAGTAACCGACCTTGAAAATTTGCTAAAGGGGGACATTTTCAGGCAAGCAACAGGTATGATAGTAATCCAGCTTGTCAAAGTTACTATTTTTTTCCTCTGAGTATATACATAGTTTTATTATGTTGTATTTAAAAATTTCATCTGAAATTATTTGTTTTTGCTCAAAACATAGATTGTGGGTACACGTCTAGGCGGTTCTATTGAGTACCCACAATGTATGTTTAGGAGCAATAATAAGAAACATAGGTATACCCCTGCATACCCCAGTTTTGTTTTATAAAAGTAGGGTATGAGGCGGTATAAATTTCACGGACATGTTTTCCTGATGCTGGACAAATTCTGTATATCAGTATCGCTAAAAAAAAAAATATTTCATCAGGAAAACATGTCTGTGGAATATATACCCGCTTAAACTCTACTTTATATAGAAAAACTGGGGTTCGCAGGGGTATACCTTTTTTCTTATTTTTGCTCCAAAACATAGATTGTGGGTAGTCTTTAGAACCGCGTCACAACTTTTCTTCTGAATTTTTCAATTTTAGCCGAAGAAAATCCTCTGTATATTGCATGGGAAAGTTTTCGTAACGAGGAGTTTTCGAGTCAGAAATAAATTATAACATATTGTCATCGATTTTACCCCCTCCTGAATTTGCAGTATAATTGTTCCGACTTTCACACCTCCTATACACAGATACAAACAATACGTCACAACCCACGTGGTCTATATTATCCAGGTAAGTCAGGTGACTTTCACGTGACTTCTTTCCACTTCCGGGTGGCAAAAAAGCGACCCCAGTTCAATGAATGTGTAATGAATTGTAATGTTTTGATGTATTACAAATGTAAAATAATGTCAAAATATTACTTGTTCATAACAAATTACATTTCCAAATATTTTAGCGTATTAATTGATGTGTATTATAAGTATTTAGCGTTTACTAACCGTGCGGGATTAAAAAGGTTTGCATCTCAGTCAATCAAAAGTTTGGTTTTTTTTTATACGGTAGAAATCAGATATCAACATTGAATAGCCGTGTTTGAAGCAAGTTTAAGTTTTATGAAAAACGGGTTTTATGAAAAAAAAAAAAAAAAAAAAAAAAAAAAATAAAATAAAATAAAAAAAAAAAAATAAAAAACTTAAGCCGTTAGAAATTGGGTGCTCTCTCTCTCTCTCTCTCTCAAGAGCACACGATTTAATTATGTCTTGCATGCGGTGAAATAATAAAAACACTAACACTTTTTTCAGTCCGTGGAATAGATATAATTTATCCACAAGTAATAATAACTTTTTTAAGTGTATCCATTTTTATTTACGACACTGGAATCATAATTATCTTTTTCTAGACCTAATCCATGCGATATCAACACCTGTTATGACATTTCGACCGACCGAACACACACGCCGGCTGCCCCGGGGACTCATTAATCCCTTTCATTCATATAGTGCCCCAAGAATGTGTCATTGCTTTTGAAGAGGGTGTAATAAATAATAATTAAAGAAGCCGACTATCATGATTATGGGCATCGTAATTTGAGGTGTCATAAAACTGTCTTCAGTAGCTGAAACCGCGTTTCTTTCAAATTGATTATGATCATCAATATGTGTATAGCCTTTGAATAGTTATTATTCAAACTGGACTTAGTTATATTTCAATTTGATTATTCAAATATAATTAATTAATTAATATATTCTTAAGAATGAAAAAGATGGAGAAAAAGGAGCAAAAATTCTTCATAAAAAGCGCTAAGATAAACACACTTTTATTGATGTAAGGCTCGGTACAAACAAGGTCGGAAAAAGGAACAAGAACTAATTATTTATTTAATTGTTTATTACCTATTTTTATTTATTTATTTTTTTTTATTTATTAATTTTTCCATTATGAATGAATTTTTTAGTCTGATTGCAGACGTGGCCGCATAATGGCGCAAATTGTTATTTAATTATAAGTCATATCTAAGTAATACATATTTTCGTTCGCGCGCGGATCCAACATCGTTTGCCCAAGGTGTGAGAAATTAAATTCTTTATAAAAGAGCCAAAGGCAAAAAATTATTTGTAATTTTGTATTTGAATGTCATCGTTGTTCCCTGATTGGGATGGCGGCACACATTTTACTTTAATTTAAACTCTGTAATGTATGTAAACAACATTGAACCGGAAATGTTTTTGCCACCCGGAAGTGAAAGTTTTAACCACAATGCAACGCGCACTACGTCATCGAGGTCAAGGTCAAATAATGTAAACAATAATATTGTACCTGTCTATATGGTACTTATAATTTCACGCCTTTCAAAGAAATTTTTTCTTTTTTCATTGCAGGCACGAAACGTTTTTATGCTTGCATTCATAGTGTGCAGACATATATTTTATTGCGTTAAGATTAATAACTAATCCTTACACAGTATAGTGTTCCTGTGAAATAATTTCTACAAAAATTCGTTGTACGAAGCACCATACGCTGTACACTGTAAATTGTAATCGTGAATGTTCACATCAAGAAAGCATGTCCGTGTAATGTATACCCCCTTGAACCCCATTTTTATATAGCAAAACTGGGGTATGTAGGGTATACCTATTTTTCTTATTTTTGCTCCAAAACATAGATTGTGGGTACTCGTTAGAACCACCTCCGCGAGCCGGTTCTAATGTGTACCCAAAATCTATGTTTTGAGCAAAAATAAGAAAAATATCAAAATTTTTCAGAGGGAATTTTAAAGCTAAAAAAATCTGTGTACATTGCATGGACAAGTTTTCGTAATGATCTATTCATTCGTAAACTAAGGGATTTTAATTCACACCTCCACCGTTTACGTCTAGGGCTTTACAGTTATTTGATATTTGTTGGAATTTTTCTGCACGAACCGCGATTGTTTAATTGTCCACATGTCAAGTTGAGCAACACAATTTAGTGAAGCATCCTGATTAAACACTTCAAGTTGGCTTACCACCGCATGAATTTCATTTGTAACTCTTCTAATTCGTTCGCCAGTAATTCTATATGTGTTGCACGAGAGCTCCGAACCAAGTATAAAAGAAAGCGTTCTCTACATTTTTCATCCAAAATTCCACACTCTTTATTTTCATCACAATCATTATCAATAAATTAAGAATCTACTAAACCAGAAAGGGTTTTCATTAATATGACGGAAGTATACGACGCCTTATTGCAAACCTGGAAATACGTGCCACCTATTATAGCCGCTATTGGAACAATCGGGAATATCCTGACGTTGATTACCGTCACCAGTCGTCAGTGCAAGAAATCGTCATTTACCGTCTATCTTGGTGCTCTGGCGATTTTCGACACTCTCGTCTTGTACACCGTTGGCACCCAAATGTGGACGATATTTGTATTTGGTGTCAATTATCTGGACACGGTACCATTTATTTGTAAAGCCAACGAGTTTACGTTGTACGTGATCTCCGGTACGTCATCTTGGCTCGTTGTTGCCCTGACCGTCGAGCGAGCCGTCGTCACGTACTTTCCGCTACATTCTCATCGCTTCAACAAACCACGTACTGGGATAATATGTGTCGTCGCCATCTTCGCTTTCCTAGTCTGTATCAACGCCCACCTGCTCTACGGATTTGAATTTTACGATTACGGCAACTTCACTTATTGTTCCTTCGTCGACGTCAACTACTTCGACTTCTACCACTACTACTGGACCTGGATCGGCGATTTCGTCATGTATTGTATCCTGCCGGTTATCATCATCATTACTGCGAACATAGCAACTGTTCTACGAGTTATAAAATCCAGAAAGTCCACCTCGTCGACCATATCGGAGACAGCTCGACAGCGTAAGCGGCATCTCTTTGTCGTCACCCTGATGGTCAGCATAACCTTCGTCGTCTTGTCCTCTCCACCGGCTTTGTGGAATGCTATTTCGCCTTATATCATCGAGGACACAGGTGTCTATACCCCAGGACAGTTGATTCTGGAGACCATTGTCTATTTCATGTGGTTTCTAAATCACAGCCTCAACTTCTATTTGTATATCCTCAGTGGGCGTCGATTCAGAAAGGACCTGAAGAATGCTCTTGTCGGGTGCCTGCCCAGGGTCTTCAGGAACAGACAGTGACAATAAATGGGCCGCCGCACGCATGGGAAAACCAACAATCTGCATAGGCGAAAACAAAGGCGCAGATCAGCTTCGCAGTAACTGCGAAGCTGATCAGCGCCTTTGTTTTCGCTACGAGTCGGATAGTACAATCTGTCTTCTTCTTAAATTCGAAATTTCAAGCTTCTAGCTATTTTCTGTGACTGTACAGACTGGTTTGTGTCGGACCTGGTCGGAACCCCAAATTGTTGGTTTTCTCAAGCACAGGCTCAAATGCTACACGGAGACATACTAGTAGTCCACAGACATACCACCACCATCTTTGCAGAGCAGCGGGTGTGACATAGCTAGACTTAGAACAACGAGAATACACATACCAAAAGAACTGCCATTTTTGTTGCTTGGATTACTGCACGGCATGACCAATGAATTGACCGCAACTGTACAATATCATGTAATGTAAAACGCCGTAATGTAATGTAAAAATTACAATATCATGTAATGTAAAACGCCGTAATGTAATGTAAAAATTACAATGTCATGTAATGTAAATCATGTATGTAATGTAATGTTATGTAAAACGCCGTATTTTGGTTCTCGTTGGCATGTAAAGCTTGCCGTTCGTGTCCTTTGGTGCTTGGATACCACGCGCATATTATCGTCCTGCACTATTTAACCGGAACTTAAATCTGACATACGAGGGTACATTTCCTAAGACAGAACATTATAAGTGACATACTGTTACCATATGGGGTGCCGTTTTACTATTTATTCCCTATTTTTGGATATCCATAATTTATTTCATATTACCAAATACTGAGATATTCATTTATGATGTAGAGGAGACACATTGACATATAGAATTACTATAAATATTCTATAAACTTATAGAACAAAAAGTTCTATAAAATTATAAGTGCTCTATAAAAGTATAGATCAAATACATAATCTGTCTGCTAAACTTGGCTAAATGCAAATCGCATTCCGAATGTGTATGCACGTTTGTGTCGACTCGGAGGATCTACGCTGCGAAATTTCACTTTTCTTTTTTGCATGACATGTCCAGTGCATCTTGTATTTCACTGTATATTTTTCGCATAACGTCTTTTGGGAAAATAGCTGCTCATTCGGCTTTCGATATGTTTCATGGTATAAGTGCCTGATTGTTAGTTTGGTTTTTTCCCACCTCGGTTTTTGGAGTGGGAATCTCTGTCCGATTGCGCCTTTTCCTGATCTTTGCCTACTTGTACCGTTCTAGAGATGATGTGGTCTTCAGAATTGTTCCAGCTATCGTTTGGACGCTATCTTGAATAAAAAAAAATATCGGAATAATTTCTGTATTTTTGCTGCAGATACTGCATTTTAGGCTTTTTTATTCATTTATTTTTTTATTTTCATTTTTTTTTTTCATAAAACAAAACAGGTAGTAGCTTGTACAAAATGTTGGTTTGGAGTTCGTATTTCAATTATTTCATTGTCTAATGTTTTTTGTTTTTTTTTTCTGGAGAATTTGGAATATATTCTAATTATGTTTTCTTCTCATCAGTTATATGCCTAGTTGAGGTTTATCTGAATTAGTAATGTTGCACTGTTTTCTATGCAGCTTCAGAAGCAAAATAGACATGCCATTCAAAAACGAAAAGTGAAATTCCGAAGCATAGACCATGCATATACACAAATGTAGTCACGGATTCGGGATGCGAATTTCATTTAGTCAATTTTGACAGACAGATTTTATGTATGTTTGATCTATGAATTTATAAACATTTTTCTATAAATATACATGTAGATGTTCTAAAATAATAGAATTTCTATAAATCAATGTATCTCCTCTAACGTTTCTGAAATATTACACAAACTCATAGACTCATCTCGAGTATTTCGTTGTAAATAATATAGTGGATTGTTTGATGACAGTGATTGAATATAACGTGTGTTTTATACTAGTGTCTGATATAATACTTTGCAGGTGATTTCTATATTTGAGCCGCCTCGTGGGAAAACCAACAATGTGGTTTCCAAACAGGCCCGACACAAACCGGCCTGTACAGCTACAGAAGCAGGCTAGAAGCTTGAAATTTTGGAGTTAAGTAGAGGAGGAATTGTACTATCCGAGTAGCGAAAACAAAGGCGCTGCTGATCAGCTTCGGCTGAGTGCTATATAGTGTTCTATCTCCATTTTTCAAAATTTCGCGAAAATTGGGCTCAAAAGTTTGAGAACCCTCAAATAAGGTCAAAATGTTCATATTTAATGTGAACATGCATTATGAACACATCATTCTTAATTAAAAAAAAAACAAACCCAAAACATTAGCAGTAAAAATACAGTTATTTGGGAAAAAATAGAAATTTTGTGTTTGGACATAGAACATTTTGCAAAAAAATTGTCCTTAATTTTTCATGACCAGGTAGAACATTTTGGTGACCCAGATTCCATAGCAAGTAATGCAGCATTTTCTTTCGTTTATAAGTGCAATAAAATATAATCCTTATCCCAAGTAAGCCTTAAAGGCTGACTACTAATAGGTATCCTAGATATCATATAATAAGTCCAATACCTAATGGAACCAATGACATAGAAGCATTTGACCATGTCTCCCAAATGCCATGTGGCTGAATTACCCCAAATGCAGCCATCTCATTGGTCGAAATGGAGATGGAACAGCATAGCATTATAATTTTGGGCAATTTTGGACATAGAACATAAAAGAATTGTTAAAAACATAAAATCGAGGCAGAAATATGAAAATCTGATCACACTAGGAGAAAGAACATTTGATTCCGATTCCAACAGTATATCATACTTAATATGCCCCCAAAATGGAGATAGAACAGTATAGCACTCAGCCGACGAGTTGTTAATATGGAATTTCATGTTAGATAGTTACTGATAATTCAAACATGCATGGTAATAATGGTAAAAGAAGGCAATGATCAGGAAACGGAACAGTCAGAAAGAAATACCATAGAGACTCACGCCAAGAGTTTCAAAAGGTGGGCGGGATTTTCCCTATACTTCATGTTGTATTTTTACTAGATGCTAGTAACTGATAAGCCGTCAGTCCTATAGGTACCTTAGCGGTTTAAGTTAAGTTTATACCTTAGCTAGGATTTTCCTTAAAAACTGAATTTGTAATACACTTTTTGATCGTCCTTTACTAAGGTTTAGTTTCCGTAAAAACTTACGGGACCGTTCCGGGAACAGTCAGGTACCTTAGCGGTTTAAGTTAAGTTTATACCTTAGCTAGGATTTTCCTTAAAAACTGAATTTGTAATACACTTTTTGATCGTCCTTTACTAAGGTTTAGTTTCCGTAAAAACTTACGGGACCGTTCCGGGAACAGTCGAAAACCTTACCGGACCAACACGGAAATTAAAAAATTTTATATCGCGTAAGCGACATAGTACATAGTTACAATAGTTTGATTATGAGCATTGGTTTATTATCTAACCTCCGTTAGCCTCTCTAGTGCAGTGAATAACACGCCCGCCAAGCAATTACAACTTGTTACGTTGGTTCTGAGTTCGATAGCTACTGGTGTCAATTTTTTATTATTTTTTCTTTCTTTCTTTTTTTTTCTTTCTTTCTTTTTTTTTCTTTTTTTTTTATTTTACACTCTTTATCTTTTGTTTAACTTGTGTTTTCTTCTTTGATTATTAGTAATTTTTCGAGCCGTAGCTGTGTTCTGAAGTGAAAATTGATAATTGCCACATGCATTCATACACACGTCCAAACGTCCAAGAAGGTCATAGACATATTTTGAAAACAATCGCGGTGATGGAAAAAATCCTAGAAAACATGATTTTATCATAATAGTAGGGACTATAGAATGACGACCGCAATTATAATATTATGGTTAGGTCTTTTGGGAAGCAATGACCGAAACATTCCAAGGGGTGTAGGTAGCATCGGCTTTATTGCGCTATTTCGGGTAATAAACCCTCATCAGTGACGCTTTATAAACCAACAGCGAAAACCAGACAAGGCTATAAAGTTTGATATGTGCGATAATTTTTCTTTCTTTATATTTTATTTTTTTAAATATTTACCAACCATCACTCGCCTCTGCATGTTCACAAGCTGGTGAAAAGAAGCAAGAAAATGTATACGTTTTTCTAAGATTTTTATTTTGCAAAGGTGATTTTTAGAACACGCGCCCAGGGAGCGCGATTGCATCGATTGTCGTACTTTGTAGCGAGAGGCCATATATTAAGAACCTTCTCTCACCATTTTGGTTCCTAAGCCGGACACATTCATTACGGGATCCCGCCCACCGGGGCCGTGAAACTGAAAAAGATGGTCGGCTCGTACCTCCAGGTAAAGCTTATAACCGACTAACCGACCACCCGATGACTGGTTATTTGCTGAGTAGGTCTGTGCCTTTTCAGAAGAAGTGGTTTAGTCAACCATCCACACATGATGTAAAGCTTTAATTGTTTACTTGGGTGGGGTGGGGGTGGCGTTTTAGTTTAAATCACATCTCGCCTGTCATGACATCCAAATATCAGTGGGTAGAAATTCCATAAAACTGAAGCAAAGTACCGACATTACCATATCGGTTGAGTGGGGCGTAAAGTTAAATATGAAATAATCAAACAAACGAAAAATTTACTCAACACATTACCGGTAAAGTTCCATGAAAGCCATGCTGATATCCCGACGCGACTGAACATTGATGACTGAGTGGTTAAGTCACATCTAACATGTACCGCAGGAGTCTTGATACTTTGTACATGTACTGTTTCGTTTGAAAAGTAGAGTTTTACTAAAACAACACGAAGAGGTAAAGACTTTCACTCTTGCATATGTATACGAGTACACAACCGTCTTCATTAAAAAAAAAAAAAAAAAAAAAAAAAAAAAAACAAAAAAACACGACGAGAAATGTGATATCACAAGTTACGTTGCGTTGCGAGGCTACATAATGAGCATAAACTTATTATCAAAACTCCGTAAATAATGCTTAAACTGAGCACTATTCGTCTAGCCTAGGTAAAATCTTAAGGTAGCTATCGATTAACCTTAAATATTTAAAGACAGGGTTTCTGTGCCGGGGGGTCAAAATACAGGCAAAACACAGGTAATCAATTATTGATTTTTGGTGACAGGAATAAACCAATCACATTACTGTATTTATCATATGACGTCGCTGTTTTCCAGTGGATAACGTCATGTCATAAAAATCATATGACCACACGTGTAATAACACTTTTGCGGGAATACGTAACGTTATTGACGACGTCCGTAACAACAATGTTAATTTTCATTCAAAATATGTCCCCTTTGAAGGCAATAAAATCCTATTTTAAAAGTCATATGATAAAACGAATCTTACACTCGTGGTCATTTCATATGAAATTTATTAAACTCGCCCAAGGCTCGTTTAATAAATTTCATATGAAATGACCACTCGTGTAAGATCCTCTATTTAGGACTATATATCATCTATTGGCTGAAATTTGATGTGAATGGTATGAAGTCTAGTGAGAAAATGACATCTGGGCCCAGAATTACAATGCTTCCTTAACTCTTAAGGTTGACCTTAACTTAAGATTTTCCTTAAAATCGATAAAAGTGTATTACAATCGATTTTCTTACTTTAAGGTAGACCTTAACTTGAGGAAATACTTAAATATTTAAGGTTACTCGATAGCTACCTTAACTTAAGATTTTACTTAGGCTAGACAAACATTGTTCATTTTAAGCATCATAAACAGAGTTTTTATAATATGATTATGCAGAATAGCATAGCAACGCAACGTAACACATGATAGATCACATTTTCCAACCCCCCACCCCCCCCCCCCTTTTTTTTTTTTTTTTTTTTTTTTTTTTTTTACATGAATGAAGACGGTTGTGTCTGTGCATACAAGAGTGAAAGTCTTTTTTTTAAACTTTATCTTCAAACGAAACAGCTCGAAGAATCAAGACTCTTGTGGTACTCTTGTGGTACATGTACGATCTGACTTGGCCACTCATTCAACAATTTTGAGTCAGGTCGGGATTAGCAATGCTTTCATAGAACTTTACCGGTAATGTGTTGAGTAATTGTCGTTTGTTTGATTATTTGATATATAACTTTACTTCCCACTCAACGGATATGGTAATGTCGGTACGTTGTAACCGTTTTATGGAATTTCCAACCGCTGACATTTGGATGTCATGTCAGGCGAGATGTGCTTTAAACTACCCAAGCAAGCAAGTAAAGCTTTACATGTGTGAATTGTTTGACTTTACCACTTTTTTCTGGACAGGCACAGACCTACTCAGCAATTAACCAGTCATCGGGAGGTCAGTTAGTCAGCTATAAGCTTTACCTGGAAGTACGAGCCGCCCATCTATTTCTCACGGCCCCAATGGACAGGATCCCGTAATGAATATGTCCGATTTAGGAACCCAACTGGCGGGCAAAGGTTATTAATGTATGGCCTCTCGCCACAAAGTACAGCAATCAATGCAAACGCGCTCCCCAGGCGTTCGTTCTGAAAATCACAGCTGCAAAATAAAAATCTGAGAAAATACATTTTCTAGCTTTTTTGCACCAGCCTGTCTACATTCACACGTGAGTGATGGTTGGGAGATATTTAAAGGAAGGAAAGAAAAATAGAAAGACAGATATCGCACATATCGAATTTTATATCTGGCTTTCGTTTTTGGCTTATAAATCGTCACTGATGAGGGTTCATTATCCGAAATAGCGCAATAAAGCCCATACTACCCCGCTATGTTTTCACTGCTTCCCAAAGGACCTAACCTTAATATATTTGCAATCGTCACTATATAGACCCTATTATTATGATAAAATCATGTTTCTTTGGATTATTCCCATCACCGCGTTTGTCTTCGAAATAAGTCTATGATCTTCTTGGACGTCAGTATATGAATGCATGTGGCAATGATGAATTTTCACTGCAGGACATAAGTACAGCTCGAAAAAGTACTATTGCTAAATTGTAATGAAGAAAACAAAAGTTTAACAAAAGAAAAGAATGTAAAAGGATAATAAAGTAATAAAAATACAAAAAAAAAAAAAAAAAAAAAAAAAAAAAAAAAAAATGACAAGAAAAAAAAAAAAAAAAAAAAATGAAAACAGAACCCACGTCTCAAGTTGCAATTGGTAGGCGGGCGTGTTAACCACTGCACCACAGAGTCTAACGGGGGTTAGACAATAAACCAATGTTCATAATCAAAATATTGTAACTGTGTATCATGCCGCTTACGCGATATAAAATTTATAAATTTCCGTGTTGCTCCGGTTAGGTTTTCGACTGTTCCCGGAACGGTCCCGTAAGTTTTTACGGAAACTTCACCTTAGTAAAGGACGATCAAAAAGTGTATTACAAATGCACTTTTTAAGGAAAATCCTAGCTAAGGTATAAACTTAACTTAAACCGCTAAGGAGGCCTTAACTTAAGGAATGATTGTAATTCTGGGCCCTGAATGCTAATCCCCTTTATATAGGCCAGCCCTGTCTTTAAGTATTTCCTCAAGTTAAGGTCTACCTTAAAGTAAGAAAATCGATTGTAATACACTTTTGTCGATTTTAAGGAAAATCTTGAGTTAAGGTCGACCTTAAGAGTTAAGGAAGCATTGTAATTCTGGGCCCTGGTACTTATACTAAGAAACCATATCGTAAGCCGAGTGAGCAGCTATTTCCCAATAGGCGGCCACTCAGTTAAACTATGAAACGTACATAAATAAGGTGCAAACAGCACAAAAGTTCAACGCCAAAACATAAAACAATTTGAACCACTACAGAAGTATCGCCTTGGAACGGTGAGTAATATAAAATTACGGAGGGTGGTAGGGGGGTTAAACTAGTTTTACGGGCGCCTAACCTCACTCTCAGTTACTGCAGTGGTACATAACATTTAGTTAGTTGTTCGGTATAGGGTTTAAAGGTTGTTAACAGGATAAACTGGTTGTTTTAATATACATGTATCAGGGCTTAGCAAATATTGCGGGTTGTGTTCGAGCCTGGTATTTAGAAAGGCAACGTCGTTGTAACTACAGAACAGTTCCCAGTTTAACATTGCATTTATATATCTTACATCCCTTTGGGCGAAATATGTAAATTGTCATTGCAATTGTTTGAACTATTTGAGAGGAGTGTTGGAAAGAAATGAAGATAGGACAACTTGTGAAGGAAAAGATAACGTTTATTTTATAAGTATAAGCATTAAAATTGTACAAATATTCGGAAAAACTAGATCTATGCATTCTTGTCGCCTCGTCTATTTTCTTAAAACGCACAATGATGGAAAAGCATAACAAATCGAACCTTCGCTAGCCTTCTCTTAAGGCAGGGCCTACCCTACATAAATTAAAACACCTTAACTCATATAAGCCTGGCGTCCCTTTTGTGGGACATAGGCAAACAGTATAGCCCCAGATGTGACGCCACAGAACGCGGCGTCCCATCTGGGACTATCCTGTTTGCATAGAGAAATTTCATCGAAAAATGAGGTAAAAAATAAAATCACTCCTAACAACCCTAAAATGACTGGACTCACCCAATTTGATAATGATGGGAGAATCCATTCGTCAAATATGGGTTAAACACTATATATATATATATGTTAATGTCTACGTGATTTTAATCTGATGAGGCAAAATGTTCATTAGATCTATCATTTCGACAGGCTGCAAATAATACATAGTAAATGTGAAAATAATCGAGACGTAAAACTGAAAATGTGAAAGCCCTTTGAGACATAATAAATTATATTAATATAACTCTGTGTCTGATAGTATCTCCGTGGATTAAATTAGCTCTTCAAAAACATGAACAACGATAAATAATACAATGCCATTTGCAATAAACAGAGATTTTTCATCTTTAAAAATTGAAAATTTTCAGCTGAAAGTTTTTGATATTTTTCTTATTTTTGCTCCAAACATAGATTGTGGGTACACGTTAAAACCGCCTCGGCGAGGCGGTTCTAACGAGTACCCACAATCTATGTTTTGGAGCAAAAATAAGAAAAATAGGTTAACCCCTGCATACCCCAGTTTTGCTATATAAAAGTGGGGTTCAAGGGGGTATACATTACAAGGACATGTTTTCCTGATGGAACTCAATAAATTGTTCTTTTAATTTAGGCCTAGAAGTTATTTTCTTAAATTTAGACTATAACATGGGCCGTGACGCGAGAAACTCGGTCTTCGGGATTTCCGACCAGGTCCTACACTAACCGGCCTGTACAGTCTCAGAAATAGGCCAGAAGCTTGAAATTTCGGATTTAGGAAGAAGAGGAATTGTACTATCCGTGTAGAGAAAACATAGGCGCTGATCAGCTGTGCAAAATCCGATTTTCTCATGACGCGGCTCATAAAACTTTACTAGGAGACCAACACTTCAAATGACTGTAGACAATTCAAGGAAAGGATTCATAAAATTGATAAACGGGCAGTAGATAGGAGAAAATACATGACTGATTTCAAATAGACAATGCTGTACATGAAAATAAAAGAAAAGTATGGCACTAAATTTTCAGATTGCACTATTTTCAGATTGGAAAAAAAGAGGATTTGATAGCTTAGATTTACTAGAAAGTGTTATCATAAAAATTTGCATTTTGGAAGGAACTTTTTTGAATAGGCTGATTAGCAAATATAACCATCGCGCTATAGAACTACTGTACTCAACAAATTCAGTGAATATCATTATAATCATCGAATAAACTAGTATTTGGCAAAAATGCTTAAGAATGGTGAGATTTTTCAATAATCATATTCGTTTTGGTCCATATTTTTCAAATGTTGCTTTCGAACACATTTTGTTTTATGACATGGCAAAATAATTGTAAAAGCTATTTGAAAGCCAAACGGAATTATTCATTATTTGAAGAGAGCTGAAAGTACATAAGTCTAAGAGTGCAACCATCAGGAAAACATGTCCGTGAAATGCATACCCCCTTAAACCCCACTTTTATATAGCAAAACTAAGGTATGCAGGGGTGTACCTACTTTTCTTATTTTTGATCCAAAACATAGATTGTGAATACTCGTTAGAACCGCCTCGGCGAGGTGGTTCTAACGTGTACCCACAATCTATGCTTTGAGCAAAAATTAGAAAAATATCAAATTTTTTCAGCTGAAAATTTTCAAATTTTGAAGCTAAAAAATTTTCTGTTTATTACATGGACAAGATTTCGTAATGAGTTCTCTTTTAGTTTGTAAATCTAACAATATTGGAGATAGTGGTTCTTCCAAGAAGTGCAAGATGCTTTAGTTCCTTCATTTGATATCTGTGTGATTTGTCGATTTCGTCATCTTTGCATGCAATAATTACTGAATAACGTCCATAATTCAGTGTATGGCAACATGTAAGGCAGTGTATGAAATAAATGTTACACTCACAAGCGTTTCTACACCCGGTGATATATAAAATCGTACATAAGAAACAAATATATGTAAATGCCAAATATAAACTGAAAATCAAGATATCTATCTGAACTTCATTGTGATGACTATAATGGTGATTCATGTAAGAAAAAGTTGATTGACAAAATGCTTTGAACAATACTAGAATGCACTAAAATGATATAAAAAGTGATTAGATAAAATATTAAAACTTACAGTATAAAATAAAATTAAATAAAAAAAATCGCAAGTCCGAAGGTCATGTGACTCGTTCAGATGAATTTATGTCTTACTCGGTCAGATGGTCCTGGGGGTTTCGGAAAGTGTGTTTGACCACAGATTTCTAAACAATTCCAGTACTCGCTTGTTGCTTACGAATGATACCATTACAAACAATCCCTGGGACGCGTTCGCCAGAATAAATAGAATTTCAAAGACGTCAATTTTTGTCAGTATTCCTAGAAATCCAAATACCTAACAGGCTTCGGTAAGAGTCGACATTTTTATGTAGATAAGCACATTACTTCTGTCAGCTGATTTGCTACCTTTGAGTTTGGGTAAATGACATTCTCCAGATAGTGACTGACAGAAAACCCAAGTTTGACAAAACAATGAGCCCAACAGGAGTGACAAATGTCAACAAGAGACCAAAATTTGATGATATGTAGCAAATTCTATCTCCATAACCTAAAGCTCCATCTTGTACAAGATTGACTGCCATATTCGCAACGACAAGCAATGCAGACATAACGACAACAAATGCTGCACATGGAACGATAGATTGGTGTAAATCACTCTTGATATTAGATGGCGAGAAACATCTAAAGAGGTTGAAACTTGACACACTCATCCAACACAAAGTTGCAGCCCATGAGAAGTGAATGAGGACACCAAAGACAGTGCATGCGATCTTGTATTCTATCAGATCAATAGTGAACTGTTGTAAGATCTGAGCTATCAACAGGGACACGCAGAGACATAGATTGATCTTGCCTGGTGTTGTTCTCAGGATATCAAACAACGAAAAGGTAGTGATACAGATAATGAGACAAACAATGGAAATACATGAACATACAAAAGATAGTATTTTTGCGATTTCGTCCCATATGCCATGTGATTTTGCGCGTTTCTCATTGGAAATAAATTCAAGCAGCTGACTTGTAAGATTAAAGTAGTCATTAGTACACATTTCGATGAAATTACCGGTAATGATATAGTGGTCCGGCCAAGAAACCGCAATGCAAGGGAAATTACAAAACTGCTTTAAATGGACAATACTGAAAGATGAAAATAAGGAACGTATGGCACTCATCAGGAAAACAAGCCCATGAAATGAATACCCCCTTAAATGCCTCTTTTGTAAAGCAAAACTGGAGTATGGATGAGTATACCTTTATATTTTTCTTTTTTTTTTTCTTTTTGCTCCAAAACATAGATTGTGGGTAAGTCACCAATGCAGTTCGAACGTGTACCCACAATGTATGTTTTGAGCAAAAATAAGAAATATACATGTATATATATAAAAAAATTACAGAAAGTTTTCTGTAATTAGACTAGATAGAGATTCACCACGAGGACCGAAGAACTTACTAAATGTTATGAACCACTGCAGAAGCTGAGGGTGAGGTTAGGATCCTGTAAAACCGGTTTAAGCCCGCCAGTAACTTTGTGTTACTGATCGTTCCAAGGCGATACTTCTGTGGTGGTTCTTTTAGTTTTATGTCTTGGTGTTTAAATTTTTTTATGCTGTTGGCGCCTTATGTATGTTTTCATATCTTTAATTAAGTTACGGTAACTGTGTGGCCACCTATTGGGAAAATAGCTGCTCATTCGGCTTACGATATGTTTCATGGTATAAGTGCCTGATTGTTAGTTTGGTTTTTTCCCACCTCGGTTTTTGGAGTGGGAATCTCTTTCTGATTGCGCCTTTTCCTGATCTTTGCCTACTTGTACCTTTTTTTCAATTTCTAAAACTTAAGAAAAATCTGTATAATACATGGCCAATAACATGGACGTGTTTTCGTAATGATTTCGGATAGAGAAAGATATATATGATAGCTTAGATCATACTTAATCTTACAGAAAATTTATAGTGGCGACACATTAATAATTCTATTTTAATGAGTTTATGTAAATAAGCACAATTTACTTCCTTCAGCTGATTTACTACCTAAACGTTTTGGTTAATAACTTCTTCACCAGATAGTGACTGACAGAAACCATTGTACTCAGCAAAATCAATGACTGTAATGATGCCCATCGAATGTTATTTTTTTTAATAATTATATTTGTTTCTGGTACATATTTTTCAATTGGTTGCTTTTACACATTTATTTACGTCATTTTATGGCAATGTAATTGTAAAAGTAAAAATAGGCAATGATCTATGCAATGGTAGGCAAAAGCTGTTTGAAAACCATACGGAATTATTCATTATTTGAAGGGAGCCGAAACACTCTGTATACCGTTGATGCAACTAAATATGTTACGGCACAGATTGATGCAACATTTCACGAAGGTAGGGGGAAATGGAGAGCGATAAGTTGACTATCATGTCAGTTTTATAGGCATTAATGCGAGAATGTCTGGGTCATGACTTTGTGAGAAAACAAAGTAAGGATGCCTTCAGTTTTTGCCATAAGTGGTTTGTAATAAAAGCTTACCTTGTGTCAGAGAATTATAAATTTCATTGAAGGAATATGCCACCAGATACACGAAAATTGATTACGTTTGCTAATTATTCGAATCCTTCATCATCGTTTGTAAATATCAAAGTTTCGTTATATACCGGAATCATTCCTTGTTTCATACCACCAAAAGACAATCCTGAACCCAAGCAAACTTTTGCACAATATGGTGTTAACACACCTAGGTTGGATCGTTTTGGAAGCAAGTTACGTCAGAGAGTTCATTGCCTTGATGCAACGTACGTCCAATGTGTTCTTTTTAAAAATGATGCTATCTACGGCGGATCTTTTGGCCAAAATGATATTTCTTACGGCGGACACTTTTGCAAAATGAAAATCCTGTGACCGTTAAAGCTTGAGTGAGCGGGGCTAAGTGATGTTTGCATATTTTTTCTTATACGTCTTCCACTAGCTTCCAAAACTTTTTGTTTCGTTTTGCAATGACTTCAAACGTCCCAATTAATATTTTTAGTCATGTCGGACAGCGCCAACGCTTCCTAGTTGTTCATCGGTAAGTTTATCAATAAGTGTTTTTCTCAAGCAAACTACACGGTGTAGGTAGGTATCAAATCCAGAACCTCTCGTGGTGCCCTATTCTACCATTACGCCATCGCGTTCCCCACTTCCCAAAAACGAACTTATAAGATTAACCATCAAATGGTTGTCTGTTAGCCCTTATAAGTCTTATAATTCAGCATGACTGTTTTCATCAGAAATGTTGATATTATAAGCTTGAAACGGTTAACATACATACGCAGACACTCGACAAATGTGACGTATGTGTGTGTGCAATGATACATGTGTGTCACTGTCGGCATCAGATGATCTGGGACAACCGGGCGTTTAGTGTGTGTGTGTGTGTGTGTGTGTGTGTGTGTTCTCGCCTGTCAAAACTGTCTGTTTCCATGCAATAGGGTTGTGTATCTTAGTGTTGTTTCGTGTTTAATTCTAATTAGTAAATTTAAGCAGCTAAATCTTGCTGAAAAGACACGTTCTAAATTTCGTACCAGACCCTCAGGTGTAAGGAGAGGGAGTGTACGTGAGGGTCCCATGCACAGATCCAGAAATATATATCACTCGGTACTCATTAAAATTTCCAGTTGCGCATTTTTTCTTGATAGCACAGGTAATGTCATTGGAAAAGGTCCTTCAGGACCTTTTCCACAGTGTTTACTTTGAATATGAAGAAAATTGTACCCATGATCGACTGCTCTCTCTCAATTACGCGTTTTGTCACATAAAGCGCTAAATAAAAACTAGTGAACCCGTCTATGTTGACTAGACAGTTCACCGCAAACAATTTAATTTATCCATTGTTGACACTCCCTGTCAAAAAGCGGTAAATATCTAGCAAGCAGTCTCGATCGTGGCGACTTCTTATCATAGCGCATCTAAGTTAAGATCGTAGATACCCTGATGAGGGGTACAGAAACTATAGGGACTCTATACGGCTGACTTTTAGTCCATCACATCGGACCCATGGGTCTCTTTCCAGTAGTGTGGCTGCAAGTCAAAATTCAGAACTCTGTCACAAATTGACTGCACTGCCAAATGGTTTTCTACACTGTGACATATCGACATATTTGATTGTAATCGTGTTCTCGTGTTCTCTTTAGAATTAGCTTTGATTCTGTAACATCAGAAATTTTAGTCAATGCCTTGAGTGACAGTGGCCAAGCGTTCATAACAAGAAACGATATTTATACGAAACTGAAACCGTTATGGGAATCGAAAGTAATGACAAACCAGAGAATCAACAACACTGAAATCTAGAGCAAAAGGTATCAACCTGCTGCTGACCTTTTCATTGGTTTCTTTTTAAAGAAGCCAACTTGTTAGTATCTACTTGCAACATCGTTGCCCAGACCCTTGTCGGTAATGTACGCCTGAAATAGGTTTACGTATTTTGTGCTTACTCATAGTGAACTAGCGCACAATGTCATGTCTACAGAAGGTCCTTCCAGGTGGACTCCCTGCACCTGAAAGTAATGGGTTGACTCCCCCGGCCATTGCTTACCCCGTCTCCCTAAAAAGTATTTTGCACATGCTCAAAACTCCCCACCCCACCTATAAAGTGCTTGCTCTGTAACTCCCACAAATTATCACGAATGCACTATCTAGCTCATGAACTAGCCGTTATCTCTCCCCCCTCCCCCCTTTCACCAAGCGCCTGGTAGGGACTCAACTATGTTTGTTGCAAATCAAAAGCATGGTGAAAAAAACATTCACATTGTGCAATAAATCGCCCATATAAACAACGAGCAAGAATATCGGGAGCTATACTTGGTGCATTATGGAGAATATGTATAGGGTTATACATTTTTCACCATATAATTGGCATACACATGCAGATTAATTTAAAAAATCAAATATTTTTATCCAAATTGATACTAAAGCCGTCAATTCACAGCACAAAATGTTAGAAAAATTAAACATCAAAGTGTCCGCCGTAAGAAAAATCATTTTTGGCCTAAAGATTCGCCGTAGTTAGCATCATTTTTCAAAAACACCTCTTGTACGTAGGTAGTATCCAGGCAATGAACTCATTGACGTACGTTGCTTCCCAAGCGATCCAACCTAGGTGTGTTAACACCATATTGTGCAAAAGTAGGCTTGAATACATGATTGTTGTTTGATGGTATTAAACAAGGAATGATTCCGGTTTATATTGAAACTTTGATAATGACAAACGGTGATGAAGGATTTGAGCAATTAGCAAACATAATCAATTTTCGTGTATCTGATTGCATATTTCTTCAATGGAATTTATAATTTCTGTCTCGAGGTAAGGTTTTTTAACAAACTACTTATGGCAAAAACTGAAGGTATCCTTACTTTGTATTCCCACAAAGGCACGGCCCAGACATCCTAACATTAATGCCTGTAAAATTGAATTAATGGTCAACTTACCGTTCTCAATTTCCCCTTACTTTCGTGAAATGTTGCATCAATCTGTGCCGAAACAAATTTGGTTGCATCAACGGTATACAGGGTGCGAAAGTACATAAGTCTATGAGTGCAACATATTTCTTTTAGTTTAGAAATCTAACAATATTGGTGATAGTGGTTCTCTCAAGAAGTGCAAGATTCTTTAGTTCCTTCAACTTAATATCTGTGTGATTGGTCGATTTCGTTATCTTTGCATGCAATGATTACTGAATTACGTCCAAAATTCAGTGAATGACCACATTGTAGCAGTAAATGAAAGGCAGTGAACGAAATCAATGTTACACTCACAAGCGTTACTACACCCGGTGATATATAAAATCGTACATAAGAAACAAATATATGTAAATACCAAATACGTAGGTTGTTCGGAAAGTTCGTGTAATTGTGTTATAACTCTCTTAATTTTCATACATTGTACTGGAAAGTTGGTGTGCGTTAACTTCCACTTATTTTTAATTGTTGATGGAAAAATGAAAGAAAAGTGACGGGTGAAACCAAAAATACAGGTTGCCGTGGCAACGTCATCATCGGTACCCGGAGCAGTCCGAAAAATGTCACTTTTTAAAACGAAGTCTTAAAGTAATAAACATAATTTCTGACTGTTTGCTCATCACCAGAAGAGCATGGAATCGTCATGTAATATTTCTACAACATAACATTATTTCCTGAAAATTTTAAATCAATTTGATGTTCCACAAAAAAAGTAATGGCCCATTATTACGAGGGTTGTATGGAAGACCATGACGTCAAACAATGTCGTTGCGTTGCGAAGGATTAAGAAATTATACGCTTTCTTCACAAAACACCCACAGAAACACTTAAAATGGTCAAACAACTTGGAAAACTATGAATAATGAAGTTCAGTGTTTATGTACAAATGACTCTTATGTTTTAACAGTGGAATAAAATCAAGTGATGACGATATACGAAGAAACCATCTTGAAGTGGAATTGTGTGCCATTAAGAATTGCGAAAAATTGATAATTCAGCGGAAAATATTAGCAAAATAGACTCTGGAGCTGTATCACCACATACTGATACTGGTCACGGAAACTTATTACAAAAGGATGGGCAGACAGATAAAATACGTAAATATTGTTGGTGTTTATGCTGAGAAAGTGAGATCATCGCCAACTAGATCAGAGTAATGAATGACGTTATTGCAACGTCATTTTGACTTTGGCGTGCTCCGGGTACCTGTACCACACCTTTTTGTAATGAACATATTTTCATTGTGTCTTAGTACAATATATTCGTTTTCACAGCATTTATAGAGGATATGCTGAAGTTAAAATAGGTATGTTTCTTTTTGTTTTAATATGAATATTATGTGAATGAGCAGACAATTGTTCGAACTTTCCGAACGCCCCTCGTATAAACTGAAAATCAAGATATCTATCTGAACTTCATTGTGATGACTATAATGGTGATTCATGTAAGAAAAAGTTGATTGACAAAATGCTTTGAACAATACTAGAATGCACTAAAATGATATCAAAAGTGATTAGATAAAATATTAAAACTTACAGTATAAAATAAAATAAAATAAATAAATAAAATAATAAAAAAAAAAAATAAAATAAAAAAAAAATCGCAAGTCCGAAGGTCATGTGACTCGCTCAGATGAATTTATGTCTTACTCGGTCGGATGGTCCTGGGGGTTTCGGAAAGTGTGTTTGACCACAGATTTCTAAACAATCCTAGAACTCGCCTGTTACATACGAATGATACCATTACAAACAATACCTGGGACGCGTTCGCCAGAATAAATAGAATTTCAAAGACGTCATTTTTGTCAGTATTCCTAGAAATCCAAATACCCAACAGGCTCCGGTAAGAGTCGACATTTTTATGTAGATAAGCACATTACTTCTGTAAGCTGATTTGCAACCTTTAAGTTTGGGTAAATGATTTATTCTCCAGATAGTGACTGACAGAAAACACAAGTTTGACAAAACAATGAGCCCAACAGGAGTGACAAATGTCAACAAGAGACCAACATTTGCTGATATGTAGCAAATTCTATCTCCATAACCTAATGTACCATCTTGTACAAGATTGACTGCCATATTCGCAACGACAAGCAATGCAGACATAACGACAACAAATCCCAGCGGACACATGACTTCATAATGACGTCATATAAACGTCGATGCGACGTCATGACGTCGCATCGACGTCGATCTGACGTCATTATGACGTCATGTACCTTGACGTCATGTGCCTGCTGGGCAGATTGGTATAAATCACTCTTGATAATAGAAGGTGAGAAACATCTAAAAAGGTTAAAACTTGACACGCTCATCCAACACAAAGTTGCAGCCCATGAGAAGTGAATGAGGACACCAAAGACAGTGCATGCGATCTTGTATTCTATCAGATCAATAGTGAACTGTTGTAAGATCTGAGCTATCAACAGGGACACGCAGAGACATAGATTGATTTTGCCTGGTGTTGTTCTCAGGGTATCAAACAACGAATAGGTAGTGATACAGATAATGAGACAAACAATGGAAATACATGAACATACAAAAGATAGTATTTTTGCGATTTCGTCCCATATGCCATGTGATTTCGCGCGTTTCTCATTGGAAATAAATTCAAGCAGCTGACTTGTAAGATTAAAGTAGTCATTAGTACACATTTCGATGAAATTACCGGTAATGATATAGTGGTCCGGCAAAGAAACCGCAATGCAAGGGAAATTACAAGACTGCTTTAAATGGACAATACTGAAAGATGAAAATAAGGAACGTATGGCACTCATCAGGAAAACAAGCCCATGAAATGTATACCCCCTTAAATGCCTCTTTTGTAAAGCAAAACTGGAGTATGGATGGGTATACCTTTATATTTTTCTTTTTTTTTGTTTTTGCTCCAAAACATAGATTGTGGGTAAGTCACCAATGCAGTTCGAACGTGTACCCACAATCTATGTTTTGAGCAAAAATAAGAAATATACATGTATATGTATAAAAAAAATTACAGAAAGTTTTCAATTTCTAAAACTTAAGAAAAATCTGTATAATACATGGCCAATAACATGGACGTGTTTTCGTAATGATTTCGGATTGACAAAGATATATATTATAGCTTAGATCATACTTAATCATACAGAAAATTTATAGTGGCGACACATTAATAATTCTATTTTAATGAGTTTATGTAAATAAGCACAATTTACTTCCTTCAGCTGATTTACTACCTAAACGTTTTGGTTAATAACTTCTTCACCAGATAGTGACTGACAGAAACCATTGTACTCAGCAAAATCAATGACTGTAATGATGCCCATCGAATGTTATTTTTTAATAATTATATTTGTTTCTGGTACATATTTTTCAATTGGTTGCTTTTACACATTTATTTACGTCATTTTATGGCAATGTAATTATAAAAGTAAAAATAGGCAATGATCTATGCAATGGTAGGCAAAAGCTGTTTGAAAACCATACGGAATTATTCATTATTTGAAGAGAGCCGAAAGTACGTAAGTTTAACAGTTTAGTTTGGAAATCTAACAATATTTGTGATAGTGGCTCTCTCAAGAAGTGCAAGATGCTTCTGTTCTTTCAATTTAATATCTGTGTGATTTGTCGATTTTGTCATCTTTGCATGCAATAATTACTGAATAACGTCCATAATTCAGTGTATGGCAACATGTAAGGCAGTGTATGAAATAAATGTTACACTCACAAGCGTAACTACACCCGGTGATATATAAAATCGTACATAAGAAACAAATACGAGGGATTTTCATGAATAACGTAAACTAACTTGATAACTATAAAATGTGATAAAACATTGCAATAAAAATAATATCAGCATAAATCTGTATCAATTCTCTGTCATGTGGTCAAGTTTGGTGTAAATCCGATTAGTTTTAGGAAAATTACAGGCTCCTGAAGACAGCTAGTACCATGACCGCGGGGCACGTCAACTGGGTAATGCGACGTCAACTAGGTCATTAGCGTTGAACGATGAAGAGTTGTGTTTGGTGTGTTCATTTCTTCTCAAAGGTGTCACCATTATGCACTTTTGACATGTGTAACTGCTTTGTCAACACTTTGAAGACAGCTCCTATACTCTTATCGAACCTTTCGGACAGGGCACTAACAGTCAATTGTCTCTCTTCATCAAGGGCGTCACAAATCGATGTCAACGTTTTCTCCGTGACATTTGATTTCCGCCCTCGACCCGACCGTTCTTAAATCATGCTCCACGATCCTGAAATCTGTTATACCACTGAAAGACCAATGTCCGACTGATAGAAGTCCTACTTCGTCTTACTGTAATCATTTTGTACCCTTCCGTTGGTGTTTCCACGGGATCTTGACAAAATTTGATTACTGCACGGTCTCAAGGTGATCCATTGCCACAAAAACTGGACGTTTTGACGTTGGCTCCGAGGAACTTAAAAAGTTGTTTACTTCCGAATGCAATTGTCAAATGATGTCATTTTTTTCAGCTAAAGTTCAAATGACGCTTGGTGCAATTCTGACGAAATTTCAAGCCAATGTGTCAATAATCAACTGTTTTTCAAGCAAATAAATGCATACAAAGAAGGTAAAAAATCGGATTGCCCCGGATGACCGTTACCAAGGTAAAATAAACAGCTCGTGTGCCTATAGTATCAACGTTATCACGCTCAAATTTGGTTCTTTGATTAAACATGAATTCCAAAACATCATAATACATGTTTCAGTACCATGCTTTGCTAAGTGAGCGTTTTACAGCAAAAGTCTTCGTTATTTATGAACAAACCACGTATAATAATAAATAAAATAAATTATGTAAATGCCAAATATAAACTGAAAATCAAGACATCTATCTGAACTTCATTGTGATGGCTATAAAGGTGATTCATGTAAGAAAAAGTTGATTGACAAAATGCTTTGAACAATACTAGAATGCACTAAAATGACATCAAAAGACCGAAATAAACTGGTGATTAGATAAAATATTAAAACTTACAGTATAAAATAAAATTAAAAAAAAAAAAAAAAAAAAAAGAAAAAAAAAAAAAAAAAAAAAAAAAAAAAAAGAAAGAAAGAAAGAAAAAAAAAATAAAAAATAAAAAATCGCAAGTCCGTAGGTCATGTGACTCGTTCAGATGAATTTATGTCTTACTCGGTCGGATGGTCCTGGGGGTTTCGGAAAGTGTGTTTGACCACAGATTTCTAAACAATCCTAGAACTCGCCTGTTACATACGAATGATACCATTAGAAACAATCCTTGGGACGCGTTCGTCAGAATGAATAGAATTTCAAAGACGTCAATTTTGGTCAGTATTCCTAGAAATCCAAATACCCAACAGGCTCCGGTAAGAGTCGACATTTTTATGTAGATAAGCACATTACTTCTGTCAGCTGATTTGCTACCTTTAAGTTTGGGTAAATGACTTATTCTCCAGATAGTGACTGACAGAAAACACAAGTTTGACAAAACAATGAGCCCAACAGGAGTGACAAATGTCAACAAGAGAGCAAAATTTGATGATATGTAGCAAATTCTATCTCCATAACCTAAATTTCCATCTTGTACAAGATTGACTGCCAAATTCGCAACGACAAGCAATGCAGACATGACGACAACAAATGCTGCATATGGAACAATAGATTGGTGTAAATCACTCTTGATATCAGAAGGCGAGAAACATCTAAAGAGGTTGAAACTTGACACGCTCATCCAACACAAAGTTGCAGCCCATGAGAAGTGAATGAGGACACCAAAGACAGTGCATGCGATCTTGTATTCTATCAGATCAATAGTGAACTGTTGTAAGATTTGAGCTATCAACAGGGACACACAGAGACATAGATTGATCTTACCTGGTGTTGTTCTCAGGGTATCAAACAACGAATAGGTAGTGATACAGATAATGAGACAAACAATGGAAATACATAAACATACAAAAGATAGTATTTTTGCGATTTCGTCCCATATGTCATTTGATTTCTCGTGTTTCTCATCGGATAATAATTCAAGCGCCTGGCTGGTAAGATTAAAATAGTCATCAGCACACATTTCGATAAAATTATCGGTTATGATATAGTGGTCCGGCAAAGAAACCGCAATATCACTTGAACGATGAAAAAATGACGTGTTTGATATTCTTATATCCGACAACGGCAGTGATACTCTATTACAAATTATCAATGGACTCATTTGTAAATATCGGTAGAGGCCCTTGCTACTAAATCGAAACTGAAACCCTCCTTTTAAAGTGCGTTTATAACTTACTTGACCTATCTTTAAAGTTCCATCGTGAATTTCAAAGTTTGTGATTAGCTTTGCTTCGAAATGAGCGCTACTATTTGCGACTGGAATACTCACATTTACAGTATTTACAAAGAGGCGCTTGAAAAAGTCGGGAACAAGATTTTCACTAGAATCTCTCCAAGAAACCTCAATGATGAAATCAGTTTCATTCACACTTTGTCTCTGATACAAATTAAAGTATATTCTGTGCCATTCTAACCAAGGGCTAAGTTCCACGTACACCCCTTTGTATTCTGCAAATAGTATATTCGTCAGAATATCAGTTTCCACCATGTCAATCATTGTATTATTGTCAAAATTTTTGAAAGGATCTTCATTTTTAACAATTTTATTGATATCATGAAACTGGACGATTGCTAGTATAGGAAGGCGGTCGATACTGATGTTTACAAACCTGCAAGTTTCGCCGTCGCGCATATGGAACAGTGGACACAAAACACGTCGGCAAACACCCTGTAAGACAGATATTAAAATTCTATATGGCATCACTCATTCTCAACAATTTCAGTTGAATTCATAATTATTGGATACAGACTATTACGATATCGAATAGTTTAAATATATGCATAAGTAAGCATGTATACAGTGTATGTTAGCATAAATTTGTGTTCCATCTGATATTCATCGGGTTTTACGCCCCACCAATAGACATGCAGATATAGAGAAGTAGAAGTGACGCGACGCATACTTTTGAGACTAGATAATTATCTAGCAACGCATTATTGGCGGTGTCTTGCAGGAAGACGGATGAAACGCCCTGTATTGGGGGACAAGGGCAACTTAAAACCAGGAAACTGAAACCTTTTACGATCTACTTAATATGCTGACGTGAATATGTCGACTGATTGAATATTAAACGTCATGTTGACTGACGCTAATTTTACTGCTTACTTACACCACGATAACAGAATTTACAGAATGGAAAATTAAAATCACACCTACCATAAAATTGTCATAAATGTTAGTTGACTGGTTTCCACAATCCAGATTTGTTGGTTCCGTGATTCTGTCATCAGCTGCTGGAAGTAATGCTTCGTCAAGATTCAGCAAAATGAAGAAAGAATATGTCAGCGTTATTTCTAAAAAACAAATATCGCATCTTCTGAATACGCTACTATTTTGTAGTATAACATCGGTTGCAGGATGCCTGTAGCTTGGATCGCCACAAAACGCGCAGTAGTTAGCGTCTTCGGATATCTGGGCTGAAAGGCAATCATACGATGAGAATCCGTTTACTATCAAATCATCAACTGTAGGGTCGCAGTCAGTATAACTGGCTGAAATACATACGTTGGCACCTAAGATGTGTCTCGGGTCATCTCCAGGGGGCGTGAGAAAATACACACATAGTCCCGATCTGATCAAATACATTTCATTTTCTGGAGTTCGTTCTAACGTCAGAAGCTCCCAGTTTCCAAGAATCGCGTCGTTACAAATGAACTTTGACTGGAAAGGTTCATACAATTGGATTCCACTACATTGAGCACAGAACCTATTCGCATATACAAGCAATGTATAGGGATCTACAACAAACAGTTCATATACTAAATCGTGGAGTTTTCTGAAATTCAAACATTTCCTGTGTAAATCGGAACCATTGTGGTCTCTTCTACAATCGTGTATCACTCGAAGTGCATTTGTGTTATCGAGGTGTTGGAACTCCTTATAGAGCGACTGAGCATATACAAAAGGGTACATGCATGATTGGTTTTGCCAGTAGTATTCAACTGTGTCTCTTTTCTTTATAAGAATAGCGTCCCGCTTTCGCCTGTGCTTTGCGTTGAAAATCGGCATAACGGTGTCGAAATAATCACTTGCCTCTCGGCGCATAAACATTTCTGGGCAACACTGGAGCTGATTCCAACAAGTGGGTGGGGTATCACAGGCACAGTCTATCTCGCACGTGCTATCAGCGGAATACGTTTGAAGTACACACCAGCCGATAAACAACACTAGAATGAGACCGTCTCGCCACATACTTCTGCAATACAGCATTTAAGCCTAGCGTCCTTTTTGTGGGACATGGAAAACAGAATAGCCCCATATGTGACGCCGCAAAATGCGGATCCAATAATGATAACGATTGGAAAGTCCATTCGTCATTATATGGGTTAATGCTCTGTTGAGACATAACCCACTGGTTACATGTACTCAAATAGAGCTTCAATGTAAGGTGGATGTATCAGATTTGATGAACCCATATTTGACGAATGTATTCTTCCATCATAATCTAAGTTGGACGAGTCCGCTTTCATTTTTAGGGGCCGCAGGCGTGATTTTAAATTTTTATTCCATTTTTTGATGAAATTCCTGTAAGCAAACAGAATAGCCCCAGATTGGACGCCGCATTCTGCGGCGTCACATCTGGGATTATACTGTTTGCCTGAGTCCCACAAAAGGGACGCCAGGCTTAAATGAGACAATATGCTTTATATTCTGTTGAAATGTTGCCTATATGTTGAGGCAACTGGTTGTACACAGAGCCGGGATTTCAGACGAGACAGATTTTTATTGTTCACCGTGAGTGAGTGACTGAGCGAATCGAGTTTCTCGTTTTGCACGATGACTGTTTATGAGCCACTGATAGAACCGTCAAATAGATGTTTGTCATTCGAGGCAGGACTTCTGATGCGTTCAGATACGAAAAAAGTATCCCACCTACCCAACCTGTATTCTATTTTTGTACATACCATTTTCGGATACAAATACAGAAATGCACAAAATCAGAATGGATTGTCTGATTAGGCGTAAAACATAGAAGCTGCTGCTGTGTTTCCGCTAACAAGGGTCGGTAGGTAGGCAAATCTTTTTATTTTTTCTCTAACTTTTATTTGTTGAAAAGAGGTAAAAATGATAATATGCAACTTTCTTCATCTCAAATACTAGATAATGGCAGACATTGAAGTTTAAAACATAAAGAAGGTTAAATAAAGTGAGTTTAAATATTATTGTTGCAGTCTTGACATATATATTTTAAGTCATATGTCCATTTACCTGAAAATTTCAAGGGTCGGTAGGGATGAAAATCTTCTTTATTTTCTTTCAAAATGGCAATAAAAACTGTAGGGTCGGCACAAAAATCAGGGTCGGTCGGGTTAGCGGAAACACAGCTATTTTTTCGACCTTAGGTTCTAAAAAGTGCGTCGTCACAATTGTTACTTGTACAGCATCAATGAAGGTTCGAACACGATGTAAAACTAATTTTATATTAGTTATTTTATCTTATAAAAAAGTACAAGTAGGCAAAGATCAGGAAAAGGCGCAATCAGAAAAAGACTCCCACTCAAAAACCAAGGTGGGAAAAAACCAAACTAACAATCAGGCATGTTTTCAATTTTATCTTTCAATTTTGTTATTTGTTCAATATTTTGTGCATATATACTCAGAGGAAAAAGTTTAGTCAGTAACTTTGACAAGCCCCATTACTATCAAACTTTTTGGTTGCCTTAGACATCATGAAAACATGTCCGTGTAATGTATACCTCCTTGAACCCCACTTTTATATAGCAAAACTGGGTATGCAGGAGTATACCTATTTTTCTTATTTCTGCTCCAAAACATAGATTGTGGGTACTCGTTAGAACCGCCTCGCTGAGGCGGTTCTAACGTGTACCCACAATCTATGTTTTGAGCAAAAATAAGAAAAAGATCAAAATTTTTCTACTGAAAATTTTCAATTTTTACAACTTAAAAAAATTTCTGTATATTGCATGGGCGTGTTTTCGTAATGGATGTACCAGTCAGTTCTTATCTACTCCGAGCATTTTGAAACGACATCAGCCTGTGGAAACGGTGCGCCGCATAAGCTGAGAATCGTCGGGGAATTACTGTACAAATGTGAACCTTGGTGACAGGGAGTCTTCGGGTTTTGCGCTCAATGAAAGGTACGAACTTTCTTTTTTCACTTTTTATTGTTTCGGTATGCTTTCTGACACACTCAAATCAAAAAAACTTTTATTGCAGGAACTGTAAAAATGAATAGAGTTTGCTACGATGCAAATCTTGTGAAATGAATGCGTTTAGGAAAGCCCTGATCATGCGCCCAATTTCAAAGCCTTTCGGTTTGGTTTAACAATTTTTAATCAAATTACATGATATTTCAATTTACATATATATATATATAAACAAGGTATCAGGATTGGAAAACAAGTCTTTGCGTGTGGAATAATAACATACTTGAAAATACCACTTCAAACAATATCTCACTGTGCATGGATGCATGTGCATTCATTATAAGAATCTTACATGAGTGTAAGGTATGGATAGACAAATCTGTCCCGAGGGTCACATTTTGGCATCACGAGGCTCGCCGAGTGATGCCAAATTGTGACCAGCCTCGTGATGCCAAATTGTGACCCGAGGGACAGATTTGTCTATCCATACCTTACACAAATGATGGATTCTTTTTCTTGCAAGCCTTAATGCGGCGAAGCTTGATTTTTATGTTATTTACCTAGAAAAATGCTACAATCGCGGCACCCGCCATTTTGAATTAAAACGTTTTGACGTCATTGTGACGTGTGCGCTTAGCAACGAAATTACGTGACGTCCTACACAACCAATGTTAAAAAAGAACACTTGAACGCAGGGTGCGAGCGGGGTGAGATAACGAGGGTGAAATAAGAATTTCTCACATGGGGTAAAACGTAGGATTTTTCTATCTGGTGTGCAAGAAATAATGCGAGACACCGGACAAGTTTAGTGAGACGACGGGCGCATTTTGTGAAGCTACATGTGATCAGTTTTTATACGACAATTTTGGAATAAAAGGAAGCAAAAACGCTTTTTATTTGACATTTTTAATGTTCTGTGCCTTCTCCGACTGTTCTTTGTCAGACATTTAAGGTCATAATACAAACAAGCGTAAATACTAGCAAAGAGACTAGCAAATTATTTCAAAGTAAGAACTAAAAGCCGAGTAATGGACACAATTACATTCAAAATCTCATCCCAGACACCTAAACACACTTGTGTAAATATCTCGCGCTTGAAATCCCATGACAGTTTGTTTTAATAAATATGTGTGTGTGCAATTCGTTTTCAATTCAAAAACACGCTGTCTATTTAGTTAGCTTGACGTGTTGCAAATTTAGATTTTGAGAACTAATTATCATCGTCCGTCTCAGCTAGCTAAACTGCACGCCGTTGCACTTCGGTACCTCGTTCACTCTAATATTTGCATGCAGTGACCAAGAAAGTTAGTTAGGTAATTGTCCAGGTGTGAATCAATATTCGCTATTCATTTTAGTTGGTTGGGGCCGGAGCTTCTTGTCTGTTGCTTGGCCCACCGGGGTCCAACTGGTGTTTTTCTTTTGCTCCGGAGTTAGTAGGTTATTCGGCGCCCAGGGATCTCCATCGTCGGGCAGCTTACTCAATCTGTGAGTCCTGGGTTTTGATTCATCAGGATGTTTATCATGATTTATTGTTCTTGATGATTCATTGACTAGTTAGAGATTCAACACGAGGACCGAATAACTAACTAAATGTTATGAACCACTGCATAGGCTGAGGGTGAGGTTAGGTACCTGTAAAACCGGTTTAAGCCCGCCAGTAACTTTGTGTTACTGATCGTTCCAAGTCGATACTTCTGTGGTGGTTCTTTTTGTTTTATGTTTTGGTGTTTAAAATTTTTTTGTGCTGTTGGCGCCTTATGTGTTTTCATATTTTTAGTTAAGGTAACTGAGTGGCCACCTATTGGTAAAATAGCTGCTCATTCGGCTTACGATATGTTTCATGGTATAAGTACCTGATTGTTAGTTTGGTTTTTTCCCACCTCGGTTTTTGGAGTGGGAATCTTTTTCTGATTGCGCCTTTTCCTGATCTTTGCCTACTTGTACCTTTTGATAGGGCGATATAACAATTTTAATAAATAACTTTTGCAAAGTCAAAATTATCTTTAAGGTGCAAATGAATTCAGTTACTCAAATTATTCAGCTTGGAGTCAGGAAGTTATTCGGCGCTCAGGGATCTCCATCGTCGGGCAGCTTACTCAATCTGTGAGTCCTCTTTTTGATTCACCAGGATGTTTATAATAATTTATTTGTTTGTTCTTGATGATTTATTGACTAGTTAGAGATTCACCACGAGGACCGAAGAACTTACTAAATGTTATGAACCACTGCAGAAACTAAGGGCGAGGTTATGGCCATGTAAAATCGATTTAAGCCCGCCAGTAATTTTACCTGTAAAACCGGTTTAAGCCCGCCAGTAACTTTGTGTTACTGATCGCTCCAAGGCGATACTTCTGTGGTGGTTCTTTTTGTTTTATGTCTAGGTGTTTAAATTTTTTGTGTTGTTGGTGCCTTATGTATGTTTTCGTATTTTAGTTAACTTTAGATAACTGAGTGGCCACCTATAGAAAAAAATAGCTGCCCATTCGGCTTACGATATGTTTTCATGGTATAGGTACCTGATTGTTAATTTTTTTCCCACCTCGGTTTTTGGAGTGGGAATCTTTTTCTGATTGCGCCTTTTCCGGATCTTTGCATCCTTGTACCTTTTTATGCCCCGCCACTTAAAAAAGTGCGGGGTATTATGTTATACCCTCCAAAAAAATTTGCGTTCGAGTGTCCGTCCGTCCGTCCGTCCGTCTGTCCGTCCGTCAGCGTTTCGTTTCCGGGCTCTATCTTGAGCATTTATTGACCGATTTTCTTCAGACTTTGTATAGGAGTTTATATCAGGAAGGAGTGGTTTGGGATTGAAGATTGGTAAATTTCGTCAAATAAGTACAGAGTAATGGCCCTTGATTTACGTTAAAATTTCGTTTCCGGGCTCTATCTTGAGTATTTATTGACCGATTTTCTTCAAACTTTGTATAGGAGTTTATACCATGAAGGAGTGGTCTGGGATTGAAGATGGGTAAATTTCGTCAAATAAGTACAGAGTTATGGCCCTTGATTTACGTTAAAATTTTGTTTCCGGGCTCTATCTTGAGCTTTTATTGACCGATTTTCTTCAAACTTTGTATAGGAGTTCATATCAAGAAGGAGTGGTCTGGGATTGAAGATGGGTAAATTTTGTCAAATATGTACAGAGTTATGGCCCTTGATTTACGTTAAAATTTTGTTTCCGGGCTCTATCTTGAGCATTTATTCACCGATTTTCTTCAAACTTTGTATAGGAGTTCATACCAAGAAGGAGTGGTCTGGGATTGCAGATGGGTAAATTTCGTCAAATAAGTACAGAGTTATGGCCCTTGATTTACGTTAAAATTTTGTTTCCGGGCTCTATCTTGAGCATTTATTGACCGATTTTCTTCAAACTTTGTATAGGAATTCATACCAAGAATGAGTGATTTGGGATTGAAGATGGGTAAATTTTGTCAAATAAGTACAGAGTTATGGCCCTTGATTTACATTAAAATTTTGTTTCCGAACTCTATCTTGAGCATTTATTGACCAATTTTCTTCCAACTTTGTATAGGAGTTCATATCAGGAAGGAGTGGTTTGGGATTGAAGATGGGTAAATTTTGTCTAATAAGTACAGAGTTATGGCCCTTGATTTACATTAAAATTTTGTTTCCGAACTCTATCTTGAGCATTTATTGACGAATTTTCTTCAAACTTTGTATAGGAGTTCATATCAGGAAGGAGTGGTTTGGGATTGAAAATGAATAAATTTAGTTAAATAAGTACAGAGTTATGGCCCATGATTCACATTAAAATTTCGTTTCCTGCCTCTGTTTTGTGCATTTATCAACCAATTTTATTCAAACTTTGTATAAAAGTTCAAATCAGGAAGTAGTGGTTTGGGATTGAAGATGGGTAAATTTTATCAATGTATACAGAGTTATGGTCCTTCATTTATGACAAAATTTTGTTCTGCTCTTTATCTTGAGAATTTATTGAGAAACATTTTTGCTAAATTAAATTTGCGTGGCGGGGTATCATGCATGCCTGCAGCGCTTTTATTATATACACTGATGGTTTGACTTGACTTGAAAAACTTTTCCTTTTTTATGAATAAGAGATGCAAACTGGATCACAGGCGCTCGACGACTGGACTCATTTTTTTTTTTTTTTTTTTTTTTTTTTTTTTTTTTTGCATTTTCACCCGTTTGGAGACCCTTACGATATGTTCATGCAATTATTTTACCTTTAAAACCTTTTCTATCAATCCTCAATCAACCCTCGTCTATGGGCTACTATATAGACAAGGTCGGAAACGCGGTGTCCTAGTTTAATTGGGGTCATGGGATTCCCCGCATCTCAAACTCATACTTCACCCTTTACCGTTACTTCAATACTGGCTGTCAACACATGAGTGTCTTTGTAAAAGGTCTCGCCCATTGCCTTCATTCAAAATAAGCACAACCGCCTATAAAAACTAACAATTAAAGCATTCTACAGAATTGGAGGACATCCCGAATGAAATCGGCAATCTTGCCGTGACATTACTATAAATACACTGGTCACACGACGTGTTACGCCAGCGCGTGATATGTGTTACGTTGGTTTTCATAGGTTGCTTGATTTATATCCAGTCAAAACACTTTGTGATCTAGTGTCATGGCAACAATGCAATGCAATTATCCAGTAGGATTGATTCTTTCATAGGATATTTACAGTGACCTTCCACTGATTTCTAGAAACGACAGGTCACCATACAAAAACATTCGGGATCCCATCCAAGTAGACAGGTGGTGGTATAAATTATAAGATTACGGGCGACTATGCTTATTTTTGACGAAGGCAATAGGTGAAACCTTTTACAAAGTCGCTCATAAGTAGACACTCAGCATTGAAATAACGGTAAAGGGTGAAGTACTAGTTTGAGATGCGGGGAATCCCATGACCCCAATTAAACTAGGACACCGCGTTTCCGACCTTGTCTATATAGTAGCCCATAGACGAGGGTTGATTGAGGATTGATAGAAAAGGTTTTAAAGGTAAAATAATTGCATGAACATATCGTAAGGGTCTCCAAACGGGTGAAAATGCAAAAAAAAAAAAAAAAAAAAAAAAAAAAAAAAAAAAAAATGAGTCCAGTCGTCGAGCGCCTGTGGATAGTCACTGAGTCAACGCCTTTGTTTTTCGCTTGTACATATGAACACCTGAACCATGATAAACAATTATGCATAACTTCACACTGGATCATATTTTATTTAAGAAATGAATTTCATTTTTCTGGTGTTCATGGAGCTATGAACCGCAGTGGGTCGCGTGCAAAGTGAATGAACCCCGAAGGGGTTCATGTAAGCTTTGCTAGCGACCCACTGCGGTTCATAGCTCCATGAACAACAGAAAAATTAAACTCATTGCTTATATTTACATTCATTTCTCTCTATCGCTTGTTGAAAAATCACCAAGGCGGTCAGATTTACCAGCAAACAGAGAATCTACACACAGTGTGCGTTCAAACAGCGGAACGGCGTCGACGTTTACAACGTTCAATCAGATTGGCAAGATTCATGTTTTTGACGTCAAGTTTGGATTACGTCACGTCGCGTGACACAATGTTGTTCATGGAAGTATGAACACAGATGAACATCTTATGGTTCATCTAAGGAGGTTTTAGAAAAATGTAAATATAATGTCACATATACAATGTACAGTTTCAAACACATTCCGCTGTTGAAATATACTTTCGGTTGATGTCATGATATTATTTTCGCGAATAAGTTTTGCGACGTAAAAACGAAAATGATATGCGAAAATAATAGTTTATCAATAAAGAACATATTGGACGATTGTATAATGGTAATAATGGTTAACATTATTTACATGTTCAAATGAAAACCAAAAATGGTATTGCCATGTTACCATACATCTTGAAAACTACAGATTCTAAAATTGACAAAGTTTGTTAATTGACAAAGTACCAAATACATACATACTGTTCATCCAACGTATTACAACAACCGACGCAAAGATGTTGAATTCTTCTTCGAAATACAATGAAATAATGATCGTTCGTAAGATGTTCCATTTGAGTCGCATTTTGAAAAAAAAAAACTTTCGAAATTTCCGATCAGTTGTATGATCGCGGGAGTTTGTTTTCTTATTGAAATTTCGGAATCATTAGAGAGACAGCGTATTATGTATGTAATGAAGTTAAGACCAGCTTCGTGATTACAACCCAGTGATGATCTACGCGGTTGTTAAACATATGCAAAAAGCAGAATTTATTATTACGCGTGCACATCTTCATAATAACTATAGAAAAGATTTGAAAAATTGATATTCTGCATGCCATTAAACTGCATCACATTAAATTGACATATCATCATACATCGTATAAAATAACACTTTATGTACAGCAATAAAACACTATTAAACATGCAGTCCCAAATTACACATGAAGCGGTCCCATTAATAGTTACAACATAGTATTATTTTACAGTGTTATATGCAAAATTTATAAAATGAGAATGTCCTTTTTGTACTCATAAACTACTCAATATCACAAACTAGAATAATAATAATAATAAACAATATGATATATTGTATATTCTGTACAGTAATAGTTATTTATTACTGTACAATGAACATAAAGAGCCATTTGATCCGATTCATTTTATCAAATACATGAAATATAAATATCACACTGGTAAATGTGAAAGTACTGGAGCTGGTTGGCGCAGACTAAATTACGAACTGGAGTAAGATTAAAATGGCGGAAAAGGTAAATAAAACTTACACCTCTTTTAATAACCATTCTCGAATAAACTTATAAATGTATTTTATCTATCATGTCATTTGGCGCAAAGAACGACAAAAGCGTTGCAGTTTATGATTTTATCACGCAATATGTGATTTTTTATGGGTTAGAAGCCAAATCCGATACAGTTCTACCACATTGACCGGTGGCATGTGATTTCGTACTAAAGTTAAGGGAAAATGCATGTCTGAGCATAGTTTTCGTTAGATTAGCATATATTTATGAATAAACATTCAAGAAACAGGATTTCCGATCGCCATTTTTTTCTAAGTATCGAAGCACACATTTTATTGAGGATTTTCTACTACAACGCACTGGCAGCATTGCGTTGTAGTAGAAAATCTTCAATAAAACGTTTGCTTGTATACCCAGAAAAAAATTGACAATCGGAAATCGTATTTCTTGAATGTTTATTCATAAATATATGATGATATAACAATGCTGAGACATGCATTTTTCCTTCACTTAGGGCACGAAAACACATGCCATCGGTCATGCTGGTAGAACTGTATCGGATTTGGCTTCTAACCCACGAAATATATCACATAATGCGTGATAAAATCATAAACTGCAATGCATCCGTCGTTCTCTGCGCCAGGTGACATGGCAAATAAAATACATACATGATTATAAGAGAATGGTAATTAAAACAGGGATACGTTTTATTTACCTTTTCCGCCATTTAATCTTACTCCAGTGCGTACTTTAGTCTGCACCAGTTCGTTGCCACCAGCTCCAGTACTTTTACATTTACCAGTGTGACTATAATGGTCATAATGATATGAATTATCGTACGTATTAAGAAACCGTTTCTTTTCTCTTAAACGAAACTGCAAGAAGGATCGCCGTTGATCGGTTTAAAATTGTTAATTTCCACAACATTTGGGCACATTTGTGCATATATAAGACACTGTCTTATAATTGAGTATATTTAGCGAAATCTCAGGATTGTGTTACATCCAAATTGATCGGTCTTGAGATCATGAAAATTTCTAAATATTGGTTTAAACAATATTTTTTTTTTTAAATCAAATTACATTATATTTCAGTTTACATATAAACAAACTATCAGGATTGGAAAACAAATCTTTCGGCTTTAAGCTTTCCTCTCCGGTAAATTTCTAAAGATTGGTCTTAATACCCCCGAATCTTAGAATATTTTGCGTTTCTTGAATCGTACGATTTAGTGGGACAGGGCCAGTTTAAACGCATTACTGTCTGGGTTTAGTTCTTTGTTTGATCTTGAAAAAATAAGACACATGAGTCTGTGCGTGAGAAAACCAACAATTTGGGTTCCGACCAGGTCTGACACAAATCAGGCTGTACAGTCACAGAAGCAGGCTAGAAGCCTGAAATTTCGGATTTAAGAAGAAGAGGATTGTACTATCTGTGTAGCGAATTCAAAGGTGCTGATCAGCTTCGTGGTTACCGCGAAGCTGATCTGCGCTTTTGTTTTTGTCCAAGCATTTTGTTGGTTTTCTTATGCAGTGGCTCATATTATTTGATTTGAAATGAAGCTAGCTGTAGCGGCATGATTGCATATATAAAATATTACTTAAGAAAATGTCGCAGGTCCGTCTTATTCTTTTTCTTGCACAGTTTTAGCAAAATTTTATTGTATGACAGTTCCACAATGTTTATTTTCATAAACAGAATAAATACAGAATATTTCAGAAACATTTGAGCCGCCTCGTGGGAAAACCAACAATGTGGTTTCCGAACAGGTCCGACACAAATCAGGCTGTACAGTCACAGAAGCAGGCTAGATGCTTGAAATTTCGGATTTAAGAAGAAGAGGATGTGTACTATCCGTGTAGCGAAAACAAAGGCGCTGATCAGCTTCGCGGTTACCGCGAAACTGATCTGCGTCTTTGTTTTCGCATATGCAGATTGTTTGTTTTCCCATGAGGTGGCTCACTTGTCTCCAGCAATGCCTGGAAAATATAATGTCTCTTCAGAAAGATATTTTCTCTTTCAGAAACAGTTTCTGAATTTCTATGCTAATCGCTCCGTCGTTCGCCTGATATGCCCCGGTCTTCGTTTTTCGTTTACTCGGTTCTTTCTTGGGTTGTTTCATTGACGTCAATTTTATCGTCGGAGCGTCAGGCATAACAAAGCTCTCTTCATCATATTCCCTAGCTTTAGTTGTTCTCGCGAACTGATTATAGAAATCTGGCGGCACTTGGACCGGAAATTCAAGTTGTATATCATCCGGGACGTTCAGTTTCTCAAGTAAGTATTCGGATCGGAAAAAGATCAAATCCTTTCCTATCAGGCCTTTACTACTTGGCATTTGCCAATCAGGCGAATCCCTGTCATCCATTGTGTAGATATTTGGAATGAGTTTCAAATTTTCTTGCTATATATCAGATAGGCTGTAAGTGCAAACCATTACGAAAACATGCCCATGCAATGTACAAAGATTTTTAAAGTTGTGAAAAATTAAAAATTTTCACTAAAACATCTTTGATATTTTTCTTATTTTTGCTCAAAACATAGATTGTGTGTACAAGTTGGAACCGCCTTGTCGATGCGGTTCTAACGAGTACAATCCAAATAGGTATATCCCTGCAAACCCCTGTTTTACTATATAAAAGTGGGGTTCAAGGGGGTGTACATGTCACGGACATGTTTTCCTGATGGTCCAAACTTTCGTGTCAATCTATCAATTTCACCTTCAACTGCTCGGAATGCTTACTCGAATTGAGCAAGGTCACACAGCAAATATATCTATTAGGTATAAAGCCCGGCCGAGAAGATTTTTTCTAGTCTACCAATTGTAGTTTAAGTGTTTTCAACCGTTTAAGTTTTTAGTATGGTTAACTTTTTATGGTTAACTTTCAAACTTGTTTGAACTGACATTGGAAATGTCTAATAACATACCAGTGTCAAGTTTACTTGTATACCAGTTTTATGTAAATAAACCTCTAGACTAAGTTTCTATATTCTCTCCGTTTATTGAAAAGGTTTCTTGTAAAACGATTATAAAATAGCAGTGTCTGGGATCAGTGTGTAATTTTCCTCTGCACCTTTTCTCGAGGATCGAATCAATGCAATAATATTCCACTCATCTCGCTCAGATCACATTTACTAAATTCATGATCTGATGATGACACTTTGATTATGGCCTTGTTGTATATATAATAATGTTATAATGTCAAACTATTCTAAAGCGAAAAAAAAATCCTACTGGTAATCCATAAGAAAAATGTATCCAAAGGTTTAATAGTATCCAAACGTTGAAAACGGTCGCCTTATGTTTTAAGATTGAAGAAAGGTTAGTCTCTATACATTATTGATGTCGTTGGATCAAGCAAAAGGGAATTCTTAATTGGTGTTGGGATGTTGTGAGAAAATTGCGTGTTTCATAAAACGCATATATGGCCTTATTTCTCCAATAAAGAACGAATGTATGTATTTAACAAGTAGTTAAGTTGCCTGTTTGCCTTTCACAGTAAATGCATTAATAAATACGTATTTTTCATCACGAGTAGTCTCAGATCATGGTTGAATTTTATTAGTTATAATGGTTTCTAATCGCTGACAAATGTCATGTATACTGAAAAAAAAAACGGTGCTAAATGGAACCCGATTAATTATTTACCGGTATTTTTTCCCTCGAAGAATGTGGGCATTTTAAAATTCCATTCCCAAGGAAAAAAAGTCTTCGGCAGTATTTGTGATATCATAAATTTGTAATCATCCGTCAATTTTATTGGTAGGTACAAATGTGATTGCATTCAAACACGATAAAAGAGGAACACTTACAGTACACAGGTAAAGTAACGAAACGTTTAAGATTTGCATTTTCTAGCAAATTTTGAACAGCTTTAGCAACAAAAGTGTTTTACATGTTAATACAATCACTTAAGCAGTCAAAGTTTTTCACACCGACTTCTGAGTTAAGCAAGGAGAACGTCTCTTTTGAATAGAAAGCCGCCTATAGAAATTTAAAAATAAAAATATAGCGAAAATGAAAAACATCTCTTCTAAACAATAGCTGGTCTGGTTCTTGAATTATCCCAGAATTGTTTTCTTAGTTGATGAAGTTCCTTTTTGAGAATTTGGGTTGAAAATATAATTTCCCCTATTATCAACAAAATCCTTTTGCATGCACTTGTATTTTACCAATATGCATATCATATACAAATGGCATTCTTTATCTTTGGGGGGAAGGCTGTCAAAATGCACAAATACTAAATTGTGATACTAGCTCATCAAATCCCTGATTTCAATAATTTTGTGCAAGCCTGTAGCTTGTTTATATACTTAAACGCAAAAGAAACGCAACAATTTACATCCTCGTTTCTTTTACATTGTCTATGTTAGGATATTTTGGAAAGTATATATTATGTCCCTACACAATGCGTAATGATTTGCCGTAAACGGGATTTGATCGCATGTTTTCGTTCTGACGTTAGTGTGACGTTTGTGGTTTTTTTTTAACAATTTGCATCTACAATATGGATTTAATATCCGATTTAAAAACAAACAACATCATTCATTAGCCTGGTGTCTGTATAAGCAGAAAACAACAAAGATGTTCGGAAATTATTGTTTAGCAGCACTCTTAGTTGATGCGTTTGTTTGTTGACGTTAGCTCATTTTTTTTCAAACAGGCATTACAAACTCATTATGCTCGGCTAGGACGCGATCTCTTTGTCATTTGTGCAGTGTACTGAACGCTACATTATGTTATCAAAACAATTCGATTTTTGATATTCGTTTGCCATTTTACGGACAATTACGTCCAAACTTAAAAACGTCACACACACGTAATGAACGTCGACCAAGGCATAAAATGTCCATATTTGCGTTTGTTATCCTTTTTGCTTTTGAAAACAAACATTGGTTTTGCATACAATGTAAAATATTGTACCTATGTGACTTTAAAAAAAAATTGGTTTCCTTGAAGTTTTGACGTTTTCTCTGTAACCATAAGCCGCAGCCATCCGATTTTTATGTTGTATGCAAGACAAAAAACTGGACTCGTCAATCGTTATTTCAACCAAAGAAGAACCATTGACCCTTTCCTGTAAAATATGCCCTGTTTTCAAAAGCCCAAAACTATGTTTTAAAGCAATTTCTACTACAACTTTGCAATTAGAAAGGTAGTATGATGTCTTAAGAACAAATAAATGCTATAATGTATGAAGCATTCCTCCACATACATTAAAAATGGCTAGCGAAGCGGAGGTAGGAAAATATAAATTGGAATAAAAATCATTTTTTTTTGTTGCATGTCTGTATTCACTTCCTCCACTGTTGTGATTTTTAATCATGTAGGTCAGTGATAAGGGTCTTAGACACCCTTAAATTCATCTCAAATGTTTGATGATTAATAAGCGACATTATTTTCATAGATTATTTTGGGAGTTACCTGTATATCATTGCTAACAATGACAAGTATTGAGCAAAGTCATGAGAAAATCTGTCATTAGTTTCCAAACATGTAGAACATAAACCCAAGTTATGTAGCCAAAGAAGATGACAAAATACTTCACAAATCGGGGTTTAAAAACACAGAGGAAGCAAAATGAACATGCCATTGGCGACTACCACACAGCTGATGTGTACATGTACTTTAAGCTTGGTACATGTACCTGCAAAACACATTTTCTCATGGATGCCTCAGTTACAGTATGATTTTCATAAACATAAAATGATACAGAAGAATTTATTTGCAAGTCTGTAATGAATGACTGCATGCATGCCACCATTCAAATTAGATACATATGAAATCTAAATGCTTTCTGTTGTTAAAATGTTCCTACAGTGATCAAATAGTTTTCGATGTTAAAAATATGGCATATATACATGTACCTGGTATACATGCACCTGTTTAGCAATAACACGCCCTGCTATCTCTTTCATAATACACATCAATGAAATGTACAGAGAAAGAAGTAATTCAGTGAAATATTGTTAGTCTAAATGAGTCAAGACATACTGTCTAGAGTAAACCAAGATGATACCACTTCAGTGTTTGACGAGATGCACAGACCTTAATTCCCTGTAAGTCATGGATTAAGAAGTTATAAAGCAAATGTCTGAAGAAGTCAAAATCTTCACGTCATGATGCTGACACCAAATTACTTTAATGTACTTAGAGATCATCCATTACACAATTTTAATACTGACAACTTTCCAATGTATAGTCTAAGTGCATTGAGGGACAAATGCCCCCTTTAATCAAGACTGATCCCTCCACATGTTGAATTCAGTCATGTGCTTTGAAAGATTAGGGGGCGTGTATGTTTTAACTTGTATTGTAATATAGACTCATGCAAAAGTTTGTTCCATGAAATGTTATTTCTCTTTTTTTGAATGAATCAAAAAAGAAAAATGGTTAAAAATCAATTATTTCCCGTATCGGATGACAAAACTAGTACATGTATGTCTCGTTTAATTGCACTTGATAGGAAAGAACCTAATTTCTATCATTCTCACTTTAAGTACGTATAACTATTTTATATACATGTGCATATACCTGAGGAAATTTTGGCGAAATCAGAGAGTTCTATGCTCCCCGAGAGTAAAATGGACTTTGATTACACCATTGATTCCAGAAAACATTGAAGTTTATCGTATCACTGTAATTAATTTTCTAACCGGGTACAGTTTTATGATATTTTGGTGAAAAGTTCATTTTTGAGGGCAAAATTGCGAATTTCTGAAATTTCTATTTGCTTCAAAATACTAATGCCACGTAGATTTTTTCTTATCAAACCCACGCCTAAAATATTGCCAACACTGTGTTCTTTGTTTTCAATGTGTTTTCATCCAACCAAAGCCATTCAGTTTTGGGGAAAATCATGGTTTTTAAGAAAAAAAATCGTGTTTATTAGAAATTCACCTTAAAAAGTTTTCTGTCTAAAAATTATACAATCGCTTTCCAGTAAAATGGTATAGTAATCATAGACATCATTATTCAGGCTTTTCATTTTATTCGAAATTGCACTTCTATTAAGTTCCAATGAAGCTGGGTACCAGAAATTAGCACCGGGGTGTATTTTCAGAAACATATGACATACGAGTGCGAGGCATAATTGGGCGTCAAATTTTTTTTTTAACTTATATGGGTTGTAAAAGCAACTAAAATTGTTTTGTAGGTGTTATCATGATTGACATTGTGTTTTCCGGTGTTCAGTTTTGGGGTAAATGATGAAAACGCAATCAGAAAAAGACTCCCACTCAAAAACCAAGGTGGGAAAAAACCAAACTAACAATCAGGCATGTTTTCAATTTTATCTTTCAATTTTGTTATTTGTTCAATATTTTGTGCATATATACTCAGAGGAAAAAGTTTAGTCAGTAACTTTGACAAGCCCCATTACTATCAAACTTTTTGGTTGCCTTAGACATCATGAAAACATGTCCGTGTAATGTATACCTCCTTGAACCCCACTTTTATATAGCAAAACTGGGTATGCAGGAGTATACCTATTTTTCTTATTTCTGCTCCAAAACATAGATTGTGGGTACTCGTTAGAACCGCCTCGCTGAGGCGGTTCTAACGTGTACCCACAATCTATGTTTTGAGCAAAAATAAGAAAAAGATCAAAATTTTTCTACTGAAAATTTTCAATTTTTACAACTTAAAAAAATTTCTGTATATTGCATGGGCGTGTTTTCGTAATGGATGTACCAGTCAGTTCTTATCTACTCCGAGCATTTTGAAACGACATCAGCCTGTGGAAACGGTGCGCCGCATAAGCTGAGAATCGTCGGGGAATTACTGTACAAATGTGAACCTTGGTGACAGGAAGTCTTCGGGTTTTGCGCTCAATGAAAGGTACGAACTTTCTTTTTTCACTTTTTATTGTTTCGGTATGCTTTCTGACACACTCAAATCAAAAAAACTTTTATTGCAGGAACTGTAAAAATGAATAGAGTTTGCTACGATGCAAATCTTGTGAAATGAATGCGTTTAGGAAAGCCCTGATCATGCGCCCAATTTCAAAGCCTTTCGGTTTGGTTTAACAATTTTTAATCAAATTACATGATATTTCAATTTACATATATATATATATAAACAAGGTATCAGGATTGGAAAACAAGTCTTTGCGTGTGGAATAATAACATACTTGAAAATACCACTTCAAACAATATCTCACTGTGCATGGATGCATGTGCATTCATTATAAGAATCTTACATGAGTGTAAGGTATGGATAGACAAATCTGTCCCGAGGGTCACATTTTGGCATCACGAGGCTCGCCGAGTGATGCCAAATTGTGACCAGCCTCGTGATGCCAAATTGTGACCCGAGGGACAGATTTGTCTATCCATACCTTACACAAATGATGGATTCTTTTTCTTGCAAGCCTTAATGCGGCGAAGCTTGATTTTTATGTTATTTACCTAGAAAAATGCTACAATCGCGGCACCCGCCATTTTGAATTAAAACGTTTTGACGTCATTGTGACGTGTGCGCTTAGCAACGAAATTACGTGACGTCCTACACAACCAATGTTAAAAAAGAACACTTGAACGCAGGGTGCGAGCGGGGTGAGATAACGAGGGTGAAATAAGAATTTCTCACATGGGGTAAAACGTAGGATTTTTCTATCTGGTGTGCAAGAAATAATGCGAGACACCGGACAAGTTTAGTGAGACGACGGGCGCATTTTGTGAAGCTACATGTGATCAGTTTTTATACGACAATTTTGGAATAAAAGGAAGCAAAAACGCTTTTTATTTGACATTTTTAATGTTCTGTGCCTTCTCCGACTGTTCTTTGTCAGACATTTAAGGTCATAATACAAACAAGCGTAAATACTAGCAAAGAGACTAGCAAATTATTTCAAAGTAAGAACTAAAAGCCGAGTAATGGACACAATTACATTCAAAATCTCATCCCAGACACCTAAACACACTTGTGTAAATATCTCGCGCTTGAAATCCCATGACAGTTTGTTTTAATAAATATGTGTGTGTGCAATTCGTTTTCAATTCAAAAACACGCTGTCTATTTAGTTAGCTTGACGTGTTGCAAATTTAGATTTTGAGAACTAATTATCATCGTCCGTCTCAGCTAGCTAAACTGCACGCCGTTGCACTTCGGTACCTCGTTCACTCTAATATTTGCATGCAGTGACCAAGAAAGTTAGTTAGGTAATTGTCCAGGTGTGAATCAATATTCGCTATTCATTTTAGTTGGTTGGGGCCGGAGCTTCTTGTCTGTTGCTTGGCCCACCGGGGTCCAACTGGTGTTTTTCTTTTGCTCCGGAGTTAGTAGGTTATTCGGCGCCCAGGGATCTCCATCGTCGGGCAGCTTACTCAATCTGTGAGTCCTGGGTTTTGATTCATCAGGATGTTTATCATGATTTATTGTTCTTGATGATTCATTGACTAGTTAGAGATTCAACACGAGGACCGAATAACTAACTAAATGTTATGAACCACTGCATAGGCTGAGGGTGAGGTTAGGTACCTGTAAAACCGGTTTAAGCCCGCCAGTAACTTTGTGTTACTGATCGTTCCAAGTCGATACTTCTGTGGTGGTTCTTTTTGTTTTATGTTTTGGTGTTTAAAATTTTTTTGTGCTGTTGGCGCCTTATGTGTTTTCATATTTTTAGTTAAGGTAACTGAGTGGCCACCTATTGGTAAAATAGCTGCTCATTCGGCTTACGATATGTTTCATGGTATAAGTACCTGATTGTTAGTTTGGTTTTTTCCCACCTCGGTTTTTGGAGTGGGAATCTTTTTCTGATTGCGCCTTTTCCTGATCTTTGCCTACTTGTACCTTTTGATAGGGCGATATAACAATTTTAATAAATAACTTTTGCAAAGTCAAAATTATCTTTAAGGTGCAAATGAATTCAGTTACTCAAATTATTCAGCTTGGAGTCAGGAAGTTATTCGGCGCTCAGGGATCTCCATCGTCGGGCAGCTTACTCAATCTGTGAGTCCTCTTTTTGATTCACCAGGATGTTTATAATAATTTATTTGTTTGTTCTTGATGATTTATTGACTAGTTAGAGATTCACCACGAGGACCGAAGAACTTACTAAATGTTATGAACCACTGCAGAAACTAAGGGCGAGGTTATGGCCATGTAAAATCGATTTAAGCCCGCCAGTAATTTTACCTGTAAAACCGGTTTAAGCCCGCCAGTAACTTTGTGTTACTGATCGCTCCAAGGCGATACTTCTGTGGTGGTTCTTTTTGTTTTATGTCTAGGTGTTTAAATTTTTTGTGTTGTTGGTGCCTTATGTATGTTTTCGTATTTTAGTTAACTTTAGATAACTGAGTGGCCACCTATAGAAAAAAATAGCTGCCCATTCGGCTTACGATATGTTTTCATGGTATAGGTACCTGATTGTTAATTTTTTTCCCACCTCGGTTTTTGGAGTGGGAATCTTTTTCTGATTGCGCCTTTTCCGGATCTTTGCATCCTTGTACCTTTTGATGCCCCGCCACTTAAAAAAGTGCGGGGTATTATGTTATACCCTCCAAAAAAATTTGCGTTCGAGTGTCCGTCCGTCCGTCCGTCCGTCTGTCCGTCCGTCAGCGTTTCGTTTCCGGGCTCTATCTTGAGCATTTATTGACCGATTTTCTTCAGACTTTGTATAGGAGTTTATATCAGGAAGGAGTGGTTTGGGATTGAAGATTGGTAAATTTCGTCAAATAAGTACAGAGTAATGGCCCTTGATTTACGTTAAAATTTCGTTTCCGGGCTCTATCTTGAGTATTTATTGACCGATTTTCTTCAAACTTTGTATAGGAGTTTATACCATGAAGGAGTGGTCTGGGATTGAAGATGGGTAAATTTCGTCAAATAAGTACAGAGTTATGGCCCTTGATTTACGTTAAAATTTTGTTTCCGGGCTCTATCTTGAGCTTTTATTGACCGATTTTCTTCAAACTTTGTATAGGAGTTCATATCAAGAAGGAGTGGTCTGGGATTGAAGATGGGTAAATTTTGTCAAATATGTACAGAGTTATGGCCCTTGATTTACGTTAAAATTTTGTTTCCGGGCTCTATCTTGAGCATTTATTCACCGATTTTCTTCAAACTTTGTATAGGAGTTCATACCAAGAAGGAGTGGTCTGGGATTGCAGATGGGTAAATTTCGTCAAATAAGTACAGAGTTATGGCCCTTGATTTACGTTAAAATTTTGTTTCCGGGCTCTATCTTGAGCATTTATTGACCGATTTTCTTCAAACTTTGTATAGGAATTCATACCAAGAATGAGTGATTTGGGATTGAAGATGGGTAAATTTTGTCAAATAAGTACAGAGTTATGGCCCTTGATTTACATTAAAATTTTGTTTCCGAACTCTATCTTGAGCATTTATTGACCAATTTTCTTCCAACTTTGTATAGGAGTTCATATCAGGAAGGAGTGGTTTGGGATTGAAGATGGGTAAATTTTGTCTAATAAGTACAGAGTTATGGCCCTTGATTTACATTAAAATTTTGTTTCCGAACTCTATCTTGAGCATTTATTGACGAATTTTCTTCAAACTTTGTATAGGAGTTCATATCAGGAAGGAGTGGTTTGGGATTGAAAATGAATAAATTTAGTTAAATAAGTACAGAGTTATGGCCCATGATTCACATTAAAATTTCGTTTCCTGCCTCTGTTTTGTGCATTTATCAACCAATTTTATTCAAACTTTGTATAAAAGTTCAAATCAGGAAGTAGTGGTTTGGGATTGAAGATGGGTAAATTTTATCAATGTATACAGAGTTATGGTCCTTCATTTATGACAAAATTTTGTTCTGCTCTTTATCTTGAGAATTTATTGAGAAACATTTTTGCTAAATTAAATTTGCGTGGCGGGGTATCATGCATGCCTGCAGCGCTTTTATTATATACACTGATGGTTTGACTTGACTTGAAAAACTTTTCCTTTTTTATGAATAAGAGATGCAAACTGGATCACAGGCGCTCGACGACTGGACTCATTTTTTTTTTTTTTTTTTTTTTTTTTTTTTTGCATTTTCACCCGTTTGGAGACCCTTACGATATGTTCATGCAATTATTTTACCTTTAAAACCTTTTCTATCAATCCTCAATCAACCCTCGTCTATGGGCTACTATATAGACAAGGTCGGAAACGCGGTGTCCTAGTTTAATTGGGGTCATGGGATTCCCCGCATCTCAAACTCATACTTCACCCTTTACCGTTACTTCAATACTGGCTGTCAACACATGAGTGTCTTTGTAAAAGGTCTCGCCCATTGCCTTCATTCAAAATAAGCACAACCGCCTATAAAAACTAACAATTAAAGCATTCTACAGAATTGGAGGACATCCCGAATGAAATCGGCAATCTTGCCGTGACATTACTATAAATACACTGGTCACACGACGTGTTACGCCAGCGCGTGATATGTGTTACGTTGGTTTTCATAGGTTGCTTGATTTATATCCAGTCAAAACACTTTGTGATCTAGTGTCATGGCAACAATGCAATGCAATTATCCAGTAGGATTGATTCTTTCATAGGATATTTACAGTGACCTTCCACTGATTTCTAGAAACGACAGGTCACCATACAAAAACATTCGGGATCCCATCCAAGTAGACAGGTGGTGGTATAAATTATAAGATTACGGGCGACTATGCTTATTTTTGACGAAGGCAATAGGTGAAACCTTTTACAAAGTCGCTCATAAGTAGACACTCAGCATTGAAATAACGGTAAAGGGTGAAGTACTAGTTTGAGATGCGGGGAATCCCATGACCCCAATTAAACTAGGACACCGCGTTTCCGACCTTGTCTATATAGTAGCCCATAGACGAGGGTTGATTGAGGATTGATAGAAAAGGTTTTAAAGGTAAAATAATTGCATGAACATATCGTAAGGGTCTCCAAACGGGTGAAAATGCAAAAAAAAAAAAAAAAAAAAAAAAAAAAAAAAAATGAGTCCAGTCGTCGAGCGCCTGTGGATAGTCACTGAGTCAACGCCTTTGTTTTTCGCTTGTACATATGAACACCTGAACCATGATAAACAATTATGCATAACTTCACACTGGATCATATTTTATTTAAGAAATGAATTTCATTTTTCTGGTGTTCATGGAGCTATGAACCGCAGTGGGTCGCGTGCAAAGTGAATGAACCCCGAAGGGGTTCATGTAAGCTTTGCTAGCGACCCACTGCGGTTCATAGCTCCATGAACAACAGAAAAATTAAACTCATTGCTTATATTTACATTCATTTCTCTCTATCGCTTGTTGAAAAATCACCAAGGCGGTCAGATTTACCAGCAAACAGAGAATCTACACACAGTGTGCGTTCAAACAGCGGAACGGCGTCGACGTTTACAACGTTCAATCAGATTGGCAAGATTCATGTTTTTGACGTCAAGTTTGGATTACGTCACGTCGCGTGACACAATGTTGTTCATGGAAGTATGAACACAGATGAACATCTTATGGTTCATCTAAGGAGGTTTTAGAAAAATGTAAATATAATGTCACATATACAATGTACAGTTTCAAACACATTCCGCTGTTGAAATATACTTTCGGTTGATGTCATGATATTATTTTCGCGAATAAGTTTTGCGACGTAAAAACGAAAATGATATGCGAAAATAATAGTTTATCAATAAAGAACATATTGGACGATTGTATAATGGTAATAATGGTTAACATTATTTACATGTTCAAATGAAAACCAAAAATGGTATTGCCATGTTACCATACATCTTGAAAACTACAGATTCTAAAATTGACAAAGTTTGTTAATTGACAAAGTACCAAATACGTACATACTGTTCATCCAACGTATTACAACAACCGACGCAAAGATGTTGGATTATTCTTCGAAATACAATGAAATAATGATCGTTCGTAAGATGTTCCATTTGAGTCGCATTTCGAGAAAAAAAAACTTTCGATGTATGATCGCGGGAGTTTGTTTTCTTATTGAAATTTCGGAATCATTAGTGAGACAGCGTATTATGTATGTAATGAAGTTAAGACCAGCTTCGTGATTACAACCCAGTGATGATCTACGCGGTTGTTAAACATATGCAAAAAGCAGAATTTATTATTACGCGTGCCTATCTTCATAATAACTATAGAAAAGATTTGAAAATTGATATTCTGCATGCCATTAAACTGCATCCCATTAAATTGACATATCATCATACATCGTATAAAATAACACTTTATGTACAGCAATAAAACACTATTAAACATGCAGTCCCAAATTACACATGAAGCGGTCCCATTAATAGTTACAACATAGTATTATTTTACAGTGTTATATGCAAAATTTATAAAATGAGAATGTCCTTTTTGTACTCATAAACTACTCAATATCACAAACTAGAATAATAATAATAACAAACAATATGATATATTGTATATTCTGTACAGTAATAGTTATTTATTACTGTACAATGAACATAAAGTGCCATTTGATCCGATTCATTAAATATAAATATCACACTGGTAAATGTGAAAGTACTGGAGCCGGTTGCAACGAACTGGCGCAGACTAAATTACGAACTGGAGTAAGATTAAAATGGCGGAAAAGGTAAATAAAACTTACACCTCTTTTAATAACCATTCTCGAATAAACTTATAATATATTTTATCTATCATGTCATTTGGCGCAAAGAACGACAGAAGCGTTGCAGTTTATGATTTTATCACGCAATATGTGATTTTTATGGGTTAGAAGCCAAATCCGATACAGTTCTACCACATTGACCGGTGGCATGTGATTCGTACTAAAGTTAAGGGAAAATGCATGTCTGAGCATAGTTTTCGTTAGATTAGCATATATTTATGAATAAACATTCAAGAAACAGGATTTCCGATCTCCATTTTTTTCTAGGTATCGAAGCACACATTTTATTGAGGATTTTCTACTACAACGCACTGGCAGCATTGCGTTGTAGTAGAAAATCTTCAATAAAACGTTTGCTTGTATACCCAGAAAAAAATTGACAATCGGAAATCGTATTTCTTGAATGTTTATTCATAAATATATGATGATATAACAATGCTGAGACATGCATTTTTCCTTCACTTTGGGCACGAAAACACATGCCATCGGTCATGCTGGTAGAACTGTATCGGATTTGGCTTCTAGCCCACGAAATATATCACATATTGCGTGATAAAATCATAAACTGCAATGCATCCGTCGTTCTCTGCGCCAGGTGACATGACAAATAAAATACATACATGATTATAAGATAATGGTAATTAAAACAGGGATAAGTTTTATTTACCTTTTCCGCCATTTTAACCTCACCCCAGTGCACCAGTTCGTTGCCATCAGCTCCAGTACTTTTACATTTACCAGTGTGAATATAATGATATGAATTATCGTACGTATTAAGAAACCGTTTGTTTTCTAAAATAATTTGATGCTTAAACGAAACTGCAAGATAAGAAGGATCGCCGTTGATCGGTTTAAAAATTGTTAATTTCCACAACATTTGTGCATATATAAGAAGGTACAAGTAGGCAAAGATCAGGAAAAGGCGCAATCAGAAAAAGATTCCCACTCCAAAAACCGAGGTGGGAAAAAACCAAACTAACAATCAGGTACTTATACCATGAAACATATCGTAAGCCGAATGAGCAGCTATTTTCCCAATAGGTGGCCACTCAGTTACCTTAACTTAACTAAAAATATGAAAACATACATAAGGCGCCAACAGCACAAAAAATTTTAAACACCAAGACATAAAACAAAAAGAACCACTACAGAAGTATCGACTTGGAACGATCAGTAACACAAAGTTACTTAAGACACTGTCTTTTAATTGAGTATATTTAGCAAAATATCTCTGGATTGTGTTACATCCAAATTGATCGGTCTTGAGATCATGAAAATTTCTAAATATAGGTTTAAACAATATTTATTTATTTATTTTTTAAATCAAATTACATGATATTTCAGTTTACATATAAACAAACTATCAGGATTGGAAAACAAGTCTTTCGGCTTATAGCTTTCCTCTCCGGTAAATTTCTAAAGATTGGTCTTATGGTAGGGTGACAATCCAGGCTAAAAAAATGAGGTACCCGGTCATCCGGTATAACAAAACGTATCATATATCAAAATGTTCAGCAGGGACTGTAGTATATGGAACTGCCGGCATAAATTGGCAAAAGTGATGGCGAGCTGAGAAATCCAAGATGGCGTCCAACATGGCCGCCAAAGTGAAAAATCCAAATTTTAGGGTATACATGCATTTCACAGATTTCAGGTAAACAATATACACAATATTTTGAGATTTTCTAAAACTTTAAGTGTGTGAAGCATCAAAATATGCAAATTTGATAACATTTCAAGGCAAAATGGTTTTTTAAATTCAACTTGTATGGCCTTGGGGGTCGTTTCTGAGGCCCACCAGAGACAAAAAAAATTTTTAGCATGAAAATAAGTGATTTGTTTGGCTTTATTTCACTTTCATGAAAGACTAAGTTTGTTTTATACTAGAATCTTGGCATTTAAGCCACAACTGTACATTATTTGCAAAGTTATTCAATGTTTATTTACCCCACCCCCTTATTTTAGATTTTACATGTTTTTCCAAAACTGCTGTTAGAAATCACATGTACTTTGTTCCTTACAGCATGCAGTCAACAAACTACACTCTGTTTGATTTTATTGCACTGGATTCAATACAAATATGCTGTTTAATGAACAATTATAAGATATTCAAAATGAACAGCATCCAAGATGGCCGCCAAAACTTACAATTCTCTACATTACATTCACCAATATGCTTTAGATGACTTTGATGTATCAAAAGTGTTTGGTTATTGTTTCTGTGCTTTTTGAAACTTATTTGTACGTATGAAAACTAAGCTTAAAGTCATTTATGATGGCATATAAGATGTTTTAGACAAAGATTCATGTACAAGTCCATACATAGATTTCAAAAATATCTGGAAGAACAAGAGTACCTTGTTTGTTTCTTAATTTAAGATGATGTGGGTTCTTATTTATTTCTGAGAAATTTTCATAACTCCAATGAATAAAATAGTCTGATTGTATTTGTATATAGTACCGTGTCAATTTGTGAGGAAAATTTCGCATCAAAAATGGCTGCTGAGCAATAAAGTGAATAAATTTATAAACGGCTTTCTTCTTCCACATGACAACGGTAATTACATTATCAGGTTTTCCATTTCTTACCATGCTTATTTTGTCCAGTCTTAAACCACTAGTGCATGCTATTGATTAAAGTACATTGAATGTCCATTCAAAAAACAATTGTAAATACAATATAATGTAACACTTTGGTTCCTTTCAGGGCAAGAATAGTGTCGGCACTTGGATGTTTACTCCAACCACCAATCCTTTTTTGTCATTTCAGTACGAAACACAAAAACTTAATTCATCCATTTGTTTTTAGACAACCCTCCATTACTGTATGTAATGTATGATGCACCAGAGTTCTTATGAGGGAAATGGGGATGATTAAATTTACTGTGTGTATACAATTTTCCCCCTTTGTTTATGTCCATGTTTAGATTTTGTCTAAGGTTGGTTACGATGAATGTCAAAGTCTTAATACTCAACTATCACCATTATCACATTCTGTTTTATATTCATGAATTGGGTTCTCAACACCTATATCATGCCTACAGCATCAGATGGATAGCTTCATAGGCGTGATATGCAATTCTGGTTCTACTTTAAACAGCGTCTTTCATGAAATATTATGTTTTTACCTATAGCTACCAGCTACCAGCCCAGAACACTTTTATTAAGCTACTGATGGTAATCTTCTGTGTTGAGGTTAATACTTCCATGTCTTGTTAAGATAATCATGAAAGTGGCACAAACTGGAGTTTCCAGTCTGGAATCGATTCAAACTCCTAATTTTTTCAAAACTGCACGCTGCTTGAAAAAGGTACAAGTAGGCAAAGATCAGGAAAAGGCGCAATCAGAAAAAGATTCCCACTCCAAAAACCGAGGTGAAAAAAAAAACAACAACAACTAACAATCAGGCACTTATACCATGAAAACATTTCGTAAGCCGAAAGAGCAGCTATTTTCCCAATAAATGGCCACTCAGTTACCTTAACTAAACTAAAAATATGAAAACATACATAAGGCGCAACAGCACAAAAATTTTAAACACCAAGACATAAAACAAAAAAGAACCACCACAGAAGTATCGACTTGGAACGATCAGCAACACAAAGTTACTGGCGAGCTTAAATCGATTTTACATGAAAAGGTACAAGTAGGCAAAGATGAAACATGGATTATTTCGAAGCAATTTATGCATTATTTTACATGCAAATATGTAATAGCTCTGGCCCAAAATTTTATGATAAATTCTTACAAGATGACCATGGCCGATGTTGCATAACAAGTATATAGACCTATCCTGTTTTATCCAACAGGGCTACCTATCTCCACAATTCAGTATAGCATACATGTATAATCATTGCTTGTCAGTTTGCTACCGTATATTTGAGGTTTAACGTTCCAGTCAACATTTTCAGACATGGCCAGAAGGATACACCACTTCCTTGTACTATTAGAAGCAATTTACATGTATGTAGTTTACTAGATGACACAATCCACTGCTAGTGGGGTACGAACCCAGGACCTCTCGATTCTGAGACCGATGCCTTGCATAATGATGCTGTGAAAAATCTTAACTGATTGATTGAATTTATGCTTAACGTTCCAGTCAACGGGACTTTGTCTCCATTTTATCGGACTTTATCCAACATTAGGACGTTATGACATCCACAAAAGGCTTCAAATATAACCACCCTACTAAACCAACAAGATCATACATGTATATGTATGGTTGGTTTGACGAACCACTTTCTCTGGGCAGGTTCAGACCTGAGTAGTTAAGCTGTAATCAGATGGTCAGTCAGCAGCGAAGAACCTTTGCTAGGAGGCATCAGCAACCCTTTTATTTCTTTGGGCTTCAATGAGTAGGAACTCTATCTTGTTGCTATTTGTTAGTGTTGAACTGAAAACCTGTCATCGTGACTGAGGAATAAGTATTTATTAAACAAACATAGATAACAGATATGTAGGTAACAGGGTGAATATATCAAGGGTGTATTTGCACAGTATGTTTCCAAAATATTGTAACAAATGTAGCTGAAATCATTTGTGGCTGTAACCAAATTATGAAAATTGGTTTTGCAGCATTTTGATGGAAAATGTACTCCAATTGGCTGCATAATATAATAGTCTTTTTATCGTATCTGAATGCATCATTTGAATAAATCACTGTAAATTAAAAAATGTAATGGTTTGTTTGGTTGTAAAACACGTTTGCATATCCTATTGGCTTTGCTGTTTGATACTTTCAAATTATATCAGACATGCTCATTAAACAGGTTCAGTAAGAGGCTTAAGTAGCCGAAACTATGGTATGGCCCATTTCTTCTCTCATTTATATGCTCACTGCTCTTAAAGGATCTCAGTTCTATTTTTATTCATTATTACAGTAATTCTGTTTGGCTCCATGTTGCCAAATCTGTAGGGTCACTGTTGAGTCTTAAGTAGCTGAAACCATGGTATGGTCCATCCAATTTCTTATTTATTTGCTCACTGCTCTTAAAGTATCTCACTTTTAGCTTTTATTTTGTAATTAATCATTAAACAGATTCAATCAAAGAACTGTTTAGCAAGAACCTCTGTACATTTGATACATCCTAGTACCATGTTAGAACTACATACAAATCTCTTTCATAGACCTGTTAGTTGTAGGTAAAAACAGATAATTTCATGAAAGACACTGTTTAAAGCTGAATCAGAATTGCAAATCACTCCTATGAGGCTATCCATCTGATGATGTAGGTATGATATAGGCATTGAGAACCCAATTTATCAATATAAAATAGAATATGATAATGATGCGTGTTGAGCATTAAGACCTTGACATGAATCGTAGCCAACCTTAGACAAAATCTAAACATGGACATAAACAAAGGGGAAAACTGTATACACAAGGTAAATAAGGTTATCCCCATTTCCCTCATAAGAACTCTGGTGCATCATACATTACAAACAGTATGGCAGGGTTGTCTAAAAACAAATGGATGAATGAATGAAGTTTTTGTGTTTTTGTACTGGAAATGACAAAAGAGATTAGTGGTTGGAGTAAACATCCAAGTGCCGACACCATTCTTGCCCTGAAAGCAACCAAAATGTTACAATATATTGTATTTACAATTGTTTTATTGAATGGATCTTCAATTTACCTATATCAAAAGCATGCATGAGTGGTTTGAGACTGAACAAAATAGGCATGGTTTGAAATGGAATACCTGATAATGGGACTACCGTTGTCATATGGAAGCCGTTTATAAATGTCACTTAACTGCTCAGCAGCCATTTTTGATGTCATATATTTGCCTCTCAAATAGACACGGTAAAATATACAACTGCAGTCAGACTACTTTATTTTATTATTTGGAGTTAATGTAAATTTCTCAGAAATTTATAAGAACCCACATCATCTGAAATTAAAAAATGAACAAGGTTCTCTTGTTCTTCCAGATATTTTGGAAACCTATCTATAGAGTTTTATATGGGCCTTTGTCTAAAAAATCTTATATGCCACCATAAATGACTAAAAACTTTGTTTTATATGTACAAATAAGTTTCAAGCAGCACAGAAACAAAAACCAAACATTTTTATACATCAAAGTCATCTAAAGCATATTGGTGAAAGTAATGTAAAGAATTGTAAGTTTTGGCGGCCATCTTGGATGTTGTTCATTTTGAATATCTTATAATTGTTCATTAAACAGCATATTTGTATTGAATCTAGTGCAATAAAATCAAACAGAGTGTAGTTTGTTGATTGCATGCTGTAAGGAACACAGTACATGTGATTTCTAACAACAGTTTGGGAAATACCTGAAAATATTTAAAATCTAAAATAAGGGGGTGGGGTAAATAAGTATTGAATAACTTTGCAAATAATGTACAGTTGTGGCTTAAATGCCCAGATTCTAGTATAAAACAAACTTAGTCTTTCATGAAAGTGAAATAAAGCCAAACAAATCACTTATTTTCATGCTAAAAATTATTTATGTCTCTGGTGGGCCTCAGAAACGACCCCCAAGGCCATATAAGTTGAATTTAAAACACCATTTTGCCTTAAAATGTTATCAAATTTGCATATTTTGATGCTTCACACACTTAAAGTTTTAGAAAATCTCAAAAATTGTGTATATTGCTTACCGGAAATCTGTGAAATGCATGTATACCCTAAAATTTGGATTTTTCACTTTGGCGGCCATGTTGGACGCCATCTTGGATTTCTCAGCTCGCCATCACTTTTGCCAATTTATGCCGGCAGTTCCATATACTACAGTCCCTGCTGAACATTTTGATATATGATACGTTTTGTTATACCGGATGACCGGGTACCCCCTAGAAATAGTGGCCTTTTTGGCCCATTGTCACCCTACCATTAATACCCCCGAATCTTAAGAATATTTTGCGTTTCTTGAATCGTACGATTTAGTGGGACTGGGCCAGTTTAACGCATTACTATCTGGGTTTAGTTATTTGCTTGAACTTGAAAAAACAAGACATACGAGTCTGTGCGTGAGAAAACCAACAATTTGGGTTCCGACCAGGTCTGACACAAATCAGACTGTACAGTCACAGTAGCAGGCTAGAAGCCTGAAATTTCGGATTTAAGAAGAAAAGGGATGGTACTATCTGTGTAGCGAATTCAAAGGTGCTGATCAGCTTTGCGGTTACCGCGAAGCTGATCTGCGCCTTTGTTTTTGTCCAAGCATTTTGTTGGTATTCTTATGCAGTGGCTCATATTTTTTGATTCAATGAAGCTAGCTGTAGCGGCTTGATTGCATATAAAAATATTAAGAAAATGTAGCAGGTCTGTCTTATTCTTTCTCTTGCACAGTTTTAGCAAAATTTAGTTATCTGACAGTTCCACAATGTTTATTTTCATAGTCAATATTAATTCAGAATATTTCAGAAACATTTGAGCCGCCCCATGGGAAAACCAACAATCTGCACAGGTGAAAACAAAGGCGCAGATCAGCTTCGCGGTAACCGCGAAGCTGATCAGCGCCTTTGTTTTCGCTACACGGATAGTACAATTCTTCTACTTTCTAAATCCAAAATTTCTGGTCCCTAGCCATCTTCTGTTACACTGTACAGCCTGATTTGTGTCAGACCTGTTTGGAAACCACATTGTTGGTTTTCCCACGAGACGGCTCATTTGTCTCCAGCAATGTCTGGAAAATAATGTCTCTTCAGAAAGATATTTTCTCTTTCAGAAACAGTTTCTGAATTTCTATGCTAATCGCTCCGTCGTTCGCCTGATATGTCCCGGTCTTCGTTTTTCGTTTACTCGGTTCTTTCTTGGGTTGTTTCATTGACGTCAATTTTATCGTCGGAGCGTCAGGCATAACAAAGCTCTCCTCATCATATTCCCTAGCTTTAGTTGTTCTCGCGAACTGATTATAAAAATCTGGCGGCACTTGGACCGGAAATTCAAGTTGTATATCATCCGGAATATTCAGTTTCTCAAGTAAGTATTCGGATCGGAAAAAGATCAAATCCTTTCCTATCAGGCCTTTACTACTTGGCATTTGCCAATCAGGCGAATCCCTGTCATCCATTGTGCGAATATCTGGAATGAGTTTCAAATTTTCGCTATACACCTGATAAGCGGTAAGTCCAAACTTTCGTGTCAATCTATCAATTCATCTGGAAAACATGCCCGTGTAATGTATACCCCCTGGAACCCCACTTTTATATAGGAGGTTTGCAGGGGTATACCTTTTTTTTCCCTATTTTTGGTCTAAAACATAGATTGTGGGTACTCGTTAGAACCGCCTCTATGTTTTGGAACAAAAATAAGAAAAATAGGTACACCCCTGCATACCCCAGTTTTGCTATATAAAAGTGGGGTATAAGGGGTATACATGACATGGACATGTTTTCCTCTGCACCTTTTCTCAGCAAAACTATTCCACTCATCGCTCAGATCACATTTACTAAATTCATGATCTGATGATGACACTTTGATTATGGCCTTGTTGTCTCTGTGATGATGTTATAATGTCAAAATATTCTAAAGCGAAAAAAATCCTACTGGTAATCCATAAGAAAAATGTATCCAAAGGTTTAATAGTATCCAAATCGCCTTATGTTTTAACAAGGATTGTGTGATTGAAGAAAGGTTAGTCTTTATACATTATTGATGTCTATGGATCAAGCAAAAGGGAATTCTTAATTGGCGTGGGGATGTTGTGAGAAAATCACCAGTTTCGTACAGTGGAAATAATGCATACATGACCTTATTTCTCCAATAAAGAATGACTGTATCTAACACTAGTATAGTTAAGTTGCCTGTTTGCCTTTCACAGTAAATACATCAATAAATACATTTTTTTTCATCACGAGTAGTCTCAGCTCATTGTAGATTTTTATTAGTTTTAATGGTTTCTAATTGCTGCCAGATGCCATTTATAGTGAGAAACACGATGCTTAATAGAACCCGATTAATTATTTATTTTTCCCACGAAGAATGTGGGCATTTTGAAATTCCATTTCCAAGGAAAAAATCTTCGGGAGTATTTGTGATATCATAAACTTGAAATCATCCGTCAGTTTTATTGGTAGGTGCAAATTTGATTGCATTCAAGACTATGCATTTAAACACGATAAAAGAGAGTTTAAACATATTTTATTGTCATCTCAAAGACAAATGGGTTGGGCACGAAGTTCTGACAACATTAGTTACAGCCCGCCCCCTACACAATAAATATTACAAAAACACCATAAAAGAGAGATACTAATAAACTAACAAAACGTTTAAGATTTGCATTTTCTAGCAAATTTTGAACAGCTTTAGCAACAAAGGTGGTTTACATCTTTATACAATCACTTAAACAATCAATGTTTTTCGCACCGACTTCTGAGTTAAGCAAGGAGAACGTCTCTTTTGAATAGAAAGCCGCCTATAGAAATTTAAAAATAAAAAATGTAGCAAAAATGAAAAACATTTCTTCTAAACAATAGCTGGTCTGGTTCTTGAATTATCCCAGAATTGTTTTCTTAGTTGATGAAGTTCCTTTTTGAGAATTTGGGTTGAAAATATAATTTCCCCTAATATGAAATAAGGCACCACCTTTGGCGCGACGCTCTACTCCTATTGCGCCAATGATTTTAAAAGCTGATAAGTTCTTCATCCTCACCCTGGGGCCCTGCCAGGTCTAGTGTCTTGCGGCCCTGGGGAGAAGGTCATTTATTTTCAGGGATCTGGGGAGCAAGCATTAACATTTGGAGATTTCGGGAGCAGAGGAAATGGGCAATTAGGAAAACAATATTCTTTCAGAGAGCAGGCAGTAAAAAGACCCACCGGGTAGGACCTTACCCAGATGATCAGGGACACACAAGGGCATGGGCCATAAAATTCTTCAGGTTTTCCTTTTGCACAATTTACAATGTTTTCCGTACAACATAAAGTTCTAGATCTGTATTTTTAGGATAGACCATTCCGAAATAAGGGAGGTCGTTTTGTTTCATACGAACCTTCGTCGCTCGGTGCGACAAAGGTCGTGCACTGTGCAGTTAACCGAACGCAACCATGTGACGTCATACTAAGTGAAACTGTGACGTCATGTTGTCATGATGTATCGGGAACAAAAACGACAGATATTCTTGAGTAAGTATCTTTATTTAATTCGTCCATTTAGGGCAGCCGCAGTCGAACAAAAAGGTTGTCAACACAACATTTCGAATGTTTCGACGTGAATAGTTGTTGCTATTCGCTACCCCGAATTCCGGTTCCGACTGACGAAAGATTTTGTTTCTATCAATGTATCTAGAACAGAATAGAACAGAACATTTTTACCACGTTCTACCATAAGAGCGACGCTCCTGCGTCGCTAATATGAAATAAGGCACCACCTTTGGCGCGACGCTCTACTCCTATTGCGCCAATGATTTTAAAAGCTGATAAGTCCTCACCCTGGGGCCCTGACAGGTGTCTTGCGGATCTGGGGAGAACGTCATTTATTTTCACGGATCTGGGGAGCAAGCATTAACGTTTGGAGATGAGCAGAGGAAATGGGCAATTAGGAAAACAATATTCTTCCTGAAATTCAGAGAGCAGGCAGTAAAACGACCCACCGGGTAGGACCTTACCCAGATGATCAGGGACACACAAGGGCATGGGCCATAAAATTCTTCAGTTTTTCTTTTTGCACAATTTACAATGATTTCCGTACAACATAAAGTTCTAGATCTGTATTTTTAGGATAGACCATTCCGAAATATGGGAGGTCGTTTTGTTTCATACGAACCTTCGTCGCTCGGTGCGACAAAGGTCGTGCACTGTGCAGTTAACCGAACGCAACCATGTGACGTCATACTAAGCGAAACTGTGACGTCATGTTGTCATGATGTATCCAGATATTCTTGAGTAAGTATCTTTATTTAATTCGTCCATTTAGGGCAGCCGCAGTCGAACAAAAAGTTTGTCAACACAATATTTCGAATGTTTCGACGTGAATAGTTGTTGCTATTCGCTACCCGACTGACGAAAGATTTTGTTTCTATCAATGTATCTAGAACAGAATAGAACAGAACATTTTTACCACGTTCTACCATAAGAGCGACGCAGGAGCGTCGCTAATATGAAATAAGGCACCACCTTTGGCGCGACGCTCTACTCCTATTGCGCCAATGATTTAAAAAGCTGATAAGTCCTCACCCTGGGGCCCTGACAGGTGTCTTGCGGATCTGGGGAGAACGTCATTTATTTTCACGGATCTGGGGAGCAAGCATTAACGTTTGGAGATGAGTAGAGGAAATGGGCAATTAGGAAAACAATATTCTTCCTGAAATTCAGAGAGCAGGCAGTAAAAAGACCCACCGGGTAGGACCTTACCCAGATGATCATGGACACACAAGGGCATGGGCCATAAAATTCTTCAGTTTTTCTTTTTGCACAATTTACAATGATTTCCGTACAACATAAAGTTCTAGGTCTGTATTTTTAGGATAGACCATTCCGAAATATGGGAGGTCGTTTTGTTTCATACGAACCTTCGTCGCTCGGTGCGACAAAGGTCGTGCACTGTGCAGTTAACCGAACGCAACCATGTGACGTCATACTAAGCAAAACTGTGACGTCATGTTGTCATGATCTATCGGGAACAAAAACGACAGATATTCTTGAGTAAGTATCTTTGTTTAATTCGTCCATTTAGGGCAGCCGCAATAGAACAAAAAGGTACAAGTAGGCAAAGACCAGGAAAAGGCGCAATCAGAAAAAGATTCCCACTCCAAAAACCGAGGTGGGAAAAAACCAAACCAACAATCAGGTACCTATACCATGAAACAATCGTAAGCCGAATGGGCAGCTACTTTCCCAATAGGCGGCCACTCAGTTACCTTAACTTAACTAAAAATATGAAAACATACATAAGGCGCCAACAGCACAAAAAATATTAAACACCAAGACATAAAACAAAAAGAACCACCACAGAAGTATCGACTTGGAACGATCAGTAACACAAAGTTACTGGCGGGCTTAAACCGGTTTTACATGGCCATAACCTCACCCTCAGCTTCTGCAGTGGTTCATAACATTTAGTTAGTTATTCGGTCCTCGTGGTGAATCTCTAACTAGTCAATGAATCATCAAGAACAAACAAATAAATCATGATAAACATCCTGATGAATCAAAAACCAGGACTCACAGACTGAGTAAGCTGCCCGACGATGGAGATCCCTGGGCGCCGAATAACCTACTAACTCCGGAGCAAAAGAAAAACACCAGTTGGACCCCGGTGGACCAAGCAACAGACAAGAAGCTCCGGCCCCAACCAACTAAAATGAATAGCTTTATGTCGGGGCCATCATAGAGTCTGACGCCCGACCCACCGGCGTGCAATTAAAGAAGGCAGCATAGTTATCAACCATGATTGGGTTAAAAACTAAGCATGCAGACTGTCGCATGACATTCAAGTTATAACCTATACGTTTGTAACGTGTTATGATTTTTCTGAACTGAAAAGAAAAATCATTAATTCCTTTAAGTTTCTTAAATTTGTAAACCAAGTCACCATAAAATTCAGGTTCCGAAAGGCCCTCACTTAAAAGCGTCTTTAACCCAACATTATATTTGGAAATCAATTCATAGTGTCTACGATAAAATTTAGAAAATGTTTTTCGAAGTTTATGATACCGATAGCCCTGTTGGAGAAGTTTTGCCGTTAAACATTTATTTCGAGCGTTGAAGTCTGTAACATGATTGCAGACTCTAGCAAACCTAATAAGTTGCGAAATGTATACACCATAAGAAGCACGACGAGGAACGTCACCATCCAAAAAAGGAAAATTTACTATATCAAAATCAAAGTCATCGCGCTTATCATAAATTTTAGAAGAAACAAATCCATTTGCAACAGAAAGATGTAGATCTAAAAAGGGGGCTTCAGTATCTGAGATATTGGCTTTGTTCAACTGAAGTTCAGGTGGATAAATTTGATTGACCATACCTTCAAAATAAGGGTTGTCAATGTTCAATAGGTCATCGAGGTACCTAGATGTGGTATTAAAAGCCTCGATAACATCAGCTTGATTATCATGGTTAAGAGAATCCATGAAATCTCTTTCGTAGCAGTATAAAAATAAATCAGCTACGAGAGGTGCGCAATTTGTACCCATCGGAATTCCAACAATTTGTCTGTATAACTTGGTCCCAAATCTAATATAAATATTATCAAGGAGATAGGATAAGGCGTCGCATACATTCTGACATGACCAAAGTGTATACCGACTTTGGCCAGAGGAAGTAAAAAAAGCCTTTCTGTCATTACATGCCAAATAAAGTGAACCATAGTTTTTTAATGCCCTTTTGAAGGTCCACTCTATCAAATCCAGAAGTTTGTCAACGCAATATTTCGAATGTTTCGACGTGAATAGTTGTTGCTATTCGCTACCACGAATTCCGGTTCCGACTGACGAAAGATTTTTTCTCTATCAATGTATCTAGAACAGAATAGAACAGAACATTTTTACCACGTTCTACCATAGGAGCGACGCAGGAGCGTCGCTATTAAACATATAGGAAACAGAAATATATATATTTTTAAAGATGTGTCCCCCCCCCGATAAAAAAATCCTTTTGCACTTGTATTTTACCAATATGCATATCATATACAAATGGCATTCTTGATCTCTGGGGGGAAGGCTGTCAAAACTATACTTAAACGCAAAAGAAACGCAACAATTTACATCCTCGTTTCTTTTACATTGTCTATGTTTGGATATTTTGGAAAGTATATTTTATGTCCCTACACAATGCGTAATGAATTGCCGTAAACGGGATTTGATCGCATGTTTTCGTTCTGACGTTAGTGTGACGTTTGTGTTTTTTTAACAATTTGCATCTACAATATGGATTTAATATCCGATTTAAAGAGAAACAAAATCATTCAATAGCCTGGTGTCTGTATAAGCAAAAAACAACAAAAATGTTCGGAAATTATTGTTTAGCAGCACTCTTAGTTGATGCGTTTGTTTGTTGACGTTAGCTCATTTTTTTTTTCAAACAGGCATTACAAACTCATTATGCTCGGCTAGGACGCGATCTCTTTGTCATTTGTGCAGTGTACTGATGGCTACATTATGTTATCAAAACAATTCGATTATTGATATTCGTTTGCCATTTTACGAACAATTACGTCCTAACTTAAAAACGTCATACAAATGTAATGAACTTCGACCCAGGCATAAAATGTCCATATTTGCGTTTGTTATCCTTTTTGCTTTTGAAAACAAACATTGGTTTTGCATACAATGTAAAATATTGTACCTCTGTGACTTTTTAAAAATGGGTTTCCTTGAAGTTTTGACGTTTTCTCTGTAACCATAAGCCGCAGCCATCTGATTTTTATGTTGTATGCAAGACAAAGAACTGAACTCGTCAATCGTTATTTCAACCAAAGAATTTTTTTGAGTCGATGAGAAGAAATTTCGCACTTTATAAGAGTTGCGAATCTTTTGCCTTTAAGTATATACATTTTCTACATGGCTGAACTTGGTTTAGTCATGTCAGGAAAAAGTTTCTATCCAGAGTTCAAACCAAAAAATTCAGTAGACATGTTATATGGACATGTTTTGTTTAAGAAGCATTTTTGAGACAAGTCAAGATCTGCTTGGACAGTGGATTTTATTCTTTGCTATCATAAAAATGTTCTCTGGGTCAGTTTCATTGCCATAAAGCACAAACAATAAGTTTTGATGTAGCACCCATGGACAGGGTACATTTATCAGACACACTACTAAAAATCTTGGTATTGATGCATAAGGTGTGTATTTATGATATACCTCAGTGAATAGGGTATATAATACAGGTTATGCTCAAAAGTTATGGACAATATAATTATTGCCCAAAGAAAGGCAATAGTTTTTCATTTCCTTTTTATGAAAACTGGACCACCTGCAACCTCTTATTATGTCCCAAATGTTATATTGGTATGTATTTGATGGATATGATCGGAAATCTTGATTTTCTGAATCAAAAGTTTTTGTCAAAAAATTACCCCTACCCTAAAAAAACTCAAGCCAGGGCAAGTATATATAAAATGTTCAAACAGAGTTTATTTTGTTGAGTACACAAGACGTCAGGCTTTCATAATAACACATGCTTACAGTACTAACTTACGTATTTTTCAAGCTACAGGCTTTCAAAATATAGGCAAACTGAATGCTATTTCATACGTGATCCTTTCCACTGAGCAACGCAACCGCCTCTCACATTTCTAGATGGGCGTTTCGATAATGTTTGTGCATCTGCGGCAACAAAGACGCTTGCAGAAAAGCCGCCTAGGTTCATAACAAAGCGTGCGATAAACGACCGAAAATGATATAGTTCACAGACATGTATATATGATAGAATTAAACAGCAATTATACAGCAACATAATAATGAAAAATCTCAATTTTCCGGATATACGAAATTCATCAATATAACTGTTCAGTAACAAAACCCCAATTACGTATGGTTCCCAGGCAAAAATGAAAATCAATGACGTAAACAACAGTATTTTGAGTGCGCTCTTTCCTTGGTGACGAGGTATTGGGCTCCGCCAGTAATTTAAGGCACTTCTTTCTCGTTTCAACAGTTTTGATTATTACACCAAAATTCGCCCTGGAAGTATTGGATAGTAAAATATTTCCACAATACAGAACCATCTGTACTTCCAAAACATTCCACACATGTACATTATATTCTCGTTAATATCTAATCAGTAATGAATAAAATTCGGTTTCGTGAGTGTATGTGGTAAATTCCCATTGTAAACGAGCCAAATGAAAAATATCCTGATACACGCGATAACAACCCAGCGGGCACATGACGTCATAATGACGTCATATCAACGTCGATGCGACGTCATGACGTCGCATCGACGTCGATCTGACGTCATTATGACGTCATGTGCCTGCTGGGAATATTCCTCTCTTTGGGGACCTCTATCTCGTGTTTACACTTGGTCTGCAGATGACTTCCGACCATTGTCAAAATTTATGTATTCCAAAATTTGTATAATTACATATTTGGAACATGATCATAAGAAACAAGCACAGTTAATGTTTAGTCGGAAATGCCTATCGCATCAGTTTCTGAGATAAGTATCTTCTCTGTCTTAACGTGTAAAGCTCAGAGCTAAATACATACACACCTCCGCCTCTTAAACCCCTAGCTGGGCATGTGCCGACAATTTTCGAGCACCTGCGGCAACAAAGACAGTTGCAGAAAAGTCGCCTCAATTCATAACGAAAAGTGCGATAAACGACCGAAAATGCTATAACGTTCATAAAGCTGTTTGAATTAGCCAGCCACATGAAGAAAAATCTCAATTTTCCGGGTATACGAAATCCATCAATAAAACTGTATAACAGAACCCCGATTACGTACGGCCCCCAGGCAAAAAAGAAAATTAATGACGTAAACAACAGTAGTTTGACGGCGCTCTTTCCCTGATGACGAGGTACTGAGCTGCGACAGTTGACATTATTAAGGCACTTCTTTCTCGTCACAACGGTTTTGACTATTTGGCTGTTCGTAAACACCAAAATGCACCCTGAAAGTATTGGATAGTAAAATGTTTGCATAATACAGAACCATTTATACTCCCAGAAAATACCACACATATTTTCGTCCGTATCAAACTGGTAGTAAATAAAATCAGGTTTCGTGAGTGTAGGGGTTACAAACGAGCCAAATGAAAATATCCAGAGGCTTAAAATAACAATGTGTGCTTTCCTTGGAGACCGCCATCTTGTGTACGCCATCGGTTTGCAGATGGCCAGATAGCGGTCAAGACTCACCAAAGCAATGCTCAAAATAGAGATCGCACAGGACGTACCGTGAACTATGCCGGATATTTGACACCACACTGGACCGTAAGGCCAATAATCCGTCACGGCTGTATAAATTGTGGGCAAACACGACACTAATCCAACACACAGATCACTGAAGCTGAGATTAAGTAAGAATATTTTTGATATTTTCGGAACATGACATTTTCCAGAGAGAATGTACAAATTCAGTAAATTACTAATTATAATTAATATCGATACCGTTGAAACTACCATTATTCTCACACAGTAGTACACACTACAGCTAACTTTACTTTCACCTTTGACGATAATAGCCGTAGCACTTTGGTTATTTATACTGCTATTCGATAAGTTAGTTTGCATGTTCATTCATTTACATGTTTTCATCAGTATAATCATATTATTATTATATTATATTATATCCATTATTATATTATAGTACATTGTACTTTATTTGATTGAAAGGGGTCAACTACGACCTACAGTTTGCATTATACAGTAAAACAAAGTGGTATATTCTTTGTCTTTGGTCCGATCCTTAGAGATTCAGGTCGCAAATCTCTGATTTCAGCAAAATCTCGCCTTTTAATTCCTTCCAAACAGATATCACTTCGCTCAGTTTACTGTGTTGCAGATCGCAGAACGTGTTTCTAGAACTGTGAATATAATTTTAATCATAACAAAATTTGAAGGTTCCTGTTAAATATCTACCCATTAAAACGGTTGTTGATTTGCTTTCTTTGTCAGTCGAATTAATCACAAATCCATTTTCCATTTTCCATAGCAGTTAATTGTACACTTTAATTAAATAGCAATGTAATCATCAGGAAAACATGTCCTTAGAGTGAATACCCCCTTATATCCAACTTTTATATAGTAAAACTGGGGTATCGAGTGGTATACATATTTTTCTTATTTTTGCTCCAAAACATAGATTGTGGGTACTTGTTAGAACCGCCTCGGTGACATGTACCCAATTTTCAATTTTTACAACTTAAAAAGTCTGTATATTACATGGGTGTGTCTTCGTATTGGTTTGTGACAGAGCACAAATAACGTCCTTGTATCAGATGATTTACTGGCTTGTTTACTGACGCAATGTAGCTTTGTTTCTCAATTTATTCCAATTAGTGACTGGAATTTCTCTAATAAGTCACGAAACATAATTCGATATTTCGCAACTACTGTGTGTGACATGTGATTCTGCAGGCTCCCATATGAAAAATGATTAATTTTATCTTACACGAAATTGTAAATTGTCTATTCTTGAAATGATTTGCAACATGGTATAACATTCGAATGACCTTCACGTACTATATTCTTCTGAAATTCCAGAATGTTAATACAATAATGAGTCTGTTCTTTCTGCTCGAATCATTTGTCTCGCAAATGCATCAAAATGGGAAACATTTATATATAGTCATCCAACTAAACTGGGAATGATTAGAATGCAACAAAATAAATGAAGCATAAACAGTCTTATACACCATTAATTCATTTAGCTGCTTGAGAAGTAAGGACAAATGTACAAGAAATTATATAGATCTAATTAAATTTAAAATAGGAAGAGGCTAATGACAAACGTTTGTCAATAGCGAAAACACGTTAAATCTGCTATTTACAAACGTTTGTCAATAGCGATTTTTCGATAAAATCGCTAATGACAAACGTTTGTCAATAGTCAAAATTACGAAAAATCACTATTGACAAACGGCTATATTATTTTCAATTAGCCAAGTTAGACAATGAGAGCAGCAATGTACTATGTATCATCATCGTCTCCAACATCTTGGGCGGGGAAAACTGCATTATTAATTGGCACATACGACTGGCAAATATTTACGTTTGTAAATAGGAAAAAATATGTAAACTCGCTATTGACAAACGTTTGGATATTAATTAATGTTGAATTAGTCAAGTTTGGCAACAGCTGATAGTAACAAACGTACAATGTACCAAGTATCATCATAAAATTAATCCTTATGCAGGGAAAACGTCCGAACGTTTTTTATATGAAATACACCAACAGGCTCACGCAAATAGCAAATGTGGGGTGGGACTAGATAGCGAAAAGAGGCTCTTTTTGCGAAAAGATGCGAAAAGATGCGAAAAGAGGCAAAATAATGGGAAAAGAGGCAGTAGTTAGTATCAAATGTGTATATATCATAATTTTTGGAAACATATATTATGTCAATGTTTATTTGAAATATTTTTGACAAAAAATTAAACACAAATATTACTGTTTTAGCAATTTTATATAGGGAGCAAATACAAAAGGAATTGATAATCGCCCATTAATCAAAGTGATATTTATTGTGATATTTCATGAATTATTTTAGCTAATGTCAACTAAAAAATTAATGAGTGTTGTTAAGTTATTTCAACATTTTAAATTTGGATGCGTCACGAGAAATCTATGTTTTGTGTATGCGAGGAAAGAACGCAGCGTAGTAGAGCCGCCGCGCGGGAAAACAAACAATTTGCATAGGCGAAAACAAAGGCGCAGAACAGATTCGCAGTAACTGCGAAGCTGATCAGCGTCTTTGGTTTCGCCATACGGATAGTACTATTCTTCTTCTACTAAGTTTCTAGCTTTATGATGTGACTGTACAGACTGGTTTGTGTCGGACCTGATCGGAAACACAAATTGTTGATTTTCTCATGCACAGGCTCAGTAGATTTTAATTAGTCAGATCAATGTACCCATTGGATATTATATCCTGGTCATTGCTTACTTGTACAGCCTGGTTTGTATCGGACCTGGTCGGAAACCCAAATTGTTCGTTTTCTCATGCACAAGCCCATTTGATTTCAACTAGTCGGATCGAATCTACTTGTACACATTGGATACTATATCCTGGTCATTGCTTACTTGTACAATACACTTGTACCCATTTAATTTGGACAAGATGTGTGCTTCAAAGGGATGTCAAGGACAAAAGATATGGAAGGTTTCACACCCGCAGCTATTAAAGGTGGTAGGTAAATTGCTTACAGACATGCGGACGGACGGACGGACGGACGGACAGACGGTGGACGGACGGAATTTCAGACTCCAATATCGCACTATGCTTACGATCTTCGGGACGGGTAAAAGTCGAAAAGCAGTAAGAAAAGCACTGTGAATCAAAAATATATATTTAATCAGTTTATTATAAATTATGATCAAGAAACAATAATACTCCAACGACCTCTAAATTATCATAGATAGATGCATTACCATGTATTGTACATGTATATGTATTACACATGTACCACGCCATAGACACTCAGTTTGTTTTTGTCGGATCTGATCGAAAATAATGAAAGCTTGAAGCATGGAAAAAACATATAGCATTTACTACAAAAACATATAACATTTTCCACATGCACATGTACATTAAAATGATATTTATCATACGTTTAACCTTGCTGGTGATTCCACTTTCTAACCTTCTATTGTACCCATTATCATAGTCTTAAACACTTCAATTTAGAACATATACTGATATTTTTGTCGGTGCGAACAACGCCAGGTATTGCCTGTTTGAGACAGACAACCCTTTCCCGACATTATACTTCAACCCAGGAATATTTGTTCGTTCTGTTGTTGAGTTTCAGTCGGTGCGAACAACGCCAGGTATTGCCTGTTTGAGACAGACAACCCTTTCCCGACAAGAAACTTCCTTACTCAAGACGTCTCTTACTCACTGGAGTTCTAGTTCTTTCGCTCAGTTTTCGCTTTCTCTGTCCCTTCTTCTTTCCTGCATTTGGTGTGAAAGGAATTAATCTAGTACCGTCAGTTGAAACACACTGATTTTCACTTGACCTTCCCCGTTCGTTCAAGAATTTGGACTCTCGCTTGTCTTTGACCTCTTTAGACATCGCTCCCCACGTGTCGATATCTACATAGTGATGGGCGAATTTGTCCGTTAACTTGTAGTTTCCCATACCACGAATAGCAACCAATAAACCTCGGCTGGACAGAAAGACAAATACATGCATACTGAGGATACTGGATGCAATGGGAATACAGGGGATTGGACTTTCAAAAACAGTTGCTCATCACACGGCATTTGGTTGCAGCATCTTCTAGTAGGCGTTTCGCTTATCTAGTAATCAAATGTCGTGTGACCAGCAACAGTTTGTTTAACACCTCCTCATAGATAGTACAACACCCCGCCCAATACCTCGACTTTCTACTCCCGAGTTTCCTATGTATTTAATATTCGCCTCATATATAGTCTAACACCCCGCCCAATACATATACTTTCTACTCCCGATTTTCCAATGTAATTATACTTCTTGGAGTTGCCTTGTAGTGAATTTGTTGCCTCAGTCCTCCCAGATTCATCACTGACATTCTGGTATAGGTCCAGCATGATAAAATGTGAAAATGCACATTGGAATAAGGCAATTATGCAGGCTAATCTCCGTAAGTATCTTTAGTAACAATCCATTAGTACACTAGAACTCTGTAGGAATTGCATCTGCGCCTAAGACTTTGCCATGTGACAGCTGTTGAACTATAATGTTGTTTCCATGACGTTTGAATAGTCAAATATGATGAAATATCTAATACTGCACTCTGTGGACGCCTGACGATATCATCATCGGTGATTCTTGATGGGAGACTGAATATACTATGGAAATCACCAGCGCACGTTTCCAATATAGCATCTTTAATTATCTAGGGGTAGAATTCTTCCATCTTCAATTTAAAGGTTTTGGGTAGGCTCCAGAACTCGTGAACTATGAATGTTCTATGTGACTTTATAAAACTTCTTGCATGACTTTTCCTTTCAGCATAAATTAAACCGTCCTTTGCTTTTTTCTCAGCCAAGATCTTGTATGTTCCTGATATTGATCTGGACTTCAGACCGATCTCCCTCACATGCATTCTGGGTAAGGTCAACATTTTATAGCTTCCCGGTTGGTCTACCATGGGAACTCACATGAGCTATAGCTACTGTATGAGCTTCAATGTGGTTTAATAGAAAACTCGATCACGTTAAACCCAGTGTACTATGCTTATTGAGGATTTGACCTGGAATGTATGTGTGATCTACTGTTGGATATTTCAAAGGCATTTGGTAAATAAAATATAATGGTTTGATCATTTGCAAGCAGTAAAACATTAAGAGGGAGATAGGATGGACTATATTGCGCAATTTCGGGTAATGAACCCTCATCAGTAGCCCTTTTAAAACCGACAACGAAGCCAGACTATTGTACTGTAATTTCGAAAATTTACACGATAAGTCTAAATCAAAGACACATTCCTAAACGGGGTCAAATAATTTAAACATTGCTTAGAAGTATGTTTCTAAACGTGAGGGTTTTGAACACTCTGAATATCTTTACTGATCTCAAAGGACATAAATAAAAGTATAATCTGCACTATCGATGATGTATGGGGAGACTTTTTAGTCAATCACTCAAAGTTTATTTGGAAGCTCCACCAGTACGGGATCGGAGGCATTCAGCGCTTGTCTGGATTCGCGCCTTCCTGGGGAATAGATCTTGAAGGTGAAGAATAAGGGTCGGTCCCAATTGTATCAGGAGTACCCCATGTCCCTGGGCCCGATCCTGTTTCTCACCTACATGTATATACCGTGAATGACTTACCAGAACAGCAAAAAGGTACAAGTAGGCAACGATCAGGAAAAGGCGCAATCAGAAAACGATTCCCACTCCAAAAACCGAGTCGGGAGAAAAACAAACTAACAATAAGGTACTAAGACCATGAATACATTTAGTAAGCCGAATGAGCAGCTTTTTCCCAATAGGTGGCCACTCAGTTACCTAAACTTAACACTAAAATATGATAACATACATAAGGCGCCAACAGCACAAAAAATTAAACACCAAGACATAAAACAATAAGAACCACTACAGAAGTATCGCCTTGGAACGATCAGTAATATAAAATTACTGGCGGGCTTAAACCGGTTTTACAGGATCCTAACCTCACCCTCTCAGGACTATTTGAAGGCGACACTGTTGTCTATCTTGCTACTGATGGCGCGGATAGTGGCCGAGTGCTCCAAAATGACATTGGCACCCTGTCTGTGTGGGAGTTCAGATGGGACGTGGAGATAATCCTTCAAAGTGCCAAGTGGTAAGAGTGACTACCTCCAGAAACTCAATTATTTGTAACACATGCATGGACAGGCCCTGTGAGGTTTTCAACAGTGTTAGGCACTTGGTATGGACATCTTCAGTGTTTTGTCCTGGAACTCACACACAGACAGGATCACTGGAAACGCAAACCACGCTCTTAGATTTATAAAAAGAAACATTCGATCCAAACTGCGTAAAGTGAGAGAGACCGCATATAACACTAAGTACGGCCCCAACGGGAGTATACAGCCCCCATATGGGACCTTTCTTCCAAAAAGAAGATACTATAGATCGAAAAGATCCAAAGGTATGCAGCTCGCTGGACCACAAGTGATTTTAGTACTAGGTCAAATGTTACAGCGATGCTGAAAAAAAAACTTGGCTGGCGATCCCTACAAAATAGACGAGCTAATGCACGTCTCTATTTGTTCTACCTATTGTCCGCGGCGGACCTGTGGCAGTACCTATGCATGGATATATCTAGCCCAATACCCATGCGTCCAAATATTGCCACTCAATGGTTTTTCGCCAAGCCCATATCTCAGCAGACCTACAAATATTCATTTTATCCCCTGGCAATTGGAATGCTTTCCCAGAGTGGGTGGTGTTCTTGCCAACCCTTAATGCGTTCAAGGAAGCAGTTGGTAAGCTGCACCACTTCAGACCTTCGAACCTGACATGCTGTTTTTAATTTTTAACCCTCTTCTCGTATACTTTAACCTCTCTCACTATCTCATCTTGCATTTTATCTAATTTACCCAACTTTTTCAACACTGACAGCGCACACCTGTCTAGAATGCCTGCGAATATAAAGAAAGACTAAGCTTCAATTTTTGTAGTTACTACATATAGCTTCCTTCATAATCATTCTTGTGCGTGCAGTGCTTTTCATGATGATGTTTGACAGATGGATATACATAATCGTAGTTGCAGCTGATAGGAATGGGTCGTGTCTGATAAAACTGTGCTTCCTCCTTCTGTATTATCTGAGTTAAAATTGATTCATCACAGGACTATGTGTCACATGGGTGGAAAACGAACATGACCCGACCTGGACTCGAACCCATGGTCTCTCGCTCACCGTGCGAGCACTCTACCACTGAGCCACCGAGTCACACGATCGACCAGTTACATTTTCCCCCCTGCTTAATTAGATTCGTCCCCGAATCTGCTCGGAACCATGCCGGAACCTACGAGACAGTCTCTATCAGGTTGCTGCTCGCAGCCAGAGCACGGACCCACACTAGGCCACCAAATGTCACAGGGGCGGAAAACGAACATGGCCCGACCGCGACTCGAACCCATGGTCTCTCGCTTAACGTGCGATTACTCTACCACTGAGCTACCGAGCCACACGATCAACCGGTTTATATATGCAAATAAGACACACGTTTTTTGTTTAGGCTTATCTGCCGGTGGATTGCTTGCCAAAGCTATTCTGGGTTTAGTTTGCTTTACTAGGACTGTCAACCAAATCTATTGTATCTATTGTAGACAGGTTGCACATGGGACACATATTGTGAGCCGGTTTGGAATACCGTCAACTAATAGTAGATCATAGTAGTGAGCCCTACTGTAGCCAAAAACCCACTTCCGGACGTACACGGCTGGGGAGTTTGTACTTTAGCACGTCGGTTGGGTGTGAAGAATTGAAAGTGAATAGGCAATGTTTCCACCAGTAAACTGCTATGACTCTATAGCACCCTAGTCAGGACTATAATGTAGTATGGCTCTACTATCTGGCAGTGCAGCAAAAGTAAAGATCTTCTAAAGAGAGTGCAGATAAAAAGCTTTGCCCTATGTTTAGGTCTTCCAAGCACACCAAGCCTTGGCGGTATGAATTCTTCCACTAGATTTTCACTTTGCTGAATCCGCTTTGAGAGACATTACAAAGATCCGATCAAAATCAATGGACAAGCCCATCAAACAGACCCTCAGCAAGTGCTTACAGTTCTGTACAGTACCAAGATTTACAACACCCTTGTCTCTAGCCCTGTCTCAAGTAGATGAGATGAAAGCTTTGACCTGAGTTGACATTGGCACAACTGAACAGGAGTTCGACCCTGGCACTCACCAAGAAGATACAACATTTGCCTTCACCAACGGATCCTGCCAACCATATCCAGGCTCATGCGGAGCAGGAGCAGCGTTGTATCCACCTCATCATGGTCCAGTCCCTCTTAAAAAACCTGTAAGCAAACAAGGATCCATCCTCTTGGAAGAACTCGTGGCGTACAAATTGCCGTGGACTATTTCCTGCAACACCTGGACACGATGTCTGCCAGACTCCCAAAGATATTTAGTGATAGCCAGTCCACGGTGGGAATTCTTACACTGAGCTGAAAGGAATCAGGTTATAAGGACATCACCACAGACATCCGACATATTGCCACATCCCTCAACCAGAAAGGAGCTGCAGTGAATATTGTTTGGACCCCATGGCATGCCAGTATTGCCGAAAATGAGATAGCGGATGCACTTGCAAAGGAAGCTGTTGTAGAAGCAAGAGATCAACCCGACTGCAGGCGATCCACGACCATACAGGAGGTAAATAATGCTATAAAGAAAACTCAACTATCAAAATGGCAGTCTAGATGGGACAACTCAGATCATACCATATACATGTTCCCAAGGTTGACACAAATTAAGAAGTTTCTGGATATCCTCAACAGGAAAAGTTTTTGTCAGATCCTACAAATACAGACAGGATATTCCAAACTGAATGAATACAGACACAAACTGGGCCTATGTGACAGCAATGAGTATATCTGTGGAGAGCCAGAGACTCCAGAGCACTTCCTCATTCACTATCCAAACTACCAACAAGAGGCCGTGGAGGCAAACTCCAAGCCGCGGTGCACTTCCGGACGTGCACTTCCGGACGTAAGTCCTCTCTCAGAAAACACGACACTAATCCAACACACAATATCGAGATATCGTAGGAGCAACGGAGGTGTTGGCACTGTTGGGGTTTGGGATTGATGATTGAGCTTGGCGAAGTACCGGGTTTTACAAAACAAAAAATATTCCGGTAGCTCGTTGCACTTCCTGTTATTTGTAAACAAAACCACATGGCAGTGACTGCAGAAGAACCTGCGACGAAAACGAAGCTTCAGGACCGTGTCCTGCTTGACAAATTTACAGCTTTATCTGATGCACCAGAGCCTGAGCGAATTCAGAAGACTGGAGATCTCCTGAAGCTCCTGTCAGCCAGACAATCATCACATTCAGAGGCACGAAAACTAATGACTATTTCCAGATTTTGCCATATAACATGAATGCAGCACAATCAATCTTACAGTCTTATCATATATAACAATCATTGGCTAACGAAAGGTTACTCCTTTAGTAGACTGACAATATGCGATTTCCCTGTAAACAAGGCTGCAAGGGGCGATCAATGTCACAGGATCAACATATTTTTACCAGAAGGGCTGCATTATCTTTTGAACTCTGTGTATTTATCTGTAATCATAATTTATTGCTCAGATAAACTACCATATTCAAATTGAGCAGTTTAAATAGACTAACCACTGCAGGTAGAAAATAAATCATTGTGCAGCTTTTCCATTTCCCATAAGTCTGTCATAAGCGGTTTTAAAGCACAAAACCGTTTTAGAGTTTACAATATCATTTGGTAAAGCATTCCATTTGTTTATGGTTCTCACACAGAATGAATTCATCCTAAATGTTTTCAAGGCTCTTGGCTTTTTCAGTTTCATTGAGTTGCCACGTGTTTGAGTATCAGAAAATTCAAATAAGCCATTCATTGAAATGTCGTCTATGTTCTGCACAATTTTGAAGACTTGAATCATGTCCATTCGATTACGTCTATACATTAAGGTTGACAATGAAAGTCTTTGTAATCTTTCTTCATAACTAAGGTTGGACAACTCTGGAAGTATTTTAGTAATTCTCCTTTGTACATTTTCAATGGCTCTGATGTCCTTTTTTAGTGTTGGAAACCATTTTAGGTTCCCATAATCCAGGATCGGTCGAATCAACGTTTTAAGTAAGCGTGCTTTCTCTTACTTGGATGAAGAGACCTTATTAGTGCTACATAAAACGTTGATTCGACCGATCCTGGATTATGGGTTTTGTGCTTTAAAACCGCTTATGACAGACTTATGGGAAACAACAAATACACAACCCAAGAAATCTACTAATTACCGATATACGACTGTCACATACTATACCTATATATTGACATTTTAAACCCGGAAGTCGGAAATTCCTAAATGTTATGATAAGAAGAGACGTAGAAGACGAGTTTTCGGAACTCAACAACTCTACAAGAACCAGTACCAGTACCATGTAAAAGAAAGTTTACTCTATCTATCTGTCTATGGGCTTTCTATACACACATACAATGTTATTGTTTATATCATTCCGAACTCCTCGCGTAATAAAACTCAATGAACTCTGATTGGAAGAGGAAGTTCCGATTGTGTTTACATTTGCTATGCGCATGCGCGCAGATCCAGAGATAACTCAGATTACCTGGATTGTCTCCCCATCTGGTGGGCAGAAAGTGCCGATCTCCGTATAAACACATTATGATATAGGTTCTATTTGTTGCTTTATTTTATAGAAATATCAAATAAAAACTTTGTTTAAAGACATACATGTGATATTTTCCTTCTCCACGGTTGGGAGATTTTCAGTTTGATATCGTAAATTTCGCTGTCATATCGGGAGGTTTCTTTTCTCGTGGTCATCACCAATAACATTCAAGAGCTCAGTGGTTTTGGGGAATGTTTTTGAAGTAGAAAAAAAATATATATCATTAAATAGGTTGTAAATTCTTACCATTTTATTTTAACAAAGCTACAATTACATCCAAAATATTTTGAATATGAAGTGCTTTAATCCAATGTCAGCATTACAATCTGATTTTCTTTGAACCCACTGCGGTACGCTCGGTAGATGTTGTTCATTCCATAATTGTGTGAAATCTTTCTAATTTTATCTATTTTTACAGCGCTTGTCACTTGAAGGCACATTGTTTATTTTGGTGATCAATTGAATAGTTGACACCAGGCTTGATTAATCAGTTAATTTAAAATAATCCTTGTTGTAAAAACATTATTTTTTGGCTGATTAACAGCTCTATAAATAGCCTCCAGGTATCAGTGACACAAATTATCAAGTCAATATTGAATACACACTCCTGTATTGGATACCGTATTTATACTACACTTTACATAAAAAATGGACACTTGGATAAAAAAAGGTGTAAAATAAAGTGCATAATTGGACTTTTCTGTCATATCGGGAGACAGGGCATATCGGGGGACCGTCGGGGTAGGGGCATAGAAGGGCCCTTGATATCGGGGGAATACGCCGAGATCGGGCAATATCACATGTATGTTTAAAGACAATGTCTAAATAAATTAACATCTTAAAATATAATTTCCAGCCATTTTTTTCTTTTATGTCTAAATATTTATGTTGTTTTGGGGGTCAGATATGCGGAAATATTGTCAATAAATGAGGTATTTTAATTCAATAAAATCTATTAAAATATCAATGGAAATCTTATAAAAAGACTAATGCTTCGTCAAATATTGATTAGATGAGTAAATCAACAATTATCAAATCTATATTCAATTGAAAAACTGGGAATTAGGTGAAATAATTAACACAGAATTTCCATACGCCACTATGGCGATAGTGATGTTTTGCCATCCACTGGACATTGACATTCGATACCGGAATATAGTATCATTGTCTGATGACGTAAGCTGTGTATTTGTCTATATATACTGCCATACGCCCTCACCGACATTCTAGGCAGATGCGCTGTCAAACAGAAAAAGGCTGAAAATTAATGAAAAGACCGGATAAAAGCATTCAGTAAGGCAGATAAAAGATGATAGGTACTCTGTCAGTCAACTCACGACAACTGTCAATCACGATTAGCCTCAATTTCTACAACCATTGGGTATTTTCTCAGACCACAAGGATAGTGTCTACCATAGAAAGTACATTAAAACATTAAAAAGAGGTGCTTGGAGTACTTGGCAGATACAGATTATTCCATCTCATCCTTATGAGAATAGGAATATTGTTTTTTGAGTGAAAAGAAATACAATGATAGTCTACAAACTATCCATTTCATGATATTCTGCCTGGACAATGTAGTGGATGTTAAATACACTCGCTAGTCAGTAGTCACCTCTGTGGTCCAGTTTGGAATGCTAGTCAAGGCATGTGGCAGGGTAGTGGTCACCCATCCAAGGTTGGTGGTTCTCTGGTTGGTGGTTCTCTGGTTTCCTCCACCATGTTTGACTACGTAATGCCAACCTTCGCATCTTAGTTTAAGAACAAATGTAAAGTTCCATGAGCTTTCTGTGTAATTGAAGTAAAATATATAATATTCAAGCTTTTTTTATTCTGCCTGTTGTCATCTTCAATCAATGCAAGTATTTTTGTACATTTTAGGATGGTGTTTGTGATGAGATCAGTTACTCCATTAGTAGACTGGTACAAGGTCTGTCATCTCAGAGAAAGTTTGCCAGACTGGGTTACTCAGTTGCTCTGTGTCAGGTAAGGTGTAGACAGTCAGTAGACTGGTACAAGGTCTGTCATCACAGAGAAAGTTTGCCAGACTGGGCTACTCAGTTGCTCTGTGTCAGGTAAGCTGTAGAAGGTCAGTAGACTGGTACAAGGTCTGTCATCTCAGAGAAAGTTTGCCAGACTGGGCTACTCAGTTGCTCTGTGTCAGGTAAGCTGTAGACCGTCAGTAGACTGGTACAAGGTCTGTCATCTCAGAGAAAGTTTGCCAGACTGGGCTACTCAGTTGCTCTGTGTCAGGTGAGCTATGAACAGCATAAAAATCAGTTCCTCTTGCCCATCTAATGCTCATCACTTATTAAAGGCTAAAATTGTCAACTGAATAGTCTGACGACACAGGGATTTTTTATTGGGTGTCTCAGGGGCGGAAATAAGGCCTCATTTTCAATGCAATTAAGGTGACTTTGTGGGAAAAAAATCCCTGATCACACCTGAAAATAATTTTCAGCAGTTCCATACATTGTGAATTGAAACTTTGCTGTTTGAAATGGTGTTAATCTTTGATTATAAGATATTATTTAACGGTTCTAAATGTAATACCCTAAAGTGTTTTGGTACCCTAAATGAAAGTGTTCTTAAAATTAAAGATCTTAGTAAACCAAGCATTTTGATATAATTTTGACGAAAATCGGTGGTCTAATAAGGAAGCTATGGGTAATTAAGTATGAAACATGGATCAACGCGGCCATTTTGTTTACTAGTTGAGATTAAAAATTTAGGATAAAAACAAAATTAAAAGACTCCTTTCCCATAGAATGTGTGCCAATTCTATTAACAATATTGCTTGTTTCTAGAAATAAACATCTGTCAAAAGTTTGATACAGAAATATTTTTAAAAAATCATTTAATTTGCTTTTAAAACTCTTGATTTAGACTCCATGCATTACCAAAAGTAGACTCCTGGTGGCCATTTTGAATATTTTCAAACTGCTGTTATTGCTCTATTTCTTGGGCGATTTCAAAAATTCTTTCTCTAGAATGTATAACTAGCTGGCCCCAATGCTTGAAGTGTTTATTCTAATTAGGTTTAGTGTTTATTTTGATTTTAATAAAAATATGAAAATTAACGAAGTAAACAAAATGGTGGCGCCCATATATTCATTTGTTTGCATGTTAAATTGCCTATAACTCACTTTTAATATTTTTAGCTCACCTGAGCCGTCAGGCTCACAAGGTGAGCTTATAGGATGGCCATGATCCGGCGTCTGTCCGTCCGTCGTCCGTCGTCCGTCGTCCACCATTTTCAAAGATCTTCTTCTCTGAAACCGCTTGGCCAATCAAAGCCAAATTTTACATGAAGCATCTATGGGAAGGGGGAACCAATGTGTATATAAATAATCCAGGTCACATGACCAAGATGGCCGCCATGCCCATATATGGTAAAAACCCTTCAAAAATCTTCTTCTCCAGAACCACTTGACCGATTTCAACCAAACTTGGCATGAAGCATTGATGACTCAAGTACCACAATGTGTATATAAATCATGACCTTGCGGTGACCTTGACCTATTTTACGGCAAGGTCAACATAGGTCGCCTTTGCATTTGAATGGGAAAAATTGTTAAATTGTCATTTAAAGGAAAAATCTTGCAGAAAATGAGCAGTAGGACTGAATATTAATGATTCTGAAAAAAATTGGGCACCAGGGGCTCATCCGCCCCCACCCCGGGGCAATATACATGTATATTATCATAATATTCAAACATCTTCTTCTCTGAAACCGCTTGGCCAATCAAAGCCAAATTTTACATGAAGCATCTATGGGAAGGGGGAACCAATGTGTATATAAATAATCCAGGTCACATGACCAAGATGGCCGCCATGCCCATATATGGTAAAAACCCTTCAAAAATCTTCTTCTCCAGAACCGGTGGACCGATTTCAACAAAACTTGGCATGAAGCATCGATGGCTCAAGCACTACAATGTGTATATAATTCATGACCTTTTCATGACCTTGACCTATTTTACGGCAAGGTCAACATAGGTCGCCAATGCATTTGAATGGGGAAAACTTTTAAAATGTAATTTAAAGTGAAAGTCTTGCAGGAAATGGGAAGTAGGACTGAAAATTAATGATTCTGAAAAAAATTGGACCCCAGGGGCTCATGTGCCCCCACCACGGGGCATGTATATTTCCATAATATATATTCAAACCTCTTCTCCTCTGAAATCGCTTGGCCAATCAAAGCCAAATTTTATGTGAAGCATCTATAGAATTGAGGAATCAATGTGTATATAAATAATCTAGGTCACATGACAAAGATGGCCACCATGCCCATATATGGTAAAAACCCATCAAAAATCTTCTTCTCTGAAACCAATGGACTGATTTCAAGGAAACTTGGTGTGAAGCATCGATGGCTAAAGTACTCCAATGTATATATAAATCATGACCCTGTGATGACCTTGACCAAGTTTATGGCAAGGTCAACATGGGTTGCCTTTGCATTTGAATTTGGAAAACTGTTAAAATGTCATTTGAAGGGAAAAGCCAGCAGGAAATTGGCAAATGGACAGAATATTGAAGATTCTGAAAAAAGAAAATGGCCCAAGGGCTTCATCTGCCCCTGCACTGGAGTTAAATACCATAATATTCAAACATGTTTATTGGTATATGCAGCAGATCTCAGGTGAGCGTTTACAGGACCATTGGTCCTCTGGTTCATCTGATCTTTATCATCTTTATATCAAAATTCATGGTTTTGAAAGCGCTTTCATTTGAAGCACTTATCAATTGAGGGTGCCAAAACACTTTAATTAGGTATATGTGACATTGGAAAATTTTTATCAACTTTGAATGTTGAAAATTTCCCAAATACCTTATCAATTTTAGTAGTAGCCCAATGTTAATGCTAAAATCCTTTTGAAGATACTATGCTATCAAATTATCAAGGCAATCACAATTTTCAGAATATCATTGTTGTTTCCTTACATTTAGATCAGGTATTGATATAACAGAGATTGTGCCATATTTTGTAGATGCTGAGAAGTTTTGATAATGTGAAAGTAGAACATGTTCTAGAATATGTGGACAAGAAAGCCCAGAGTCAACTGACTGGACAAGCCAGTAAAGGGGTAAATTGTCATTTCAAAACCTCGCCCATGTAATATACTAAAATTTTTTAAGTTGTAAAAATTGAAAATTTTCAGCTGGAAGAAATTGATGTTTTTCTTATTTTTGCTCAAAATAGAGATTGTGGGTACATGTTAGAACGGCCTCGCTGAGGGGGTGCGGTTCTAACGAGTACCCACAGTTTATGTTTTGGAGCAAAAATAAGAAAAATAGGTATCCCCCTGCATACCCCAGTTTAGCTATACAAAAGTGGGATTTGATGGGGTATATTTTTCATGGATATGTTTTCCTGATGTAGATACAAGAAGATATTAGATACCTTTGCTAAGTTATTCCATTTTGTCTTTAGGAAAGGTTTTAAGTGAAGTGCATAGATTTGGGTAAGATACCTTTAAATGAGCCGCATCGTGAGAAAACGGGATTATTGCCTATGCGAAAACAAAGGCGCAGATCAGCTTCGCGGTAACCGCGAAGCTGATCAGCGCCTTTGTTTTCGCTACACGGATAGTACAATTCCTCTTCTACTTAAATCCGAAATTTCAAGCTTCTAGCTCTTTTCTGTGCTTGTACAGGCCGGTTTGTGTCAGACCTTGTCGGAAACCCCGAAGACCGGTTTTCTTGCGTCGCGGCTCAAATAGTAAATATATTTCAACTTCTTGAGGAAAGATTAAAAGGAAGTGTGTATGGACCTGGGAATTTTTCCCTGGGGTCATGTTGTGGAACTTAAGCACAGGCTATCATTTCACTGTGACATTAGGATAACATATCTGTGAAATGTATATCCCCCCCCCCCCCCCCCCACATACCCCACCTTTATATAGTAAAACTGGGGTTTACATAACTTTAACTATTTTTCTTACTTTTGATACAAAACATAGACTGTGGGTACTTGATAGAACTGCTTCACTGAGGCGGTTCTAAGGAGTACCTACAATCAATATTTTGAACAAAAACAAGGAAAGTAACAAAACTTTTCGAAGGAATTTGACCAAAACTGACAGGAAGGACTCTTTATGATTCCAATGCAACTATAGAGCATGACCATTACACCTGATCTCAAAGTGTTGAAAAATTTCCAAACCTTGAAAATGCTCTGTTTTACAGGAGATTACCAATGTTTATATTGGGAAGATATTTGGCTACCTGACACTGGTGCATTCTGGGAGGATTTTCCAGGAGAGCAAACAAAATGTCCGCCAAGTCGTATCAGATTTGTTGAAAATAGGACAGGAAAAATCATCTCTTCAACAATTATGCATGAATGCGTTGATTCAGATTATAGCTCAGGTTAGAAGAACCTTTTTAGCTCACCTGAGCCGAAGGCTCACAAGGTGAGCTTATAGGATGGCCATGATCCGGCGTCCGTCCGTCCGTCGTCCACAATTTCAAAGATCTTCTTCTCTGAAACCGCTTGGCCGATCTAGTTGAAATTTTATGTGGAGCCTCCTTGGGTAGTGGCATTTCAAGTTTGATCGCGAAATCCAGGTCACATGACCAAGATGGCCGCCACGCCCATATATGTTAAAAACCGCTCAAAAATCTTCTTCTCCAGAACCGGTGGGCCGATTTTCACGAAACTTGGTATGTAGCATCGGGGACTTCAGCCCATCATAGTTTGATAAAATGATGACCCTTGGATGACCTTGACCTATTTTACGGCAAGGTCAAATTTGGAAACATAGGCTTTTACATGGGAAAAAGTGAAAACTATGGATTTTTTGAAAACTATTGCAGCCTGAGTCCTGAAAAGTGGTAGATGCAAACAACTAATAGAGTAGATGAAGGTATGTGATTAATTTAGGTCAAGGTCATCTATTGACCTTGGCCAGTCTGTCGTCCATACACACTTTTTAAAGATCTTCTTCTCTGAAACTGCTGGGCCAATCAAAGTGAAATTTTATGTGGAGCATGGGTAGGGGAGACGAAAGTTTGATCGCGAAATCCAGGTCACATGACCAAGATGGCCACCACGCCCATATATGGTAAAAACCACTCAAAAATCTTCTTCTCCAGAACCGGCAGGCCGATTTTCATGAAACTTGGTATGTAGCATTTGGGACTCCAGCCCATCATAGTTTGATAAAATGATGACCCTAGGATGACCTTGACCTATTTTACGGCAAGGTCAATTTTGGAAACATAGGCTTTTACATGGGAAAAAGTGAAAACTATGGATTTTTTGAAAACTATTGCAGCCTGATGCCTGAAAAGTGGTGGATGCAAACAACTAATGGAGTAGATGAAGGTATGTGATTAATTTAGGTCAAGGTCATCTCTTGACCTTAGCCAGTCTGTCGTCCATACACACTTTTCACAGATCTTCTTCTCTGAAACTGCTGGGCCAATCAAAGTGAAATTTTATGTGGAGCATCCATGGGTAGGGGAGACGAAAGTTTGATCGTGAAATCCAGGTCACATGACCAAGATGGCTGCCACGCCCACATATGGTAAAAACCACTCAAAAATCTTCTTCTCCAGAACCGGCAGGCCAATTTTCGCGAAACTTGGTATGCAGCATTTGGGACTCCAGCCCATCATAGTTTGATCAAATGATGACCATAGGATGACCTTGACCTATTTTACGGCAAGGTCAATTTTGGAAACATAGGCTTTTACATGGGAAAAGGCGAAAACAATGGATATTTTGGAAACTGTTGCAGTCTGAGACCTGAAAGTTGCTAGATGCAGACAACCAATGGAGTCAATGAAGGTAAGTAATTAATGAAGGCCAAGGTCATTTCTTGACCTTGACCCAAGGTCATTTGAATATCAAAATTAAAATTATAGTTTTCTCAGAAATCACTGGGTTTGGAAACTATTGCAGCCTGAGACCTGAATCTTTGCAGATGCAGACAACTTATGAATTCAATAAAGGTGTGTGAGTATTCAAGGTCAAGGTCATTTCATGATGACTTAATACTCCAGGATCAGGCTTCAGGTGAGCGTTCTCAGGACCATTGGTCCTCTGGTTACATTTTACCGTTATCTTAATTTTTGATTTAATGCTTGCTAGTTTTAATGTTTTATCCACTGCTAGCCAAACATCTAGAAGTTTCGGCTTGGCAAAAAATAAATAAATAAACAAATAAATGTATAGATGAATAGATTAAAAATTAAAAACAAAACAAACTAAAATATTTATACAGAAGAATTTTATGGAAAATTTTCTGTCTGTTTCCCATTTATACTCTTTGAAAAGGGATATGAAATTTGTTGCATGGAAAATCTTCATAAAGAATATCCAAATACTCAATATTGAATGTATGCTATGACTTTAGATCACTTTATCTTTGGTATGCTAAGATAGACCACTTAAACCAGGTTTTATGTTTTTTATCCGAACTAGTAAGGTAATTTTAAAATGTGTTACTGATTAAATATGAGCCACATCATGAGAAAACCAGCAATGTTTTTCAACAGGTCCGACACAAACCGGTCTGTTCAATCACAGAAGATAGCTAGAAGCATGAAATTTTGGATTTAGAAAGAAAAGGAATTGTGCTATCCGTTTAGCAAAAACAAAGGTGCTGATCTAACGGCGAAGCTGATTTGCATCTTTGTTTTCGTATATTGTTGGTTGTCTGATGTGGTGGCTCATTTGTGTCTTTATATTTATGGTTGCTTGCTATGTTTATATTCCTGGATGTAGGTGAAGAGTAAAGTATTCAAGAAGTGCATATTGCCACAGACAGAGTCAAGATTTACAGATGGGTGGGGTAACTGTACCCCAGATACCTTGTTGTTGCTTATCTGTTCCAACAAACATCACAAAGTAAGTAGTACAGACCAACCTCATTATAATGCTATCTTTTGTGTCCACAGACACAGACCTTGTTTTAAGTGAAACCGTGTTATAATGAGGTTACTTACCATATACATATAATAACATCATGAAAACATGTCCGTGTAATATATACCCCCTTGAACCCCACTTTTATATAGCAAAACTGGGGTATGCAGGGGTATACCTATTTTTCTTATTTTTGCTCCAAAACATAGATGGTGGGTACTCGTTAGAACCGCCTCGGTGAGGCGGTTCTAACATGTACCCACAATCTATGTTTTGAGCAAAAATAAGAAAAAATATCAAAATTTTTCCAGTGAAAATTTTCATTTTTACAACCAAATTTTTTTTCTATATATTGCATGGGCGTGTTTTCGTAATGAAATAATCAGTTTGGGAGCCATGACTAGTGAGGTTGAACTGTAGTATAATGAAAAATTTTGATCAAACACCATTTATATCTTGCAGTTAATTGCCTGTTGATGTTAAATTCTAATATCACATTCAACAATTTTTAGCTCGCCCGCACGAAGTGTATAGAGCTATTGTAGTCACCTCGGTCGTGCGCGTTTACGTTTACGTGTGCGTCCGCGTCACACTTTCGGTTAAAGTTTTTTATAAGTCTATATCTCTTGACCATGTTGATGGATCAAGTTGATACTTTGCATGTTGCTAGATATTGGTCTGAAGTTTTACGCAGTGCCACAATGACCCACCCTGGGTGACCTTGAGGTCAAGGTCACGGACTTAAAAATTTTTTGTTTAAGTTTTTGGTTAAAGTTTTTGTAAGTCTATATCTCTTGACCATATTGATGGATTGAGTTGATACTTTGCATGTTGCTAGATATTGGTCTGAAGTTTTACGCAGTACCATCATGACCCACCCTGGGTGCCTTGAGGTCAAGGTCACAGACTTAGAAATTTTGTGTTTAAGTTTTTGGTTAAAGTTTTTGTAAGTCTATATCTCTTGACCATATTGATGGATTGAGTTGATACTTTGCATGTTGCTAAATATTGGTCTAATGTTTTATGCAGTACCATCATGACCCACTCTTGGTGACCTTGAGGTCAAGGTCACAGACTTAGAAATTTTGTGTTTAAGTTTTTGATTTAAGTTTTTGTAAGTCTATATCTCTTGACCATGTTGATTGATCGAGTTGATACTGTGCATGTTGGTAGATATTGGTCTGAAGTTTTATGCAGTACCATCATGACCTACCCTGGGTGACCTTGAGGTCAAGGTCACAGACTTAGAAATTTTGTGTTAAATTGTTTGGTTAAAGTCTAAATCTCTTGAACATGTTGATGGATAAAGTTGATACTTGCATGTTGATAGATATTGGTCTCGGGTTTTATGCTGTACATCACAACTCACCTGGATGACCTTGAGGTCAGGGTCACGGACTTGGAAGTTTTGTGTTTAAGTTTTGGTTAATGTTTTTATAAGTCTATATCTCATGAACATGTAGATTGATCAAGTTGATACTTTGCATTGGTCTGAAGTTTTATGTTGTACCATCATGACCCACCTGAGTGACCTTGAGGTCAAGCTCATGGGTCACAGATTTTAACAGATGTAGTGACAAAGCACAAGTCAGGCGAGCTACGCTGTCCTGCGACAGCTCTTATTCAGTCTTGTTGGGACTGAGCCACACTTCCTGGTTACAAACCAGTTCCGGGATGGGGGGGCAGGGGAGTCACTGCATTTCGCTTCAGTTGGGTTGAAATCTCTGGGCCTCTCAATATGGACTGTTGACCCTAGGCCACTCTCTTACTATAAACATGCAACTTATCAAAATATAACTGTATTTTTGGACACCCTATGTTGAATGGTTACATGTATGTTATTAAGACAGTTCTTTAAGTAATCATTTTATATAAGGAAAAACCTAATTTTAAGACGATAATGTTTCAGGGATAATTTTGGAAGGGGCCATGGGCAAAAATGCCCTTTTATTTTCGAAATGGCCCCATTCTTTTCGAAAGCATGGGCCCTTTTTATAATGTAAGGAGATAGGGAATCATTTTTCTTCACAAAATACTTTCTAAAAATGGTCCCTTACATTTAAAAGCCAACAATATCCCTGATGTTTTTAAAGTTTGTTGTATTTACAGAAATATGTGGAAAAGTTTCTGACAGAACACTGGTTAGACCCACAGCTGGTGTCAGAGAAAAACTACACACTTATTGCTGATGTGGTAAAGGTGAGTTTTGTAATGATTCTAAATATGAGCCACGCCGTTAGAAAACCAACATTTTGCATATGCAAAAACAAAGGTGCAGATCAGCTTCGCAGTCACTGCGAAGCTGATCAGCACCTTTGTTTTTGCTACACGTATAGTACAATTCCTCTACTTTCTAAATCCAAACTTTCATGTGTCTAGTGCTTGTATGTAGTCAGTGTCTTTGTAGCCAATTCATAGGCCTAGCACATTCCTTTTAAGGAGATGTGATCATGAAAATAATACTTCATCATTTACTGATTTAGGAAGAGCATTTATCAATTAGTGGTGAAAAAAATGTGCACTGAGCACTGATAATCTGCCTCTGATAGATTGGCATAAAACGATGTGGCTATGATAACTGACCATTCTGACATGACCTTAGCTGTTGACCATGAAGCTAAAGCGCCAGATCAACCAACCAACAATGCAACTGATTGTCAGAGTACTGTCTTGCCATGTGTCTCAAAATATATACGAATTTGTAAATTGGTGACAAAAATTTAGGACAAACAAATGATTAGGCTTATTATGAATGCCTACTTGTTGCAATAAATCTATTTAAAATGAATATAGGATGAGCTTTTTTGTCTTTGATTTAAATGAAAGGTGGAGCAAAAGTATGAATTGTATTTGACCAATTGCTATGATGTGACATTCATAACACTCCACCCTCATGACAAATTCTTGTATTTATCTACTATTTCAGAGGTCAACTTCAGTGTATCCGCTTACACATGTAGTCAACGATGAACTAGTAAAGTTACTGATAGAGCAACAACTTGATATTGTCAGCTTCTGGAGAACTGTTGTCAGTATGTATGACTATTTCTCTCTTTTGATTTGTTGCTTGATTGGTCATGCGTGGATCCAGAAAATTTTCTTTGGGGGGGGGGGGGGGGGGGGGGTCCAAAGTCCCAGAAGGGGTCTGACGGAAAATTTCAACATGGAAAAAATTAATAATCTGGCAATTCCAGGGGGGGGTCGGGACCCCTTGTCCTCCCCTCTGGATCCGCCCATGTTGGTTGTTTACCTTTCATACAGCTGCAAGGGCAGGGCCTTGGCTTAAAGTCTCATCAGTAAGAGCCGCCTCACTGGAAAACCAACAATGTGGTTTTCGAAAAGGTCCGACACAAACCAAGCTGTACAAGCACAGAAGATGGTTAGAGGCTGGAATTTTTGGATTTAGAAAGTAGAGGAATTATACTATCTGTGTAGCGAAAACAAAGTTACTTCTTGTGATGTTGATCTGTGCCTTTGGTTTTGCATAATGCAAATTGTTTGTTTTCTCATGAGGCAGCTCAGTAAGACTAGAGAAACCCAAGATTGAGTCTATGTACAAATATACTTGTACTCGTGAAAAGAATTAACACCATGCCAGTCATTCTTTAAACTACAGTGAAAGCTAGTGAACAATTGAAAAAAAGGAAAAAGACAACTGTTTCATAAAATCTGTGTTTGTTTTTGCATATCAGTGACATACCTATGGCATAACTTGCCTATCAAGATGTCTGTGCTACGTAGGTTTCATAGCTGCGGTGTATGTGTATGTATAATTAGGAATGTTTGTGTCGTTCTATAGTAACTAAAATGCCTTTTTATATGTTAACATGGTTCGCTTTGTTCTCATTATTTCCAAAGTCATGGACTGCAAGGTTCTGTCCAATTTGCTACTGATTAGAATGAAACTATGGAGTTTTCCGAAAGTGGCGAATAGTTATGTTCATTGACTGTTCATATCTTTTCAGAGTGAACAAACAAATACATGTATTCTTTAAAGGGGAAATATCCTTAAATGACGAATCAGATGAGAAGTAAATGGGGAAAAAGTCTGAAGAAATGATTTATTTTAACAAAAACACAAAGTAACACTCAAACCCCTTATTTTGGCATGACTTAACTATTTGGAAACCGTAATGTCAACTTTAGAAAGTCACTTCTCGTAACGTCATTGTCCAACCAGTTTGTCCCTTTTCGCGCAGTTGGTGTTATATGATTACTTGTTCTTTACTGTATGTGTATATTTTTTTTCGAAAAAAAAAAAAAAAATTCTAATAAAACTTACTGCATGCACCATGGATCAGGGTTAGACACTAACTTTTTAGATTAAGGAGTCCATCAGACTCCTAACCTCAGAAATCGAGGAGTCCAAACACAAATTTAGGAGTCCAAACTTGAATCAAGAGAAAATGTTCACAGCTTATTTTCACAATTCGTCATCATGTAACAATATACAGACAAGCTTCAATTTGTATACATGTGCAAAACCCAGTCATCAATTTTAGCCCAAATGTTAACAGGATGCCAGCCTTTGGTTTGAAGTCTTTACTAATCTGTCTTAGAAAGTACAAAGAACCAGAAAGCCAAAAAAGATCAATCAATCAATCGATCAATCAATCAGTAAATAAATATTTAAAAAAAAAACCTATAATCGAATGTAAGAATATTTGATTTTTTCTGTTGATAACTAAAGCCTCGGATAAGTAGTATACACTTCTAAATAGTACATGCACGTTCGTTAAAAAATCATCGTTTCTAGAAATATTCTTTGTTTATATCAAGTGTGAAATCCAATTTTTGGTTTTCTCCAAAACATGTACTTTTCTGTTTTTCTTAACGCAGTAAACTGTGTGGTAGAAAAATATACAAACAAATGGAGTGTTTTGAAAGCTAAATTAACTTTAGTGACGTTTAGAATCTACAGAAAATGACAAGAAATTTGGTGTCATATTTTCCCCCAGATTCAAGGAGTCCGTCGGACTGCCTACTAGTAAAAACAAGGAGTCAGGCATAGTAATTTGGGAGTCTCGGGCTCCTGGACTCCCTTTAGCATGTGCCTCGACACTTCGTGCATACACAGATACACCACAGGAATAAAAGTAGGAACACCACAAGAATGTTATAGATATGTCACTTGAACATACACCTTTCTCAATGTATCAGAATTTTCATAGAAACGTAGATGATCGTAACGGTTGGACAGTAGTATTAATACTTTATGCATTGTTATTTTTAGGGCCATTATTTGAGTCAAAGAGTTTATCAGTATCTAAGAAGGTTCTAGGGCTTCACTACTTTGACTTGATGCTGCCTCATTTAGACACTGCTGAAAAGGTTGAGGGTATTATCCACCCTGACATCACCAATGTTTTGTGTAACTTTAGTCAAAAACAGGAGGACCTAGGAGCTAAAGTGTCAAATACAGTAAGTAGGAACAGCCTAATCAGTAGAAGAAACTCCCCCGTTCGGGAATCAGTGACCTTTTGTGACCTTTGTCAACATGACAGGTAAATGTTACTATAATTAGTAAATTGATGCTCGAACGGGAGCTTTTCTGTCATTTTTATAGTACCCTTACAAAACGCAAAAAATGTGTCACAGTTTTTGTTTAATCAAGATGAAACTTTGCAGGCTTAAAGATGAATGATATATCTAACTTTCTACCGTGTAGAATTTTTTTATTTTGTTTTGTTAAAAAGTTATTAAATTATGAAAATATGATTTTTTTCTAATAACACTGATTCCAGATCGGCAACAGAAATTGTTTATTGACCCCCAATCTGGAATCAAACTTTAATGATAAAACACTTGTATTCCTGTTCGGGATCACACAACAGAATATAGTGTGGAATACCTTGAATTGGCTTCATTTGTTTAGCATGTGTATTGTCTCAAAACATGATATAAATGGATTGGGAAAAAACTGTGCTGATTTAGTGCTATAAATGTAAATGCACATGCATAAATTAGTGTGACGCTTTTTCAAATATTAAAACAAAATCCTAAACAATGATAACAGAAATTTGGAATATTGGAATACAATATTTAATTGCTGAATCTTGTTTTGGAATCAGTGGTTGTGTCTTAATGAGACCATAGTTTTCTTTTTACCTGTGCATGATTATAAACACTACCAATAGTCAAAATGGCTGGTCGTTTTGGAAAAAGATGTGGGACTGCTTGTTTGCATCAAGAATGGAATATTGACAAACAAGATTATTTAACCGATGTTTCCTCGGAAAAGCTATTCTTGAACCACTAGATAAGATTAATATGAATGACAAGCATTCTATGAATATGTTGTACTGTAAAGGGTGCATTGATTATGTAACGACAACGGTAAAACAAACATTTGTGGTCAGATGAGGGCAGATTATGAGATATATGTGTGACTACCGAAACTACAGAATCACAGACTGATGGTTCCATAGAAAGGTACAAGTAGGCAATGATCAGGAAAAGGCGCAATCCACTCCAAAAACTGAGGTGGGAAAAAACTAAATTAAAAATCAGGTACTAATACCATGAAAACATATCATAAGCCGAATGAGCAGCAGTTACCTAAACTTAACTAAAAATATGATAAAATACACAAGGCGCAAACAGCACAAAAAAAATAAACACTAAGATATAAAACAAAAAGAACCACCACAGAAGTATCACCTTGGAACGATCAGTAATATAAAATTACTGGCAGGCTTAAATCGATTTTACAGGTGCCTAACCTCACCCTCAGCTTCTGCAGTGGTTCAAGACATTTAGATAGTAAGTTGTTCGGCTCTCATGTTGAATCTCTAGCTAGTCAATGAATTATCATGGACAAAAAAATAATTACATAAAAGAATACATAGACTAAGAAGGTATACTTAGTAATAGTTAATAACAGTAATTCTCTCTGGTGTCATTTTGCCAGGCTTATAGAGTCACTGATTAGGCTTTGGTCACTTAAACTGTGGTATGGCCCTTACCCTCTCATATTAATATGTTCACTACATGTGCGCTTACAGGATTTCAATTTTTTTTCTTTTTTCAAATCTGATCATGTGGTTTAAAAGAAGACCTGTTTCTTGGTGCATACAACTGTTTTCTATAACATGTATAATAAGATAACAGTAGACCAAAGTATTTTCTTTTTCACTTTGCAGAACCAACAGCAATTTCATTGACTGAAGTCCCAGTAGTTTTCTTTCACCACCATGGGTTATTCGTTTGGTTACATAATGATCCTAATTATTCAGTCATATCAAAGCTCAAGTCTAAAAGCTTGCCTCTGATAATGATTTTCCGCAGATAATTTTTGTGTAGAGAGCTATAGGAAAATAATTTTCTTGTCGAAATCTTGATCTTAATTTGTCCTAATCAGAAACCTGCAAAAAATTTGAAAATCTGTGAACAGAATGATGTAGTGTTAATAGCCAAAATGAAATTTGAATAGGGATTTTGCATTGTCAAGGGAGATAATCGATGATCATGAAAATACTTACTTTTTGAAAATTTCTACTTGACCATGAAGATTGCGTCAGAGGTGTAAAAGAAAATATTTACCTGGTAATCTTTATTGAAATGAAAATATCTGCGAAAAACTATTATCAGACACTAGAAAATAATACACTTTAGATCATTTTATCATAATTTCTCTATTTGTAGCTTGCTCACATGTGGAAAAAAGGCTTGCCTATACCCTCAGTAGAGGAGAAAGGGGAATTATTATGAAAGATACTATAGAATAAAATATAAAGGGTTGATCCTTTGGAAGCTTTAAAAACATTGAATGAGATAGTATGGACCATAGTAGGATCTGTCTACAAAAACATTGACTTGCTTAAATCTTTGAAAGTAGACATCTTTCTTAAGAAGCGACAAAGTTCTTATGTCCTTCTTAGATGGAATACAAGCAAATTCAGAGAATTTATGTCCCCCGCCTTAATTGTTTAGTTACACAAATATATCTGACAATAATGTATATCCAAATCACATGCATTTACTTCATGTCACAGTGGCAAACATTAATCTGAGGATTATATTCAAACCACATGCAAATCTTCAAATCATGGTCAGGACATCTGTACAGTTTGAAAAGAATCAGAATAAAACTGAGGGAGGAGTTTGCACACAAGGTACACAATGTCCATTCACTTTCATTGTATAAATGCCTGCTTTGGTAGCACCAATGTCTTTCATTAAAAATGTATTACAATAGCAGGCATCTCTACGTGTTTGCATTGATATGAATGAATTAGTAGGGCCCTCTGGAAGTTACCCAACAGTGTCAAATTGGTTGGCCTCACAAAGCACTCAGCCAATACCATTCCCTTTGTCTGACTGCCAGCTAGCGTTTGTGGTTGGTGGTGGGTAAATCATGACAGATCACGAGTACCCACAATGCATGTTTTGTAGCCAAAGGAAAAAAAATAGGTACATGTATACCCCTGTAAACCTCAGTTTCACTTTATAAAAGTTGGGTATAAGTGGGTGTATATAACACGGACATGTTATCCTGATGGCAGTGATGGGCGAGCAGAACTTGACTTGTCTCACATTGTGCCTTGTGAGGAGATTGAATCCACACTGATAACAGTGGTGAGATGATCGAATGATTAAAAGAAGTATTAAAATCAGTGACCTCCAACACTCAGTCGCAGGGCCATTTTTTAAAGGTTTAAAGTAGTCCCATTCAAAAAAATTTCAGACATTTTAGAACAAAACTGACATTTTCCTGTGTATCAAGCAGTACTCTGGAGAGCTATTGTGTCTTATTCAAAGACACAACACGACGTCCCCAAAGGGAGGTCAAACTTAGGTCCTCTTGATTCGGTGTCCGACACTCTACTGCAAGGCCAGCTCGCTCCCAATGAATAGATGAACTGTTACCCCTATGAAACAGTTTATCACATGACATGAAACAGTTCATTGAACTTGTTGAAAAACAGTATACAACTATTTCATACCTTCCTGTGTAACAGTCAAAACTATCACCCCGAGGTGCTGTGGATGACCCGATGAACTGTTGCCCGAGGCCGAAGGCCGAGGGCAACAGTTCATCGGGTCATCCACAGCTCCGAGGGGTGATAGTTATGACTGTCACACAGGAAGGTTTGAAATAGTTGTTTTATTACCCAACTTATATTCACAGTGGCATTCATTATAAACTTCATAACAGACATATACTATATATATTATGACAAGACTGGTTTTAACATTAAATGTTGAAACTGAAAATATGGATGAAACATGCTTTTATCCTGGTTTTGTTGTACAGATCATGTTTGTTTGTTTGATTCTGATTTGCTTGTTTGTTTACTTTATTGTATTTTGTAAGCTCTCTTGTTTGTTTGGCACTTAATTTGATTTACTTGTTTGCTTATTTTACTGTTGTTGTATTATTTATTCTGTTTGTTTGTTTTGTTCATTTTTGTTTGTATGATTGTTTGTTTGATATGTTTTATTCCGTTTTTGATTGTTTTGCTTGTTTGTTTGTTGTTTTGTTTTAAGTTAGTGTTAGTTTTTTGTTTCTGTTTTCTTAGATTATTTCATGTGCTTATTTGTGATTAATGCTTGGCTGGATTTGTTTGTTTTATGTTTGTTTGTTTTGTTTGTTTGGTCATATGTTTTGTTTGTTTGTTTGTTTGATTCATTTGTTTGGTTGTTTGCTTTTGATTACTTTTTCTTTATTTGAAGATATGGTGAAGCAGTGTAAAAGCATGCAAAGCATGTCACATGACTGGGAAACAGTAAAACTGTTGCACATGAAACAGTTCGTCACATGACATAAAACAGTTCATTGAAACTGGTCTAAACTGGCTTTTACTGAAATTGTTTAAAAAAAAAAACAGCCTGAAATGTTTAATTTCTCTTTATATAGTAGGTTGGGTAATAATCCAAAATGTTTAATCATTGCCCTTTAAATAGTATGTTGTTGACATGTCATTTGTTTTAATTTTACAGACAACACAGACTCTGAAATGTTTCTGATCAGGAACTACTGATTCCAAAATAGGAATACATCTGGTTTTCAATGGCTCCAGATTGGGCGTCAGTAAACAATTTCTGTTGCCGATCTGGAATCAGAGTTATTGGAAAAAAATCATATTTTCATAATTTAATAACTTTTTAACAAAACAAAATAAAAAAATTCTACACGGTAGAAAGTTAGATATATCATTCATCTTTAAGCCTGCAAAATTTGATCTTGATTAAACAAAAACTGTGACACATTTTTTTAGTTTTGTAAGGGTACCATAAAAATGACAGAAAAGCTCCCGATCGAGGGTCAATTTACTAATTATAGTAACATTTACCTGTCATTCTGACAAAGGTCACAAAAGGTCAATGATTCCCGAATGGGGGAGTTTCTTCTACTGCTAATAGGGCCATGAATTATACCTCAAAGTTGCAAAATATAAAAGATTCAGAAATTGGATTATTTAAACTCATAATACTATACAAGTTTACATGTAGGTGATATTCACGAGTCTGTTAATGACAGAACATGCTATTTGCCTTCATGTGGAAAGCAAAGGTGCAGATAACTGTACTTTGGCTTGTGATGTAATTAAAAACTATTTGAGCCATCAGTGAGAAAACCAACAATTTTGATTTCCAACAAGGCCTGATACAAACGGGCCTGTATAATCACATAAGAAGACTAGAAGCTTGAAAATTCCAATTTAGGAAGAAGAGCAATTATACTAACTGTGTAGCAAAAACAAAGGTGCTGATCAGCTGAGTGTGCAGTTATTGAACAGCTGATCTGGGCCTTTGTTTTCGCATTGTTGGTTTTCTTAGCATCGGCTCATTTGTTTTGTAAGCTCCTACAATCCATAAGAATCATAAAACCAAGGCTTTAATGTCCGCACATATATTCTCCTTTGCACCAAATGATTAATATGTACAATCACATTATCTAGGAAAATCTTAGCTATTGTAGGATATTTAAGAAATGAATTTTCATTTTTCTGATGTTTATGGAGCTATGAACCCTGGTGGGTTGTATGCAAAGTGAATGTAGGCCAAAGGGATTCATGTAAGCTTTGCTAGCTTTACAGGTTCATAGCTCAGTGAACCTCAGAAAAATTAAACTCATTGCTTATATTTACATTCATTTCTCTCTATTGCATGTTGGAAACTTATCAAGGCGATCACATTTACAAGCAAATAGAGAATTTGCACTTAGTGTGTGTTCAAAGAGGGGAATGGCAATGTCCAATCACATTGGTGAGAGCCATGTGGTTTTTGACTACACTTTGGATCATGTGACGTCACATGACACGATGTTGTACATAGAACTATGATCCACATTTGAGTTCTGTAGATTCATTAAGAGTTGGGATCAGAAATATAATATTAAACCATAACACCCATTTTAAATATTACAGCTGAAAGCAATAACAGAGTTTGTGAAATCTTCAAAGGATGCTAAAATCCAGATAGCAGTGTTAAAGTCTCTGATTCAGAAACCAGGACATTTCCACTTTGATAGGAGAACCAAGTCGTCTACTTTGGCCAACGTTATAACAGCTGTAAGAAAACTGAACAACTTTCTCTTTTATGTCTGGAAGTCTTATCAATACACACCATTTGTTTTTACTTGTAACTTGCATACATTACAAAAACTTGCCAATGCAAATGAGGGAGATTTTTTTTCTCCTGTGAAAATTAAAGAAAAATAATAGAGAAAATTTTGAAATTTTTGCTCAAAACATTGATTGTGGGTACAGGTTAGAACTGCCTCGGTGAGTACCCACAACCATGTTTTGCAAAAAAATTGATTATTTCATGACCGTGACTCACTTATTCTTGCAGCTATTGCCAGATGCTAAAGCGGTGTTTGTTAAAGAGCTGATGAGGATGTTCTCGGGGCAGCCATCTTGGTTGTAAGTATAGCAAACTCTACAGTGTGTTACGTATTAAGATAACATTTGCAAGACAGTGCATGTCATTTTACACACTTGAATCTGTTTTAAAGTTACAGGTCAACCTCATTATAACGCTATCTTTGGGGTAGCTGTTTTTGAGTTACAGGTCAACCTCATTATAACGCTATCTTTGGGGTAGCTGTTTTTGAGTTGCAGGTCAACCTCATTATAACGCTATCTTTGGGGTAGCTGTTTTTGAGTTACAGGTCAACCTCACTATAACGCTATCTTTGGGGTAGCTGTTTTTGAGTTACAGGTCAACCTCATTATAACGCTATCTTTAGGGTAGCTGTTTTTGAGTTACAGGTCAACCTCATTATAACGCTATTTTTGGGGCAGCTGTTTTTGAGTTACAGGTCAACCTCATTATAACACTATCTTTAGGGTAGCTGTTTTTGAGTTACAGGTCAACCTCATTATAACGCTATCTTTTGGGTAGCTGTTTTTGAGTTACAGGTCAACCTCATTATAACACTATCTTTGGGGTAGCTGTTTTTGAGTTACAGGTCAACCTCATTATAACACTATCTTTGGGGTAGCTGTTTTTGAGTTACAGGTCAACCTCATTATAACGCTGTCTTTTGGGTAGCTGTTTTTGAGTTACAGGTCAACCTCATTATAACGCTATCTTTGGGGTAGCTGTTTTTGAGTTGCAGGTCAACCTCATTATAACGCTATCTTTGGGGTAGCTGTTTTTGAGTTACAGGTCAACCTCACTATAACGCTATCTTTGGGGTAGCTGTTTTTGAGTTGCAGGTCAACCTCATTATAACGCTATCTTTGGGGTAGCTGTTTTTGAGTTACAGGTCAACCTCACTATAACGCTATCTTTGGGGTAGCTGTTTTTGAGTTACAGGTCAACCTCATTATAACGCTATCTTTGGGGTAGCTGTTTTTGAGTTACAGGTCAACCTCACTATAACGCTATCTTTGGGGTAGCTGTTTTTGAGTTACAGGTCAACCTCATTATAACGCTATCTTTGGGGTAGCTGTTTTTGAGTTGCAGGTCAACCTCATTATAACGCTATCTTTGGGGTAGCTGTTTTTGAGTTACAGGTCAACCTCACTATAACGCTATCTTTGGGGTAGCTGTTTTTGAGTTACAGGTCAACCTCATTATAACACTATCTTTGGGGTAGCTGTTTTTGAGTTACAGGTCAACCTCATTATAACACTATCTTTGGGGTAGCTGTTTTTTTAGTTACAGGTCAACCTCATTATAACACTATCTTTGGGGTAGCTGTTTTTAGCTCACCTGAGCCGAAGGCTCACAAGGTGAGCTTATAGTATAGTAGTCGAGCCGGCGTCCGTCCGTCCGTCCGTGCGTCCGTCCGTCCGTCCACATTTTCAAACTTGAATATCTCTAAGACAACAAGGCCAAACGTGACCAAATTTTATCTAAAGCATCATTGAGGAGGGGGAAAGGTTGTGTTAGGTTTTGGGCCAGGTCGGATCAGAACTCTGGTTTCCATGGCAACAGATAGCTCCCATAGACTTACAATGGAAAAACATATAAAAATCTTCTTCTCTGAAACCACAAGGCCAAGAGCTCTCATATTTTGTGTGTAGCAATGTCTAGTGGTCCTCTTCATAAATCCTGCCAACCGTGCCCCTGGGGTCCATACGGGCCCCGCCCCGGGGGCGTCTTTGGGAAAATATAAAAAAATCTTCTTCTCTGAAACCACAAGGCCCAGAGCTTTCATATTTTGTGTGTAGCAGTGTTTAGTGGTCCTCTTTATAAATCCTGTCAACCATGGCCCTGGGGTAAAAAATGACCCCACCCCGGGGGTCATTAGCTCCCATAGACTTACAATGGGAAAAACATAAAAAAATTTCTTCTCCGAAACCAAAAAGCCCAGAGCTTTCATATTTTGTGTGTAGCAATGTCTAGTGGTCCTCTTCATAAATCTTGCCAACCATGCCCCTGGGGTCCATACAGGCCCCACCCCGGGGGCGTCATGGGGAAAATATAAAAAAATCTTCTTCTCCGAAACCACAAGGCCCAGAGCTTTCATAGTTTGTTTGTAGCAGAATATAGTGGTTGTCTTTATAAATCCTGCCAGCCGTGCCCCTGGGGTCTATACGGACCTCGCCCCGGGGGAGGGTGGGGGGTCATGGGTAAAACATAAAAAAATCTTCTTCTCCGAAACCACAAGGCCCAGAGCTTTCATATTTTGTTTGTGGCAATATATAGTGTTCCTCTATATAAAGCCTGCCAACCGTGCCCCTGGGGTCCATACGGGCCCGCCCCGGGGGCGTCATGGGAAAAACTTTAAAAAATCTTATTCTCCGAAATCACAAGGCCTAGAGCTTTCATATTTTGTGTGTAGCAATGTATAATGGTCCTCTTTATAAATCCTGCCTACTGTGCCCCTGGGGTCCATACGGGCCCCGCCCCACGGGTGTCATGGGAAAAACATAAAAGAATCTTCTTCTCCAAAACCACAAGGCCCAAAGCTTTCATATTTTGTATGTAGCAATGTTTAGTGGTCCTCTATATAAATCCTGCCAATCATGCCCCTGGGGTCAAAAATGGCCACGCCCCGGGGGTCATTAGCTCCCAAAGACTTACAATGGGAAAAACATAAAAAAATCTTCTTCTCCAAAACCACAAGGCCCAGAGATTTCATATTTTGTCAGTAGCAATGTATAGTGGTCCTCTTTATAAATCCTGCCAACCGTGCCCCTGGGGTTCATACGCGGCGGGCCCCGCCCCGGGGGCGTCATGGGAAAAACTTTAAAAAATCTTCTTCTCCGAAACCACAAGGCCCAAAGCTTTCATATTTTGTTTTTAGCAATGTATAGTGGTCCTCTTTATAAATCCTGCCAACTGTGCTCCTGGGGTCCATACGGGTCCCGCCCCGGGGGTAATGGGAAAAACGAAAAAAAATCTTCTTCTCCGAAACCATATGGCCCAGAGCTTTCATATGTTGTGTGGACCAATGTATGATACTCTCCTTTATAAATGCTGCCAAAGGTGCCCCTGGGGTCCATACAGGCCACACCCCAGGCATGTTATTATCTACCATTGACTTATAATGGAAATATATAGAGGATATTTGCTTTTTTGAGGTGAATACCAAATATTTTTCTTCGAGTGAGTTGAAAACATCAGAATTTTCGTTAGTTCGTTGGTTCGTTAGTTCAGTTAAAATGTCAAAGTTTTGGTTAAAGTTTCTCTGCTGGTGTATATCTCATGAACGAAATACATGTATCAGAAACCATTCATATTAGAAAATTTTTATGAAATATCAGAAACCATTCATATTAGAAAATTTTTATGTTTTCAACTCACGAGATGAAATATATTTGGTATTCACCGAAAAAAAGCAAATTTTCTTTTTATTTTATACAATACATGGGCATTTTCCAATTCACAAGGCAGGCGGTGAAAATGCAAAACCCAAAAATTTTTGAAAACACAAATAATTTTGGTACCACATTGTTCCTTACGTTCTAACTAAGAAAATGAATACCCACACTTTATGTTTTCGTTCATAAATAACAGAGTTATAGGCGTCTGAATTTCTGAAGTGAGACACATTTAATGACGTGAAGTAAATGGAAATGTCAGAAGTAATCCAAAATCTACAGTGAAGATATAGGCTGATATCAGTCACTTGTGACTTTTGTTATCAGTGAGATTTGATATCAGTGAAATTTCATATCAATGAAAATACCAATTTTATCAAGTTTTGATATACATTTCTCTGCAACAGCATGACACAAAGCTTGTATATTTGATATACAACATTGTCATGTGGAGCTATACATAAATCCTGCCAATCTTGCCCCTGGGGTCAAATATGGCCCCACCACGGGGTCATTATAGGACCCTGACCTTGTTAGATGATTTTTTCAAGTGAACCAAAATAGCAGAAAAGAGGATACACAATCCAGACAAGAGCTCTTCTGCTGATTAAGTAGGGTTTCAAGGTCACATGACCAAGATGGCCACCATACCCATATATGGTAAAAACCCCAATTACTTTGTCCAGTGACTGTACTTGTTGACTCTCAGGTGAGCGATCGTTGCCCCTGGGCTACTTGTTTTAGTTACAGGTCAACCTCATTATAACACTATCTTTGGGGTAGCTGTTTTTGAGTTACAGGTCAACCTCATTATAACACTATCTTTGGGGTAGCTGTTTTTGAGTTACAGGTCAACCTCATTATTGAGCTATCTTTAGGGTCCATAGAAACGGACGGTGTTATAAGTGAACCATGTTATAATATGGTTACTTTCTATAGACTTATGTATGTTTTAGTTAAGTTTAGGTAACTGAGTGGCCACCTATTGGGAAAATAGCTGCTCATTCAGCTTATGATATGTTTTCATGGTATAAAAACCTGATTGTTAATTTAGTTTTTCCCCACCTGGGTTTTTGGAGTGGGTATCTTTTTCTGATTGCACCTCATTCCTGATCGTTGCCTACTTATACCTTTTTATAGCAATATAATCAATTTTGGAGCCATGACATGACCAGGTTATATTGAAAACTGCATTATAATGACTGAAACATGTTATAATGAGTTTGAAGTGTACTACTGTACAAGAGACATTGAATAAAACAAAATATATCAAAACATTGTTTGTGTCCTTGGCTTATGAAAGAATTTAGGTTTCTTGTTGTTTTTAAATGTCTCAGTCAAAAAAATTTCTGTCATGTCGGGACCTGGACACAGCCCTGCTTTTTAGCTCACCTGAGCCGAAGGCTCACAGGTGAGCTTATAGTATACCCATGCTCCGGCGTCCGTCGTCCGTCGTCGTTCACAATTTCAAAGATCTTCTCCTCTAAAACCGCTTGGCCAATCAAAGCCAAACGTCATGTGGAGCATCCTTAGGAAGGGGGAACGAAAGTTTATATAAATGGTCCAGGTCACATGACCAAGATGGCCGCCATGGCTATAAATGGCAAAAACCTTTAAAAATCTTCTGCTCCAGAACCAGTCGACCGATTTCCACGAAACTTGGTATGTAGCATCGGGGACGCGGACCCATCATAGGTTATATAAATCATGACCCTGGGATGACCTTGACCTATTTTACAGCAAGGTCAACTTAGGTCGCCAATGCATTTGAATGGGGAAAAATGGTAAAATGCTATTTAATGGGTAAAACTTACTGGGAATAGGCAAATGGACAGAAGATTAATGTTAATGGAAAATTTTAGCCCCTGGGGGTTGTCTGCCCCTGCCCCGGGGCTATATACATGTATATTTCCATAATAATGAAACATCTTCTTTCCTGAAACCGCTTGGCCAATCAAAGCCAAACTTCATATGGAGCATCCTTGGGAAGGGGGAAAGAAAGTTTATATAAATGGTCAAGGTCACATGACCAAGATGGCCGCCATGGCTATAAATAGAAAAAAAAACCTTTAAAAATCTTCTTCTCCAGAACCAGAAGGCCAATGATTTTGAAACTTGGTGTGAAGCATCAGGCAATGGAACTCTACAAATTTTATATAAATCATGACCATGGGATGACCTTGACCTTTTTTACGGCAAGGTCAACTTAGGTAACCCATGCATTTGAATGGGAAAAATAGGAAAATTTCATTTAATGGCAGAAAACTTGCTAGGAATGAGCAAATGGACAGAAAATTTATGTTTATGAAAATATTTTGGGCCCAGGGGTTGTCTGTCCCTGCCCCGGGGCTATATACATGTATATGACCATAATATTCAAACATCTTCTCTGAAACCGCTTGGCCAATCAAGGCCAAACTTTATGTGGAGCATCCTTAGAAAGAGGGAATGAAAGTTTGTATAAATGGTTAAGGTCACATGACCAAGATGGCTGCCATGGCTATAAATAGCAAAAACCTTTGAAAATCTTCTTCTCCAGGACCAGAAGGCCTATGATTTTGAAACTTGGCATGACGCAGCAGGCAATGGAGCTCTACAAATTTTGTATAAATCATGACCCTGGGACGACCTTGACCTATTTAACGGCAAGGTCAACTTAGTTCACCAATGCATTCGAATTCGAATGGGAAAAAATAGTAAAATGGAATTAAATGGAGGAAACTTGCTGGGAGTATGCAAATGGACAGAAAATTTATGTTTATGGAAAAAAATTTGACACCAGGAGGTTGTCTGCCCCTGCCCTGGGGCTATATACATGTTTATGACCATAATATTCAAACATCTACTTCTCTGAAACCGCTATACCAATAAAAGCCAAATTTTAAGTGGAGCATTGTTATGCACCAGTCATTTGTAACCACTGCCTCCCCACCTACGGGGATGGGCGGGGACAGCAACTTTTTACAAAATAAAGCCCTGCTATAACCCCCGCACTATGGGGACATATGGGAGGTAAAAACACTGCTCCTTTTCCCCCACCCCCGGGGACAGGTAAAAAAAATTTGATTGTAGATGTCAAATATTTCATCAACAAAAAAACATTTACCACTTTTATGTAAATACAATGCCCTGCAACAGATCTTTGTGCAGTACATCATTTTGTTAAAATTCAGCTGAAGTCTTAATACATGTAAACTGTCTGCAGCACTTGATTAATTACACTCAGAGGCCATAAGTGAGTTCCCAAAGTGAAAAAAATGCAAGATCTTTAGTCATTTTTTGTCAACATAATATAATTTCTATTACTTGAACTCTATCATATTACATACATGTACCATCATGTAGGGAAAACATTTCCAAGCAATCTTAAAATATTTATATTATTCTTGATGCAAATGGAGTTTGTTGCTAAGCAATTTTACAACACCACATAAAATTGAGCATCAGTCTGCTGTTTGTGGTTGCCATGGTAACAGTGGGGTGAGATGAAAGGTAAGATATTAGGCGCTAATCTATAAGTGACCTAAAGGTCTTAAAATAATGAAGTTTAAAATGGCACTAGTTATATGCCGCAGAAATTCTGAGAACACCTTCACTCCCATTGACTCCCATATTAATTTTGTCTTTTTTGCTTGACAAAAATTTAAAAGGCTGCAGTTTCTTTTTGACGTGTTCAAACTTGTCCAAACATATATTTATGCAAAGGTAAATACATAGTCCTTACTTTCAGTGGTAAATCAACCAGGTGTTAACATGGATAATATGCAGTACCGAATTAGAGGTTAAAGCATACAAAAGTCTTGAAGAAAATAGAATATGAAACGCCGTTTGTTTATTGTGTATTACTTTATTTTAACAACATCAAAACAATAGTTCATCACATTAGTTAATGTCAAAACAAACGAAGCTGGATTTCCAGACTCCAGTTAGTTAAAGGTTTTCTTTCGATTTAAATGTTCTTTATTTCACAGAGTTAATTCTAAATTAACAATAGAGAGTGTCCGTTACACAAGTCGGTAATCCAACAATGTTCTATTACAAATGTTCACAAAATATGCCGGTAATCCAACAATGTTCTATTACAAATGTTCACAAAATATGCCGGTAATCCAACATTAATTCTGACGGAAAGTCCAGTCGATGTAGCATAAATTTCACTTATATTTAATTCATTAGTTTTTTGTAACATTTTTGCGGATGTATTTATATGCATATTGGGGAAATGGCATTGAGCAAAGTTTTAACTCAATTAAGATCAAAGTGATTAACTTATATTTGAGACCTTTTCACTTTCAAGCTGTGGCCATTAAGAATAACAATGGATACTAAATGTGTTTGCGCAACAAACCTGCTCCTACGTGAGACTTTAGTCTTCAAGGCTGATTGAAACAGGTGTGTTGTCAAAACATTTTAGCACCTTGATAAAATTCAATTGACCACAGCAAGTTAGTGAGAAAGTTTTCTCCAAATTGCGAAAACATGTTAATCATTTAAAACAACATTTTGAACAAACAGTAACTTTTGAGAAAATTGATATAGAAATTCAAATATTTGTTAAAACATGATAATTTATATGCATATTTTACGAAAAACATATTGTTTTATTTATTTATTTATTTATTTATTTTTTTTTGTTTAATTTTATGAAAGATGAATATAATTTGCTAAAACATGTATGCGAAAATTGCAGCATAATAACTCTCCCCTACTTTGTTGATTTTGGTCCCCAAAATCCAAATTATAATTCCCGATAGAAAACCATTTGTTTTTATTTTGAAATCATTTTAATACCCAAGTTCGTCCATGCGTCTTTTGAGACAAACACAGTCCAAATGTCCCTGAACGTTACAGTAAGCACAGTTCATGTCTTTAGCAACACAGTCTTCCGGGCTTTTACATGATATCCCCTTTATACCACTGCATGCTGTACAAATTAAAATACAGTTAATTGTATGGTGCCTTTTCTTAGAACACCTTATGCATACAAAGTTCTTTACAGGGCACTGACGTGGTTGATGATAAGTGGTGCTACCACACTTTCGACAACCTGAGGCAGTAGTCGATTTTCTCTGGTTGATTTTCTGAGATGTTGTTTGCATGTTGTTACTTCCTTCTTGGTGAGCACAAGTCTGTTTATTGGATGGGTTCTTGGTTCCTCCTTGGATATGAATAGACGTGGCTGACTGTGACTTATATGCTGACAGTTCCATGTTCAATTGCTGAATTGTACTTTTTAGATTACTGATCTCCCGTAGATTGTGCTTGTTTATGTTGTCATTGTGTTGTTCTTGTTGCCTTACTGCGATTTCAGTATGTCTTCTAAATGCCAAATATTTGGTTTCTATCTCTTCGCGAGAACATTGTTCATTGTGGAGTTTTGAATTTAGATTTGAAGATTCACTTTTTAAAGTTTGGATTTCTGTTTGTTTCTCATTAAGTTTACTCTTGAACTCCGAATCCATGCATGCTAATTTTTCATTAACTGTCCTTATCTGGCATTTTAATTCCAAAATTTCTGTTCTCAGTTGTACATTTTCTTCTTGTAAATTAAAGATTTTTGTCTGGTCTGCTTTTGAAGTAGTTTGTGAACACTTGTCTGAAGTCACCATGTTTTTAATTTCATCATTCTCCAAAGAATAAAATGGAAAGGCTGAACATACCGTTTTCTGTTCATTAAATTGTTTCATTCTCCAAAAGTCCCTCTGTTTTTGTTTCTGGCTTTTCACATTTTTACTGTTGTCGTTTCTTGGTTTCTGTTGTAAATTTACCATGGGAAGAGTTAGGTATAATATCACTGGTAGAATGTTGTTGTTCTGGTTTGCGTAGTGATGATATCTGTTGAATCGGCGTTCCATACTTAACGTTGACTGTATCGCTGATGAAGTTTTGTTGGGAAACTCGCTTGGCTTGTTGTGATGAGGAATTTGAAGTTCACGTACCCCTGTGATTCTCCGCCAGATAATATGCAGTACCCAAAGAGGAGTTAAAGCATACAAAAGTCTTGAATAAATAGAAGATGAAACGCCGTTTGATTGTCACTATTTATTTGTATATTTTCTTATTCTAATAAGGACACACTCAACAGTTGTAAATTGTAATAGTGAAAAGTTCAAAATATATGTATGGTATTCCAAATTTAGTTTTGTTTTGAAAGGTGCTCCTTTCAAATGATGTCTTTGTTCACTGTTCTTATTCACAATCCGGTATTCCAGAGTCCTTTAAGGATATCCTTGTAGACAAATGTTAATTAACTATAAACAATGTCCAAAATCACTGTTTTATAAGTGTTCATTAGATACGTCGGTAATCCAACATCAATTCCTGACGGAAAGTCCAGTCGATGTAGCATAAATTTCACTTATATTTAATTCATTAGTTTTTTGTAACATTTTTGCGGATGTATTTATATGCATATTGGGGAAATGGCATTGAGCAAAGTTTTAACTCAATTAAGATCAAAGTGATTAACTTATTTGAGACCTTTTCACTTTCAAGCTGTGGCCATTAAGAATAACAATGGATACTAAATATGTTTGCGCAACAAACCTGCTCCTACGTGAGACTTTAGTCTTCAAGGCTGATTGAAACAGGTGTGTTGTCAAAACATTTTAGCACCTTGATAAAATTCAATTGACCACAGCAAGTTAGTGAGAAAGTTTTCTCCAAATTGCGAAAACATGTTAATCATTTAAAACAACATTTTGAACAAACAGTAACTTTTGAGAAAATTGATTTGTTAAACATGATAATTTATATGCATATTTTACGAAAAACATATTGTTTTATTTTTTTATTTATTTATTTTTTTTTTTTGTTTAATTTTATGAAAGATGAATATAATTTGCTAAAACATGTATGCGAAAATTGCAGCATAATATGTATGTTACCATGGCATCAATTTTAGTTGAACGGGTACCCATTTTTCAGTCACGTTTTTAAATTGCCTAGCAACCAGCCAAGAATTTAAGATCAAAGTTATGATCAACAAAACATTATTTTCTTTTAGAAATTTTACTTTATAACATAACAAGACAAGAATTGTTTTGCAATATAATTAAAATTCATGTTTCTATCCCCCAAATTCACTTAAGAACTTGCATTTTTTCACTTTAGGATCTCATTTATGACCACTGAGTGTACATCGATTCAAGGAGGGAATAAGCTCTCACTAGGATTTTGAGAACAAGATTCTAAGAATACTAAACTGGAAAAAAGTTGGAGTCAGAAATGAAAACTTGGAGTTTGACCATGAAAACTTGGAGTTTTACCCTTAATAATATATTTCAAAAACTTTTTTTTTTTCAACTAGGATTCCACTGAAAATTTGCTCATGTCCATTTTTTTGTGTTTTTTTTTTTTTTTACAAAAGCCAATACTTGTTTTTTCCAGACGTAACAAAATTGTTAGAGAATACTGAAGTAGAAGCAGCCAAAATTTATAAATTAAGGTTTTTATCACACATGAAGGCAATTAAGACCAATACCCATGCCAGGAGACTGCTGAATATTCATTGTTATATACCTAATGTATCTCTACAATAGAAACTTGTCGTGTTGTAACGGACAGCACTTTCTGCTGTTTTAGGCGTCGTAGGGCATTAATACCATTAATGCCCTGAGATGACGTCATAGCTGGGCAATAATGGTGTTAATGCCCTGAGATGACACCGTAGCAGGGCAATAATGGTGTTACTGACCTAGGGCAATAATGGTGTTATTGCCCTGAGCCTATGACATACACCTGTTTACATGTTATGGACACTGGCATGTGTTCATTTCATCTAAATTTAACATGGCAGGTGGGATCACATTTCAGACGTATATTTCATTTTAATTTAACGTGTCACTTTGCAGCAAATCACTGACCGATCAACGGCTGTGGATTTTCATTATGCGCGATTTCAAGACTTAGCATTGACATTAAATAAATAAATAAATAAATAAATAAATAAATAAATAAATAAATAAATGAATAAAATGTACATATGCTGGAGGAAAGGTATATAACAATGACGATATAACATTCTTTTCCAAGTGCATTAACGTTTTCCAAGCCCTCGGGCAATAATGTGTTGCAGCCCTCACCGCTACGCGGTTCGGGCTGCAACACATTATTGCCCTTGGGCTTGGCAAACGTTAATGCATGGAAAAGAATGTTTTATCCTCTTATTACAAAGAAAAATACTTGTGCTTTAAAGGGACCGATGTAATGTCATGTAGAAAGGTGTGTTTTTTCTCTTCTTTTCTGCCGATTTCTCATTCAGAAGTTCTTAAAAACAATTGACATTGTGATTCATTCTCTCATTCAGAGAATTTTTATGCAAATAGTAGAGGAAACGTGCAAAAACGGAAAATCGCACAAGAAAACGATCTCTCTATTGTGTTAATTGTTCCGTCTCTGTAGCGAATTTTCCTACCAAAATTACGAGCATATTTGCGTAGACTTATTTCACTGCAGTGTATTATCGCTAACAAATTAACAATATATTTTAACTACATCATGTTTTCCTATCATTCCTATGAACTAACACAAATTTGTGATCCGTGAAAATTGACCTGTCAATCTCCATCAACAAAAACTTGATCGTCAGCTTACTGCGCTCTGATTGGCTAAGGGCACAATTAGTTCACGCCTACTGCTTCCCCATGTCAGTGGCACGTGTCGGTCACTAGCTTGACCTTTGAACAATGTCTAGCGGCTACGATGCCTTGATCTCTCAGCAGTAGCTAATTTTCTCACCTAATTTATGGAAAATTTTGGACGCGTCGCCAGAAACAAACATGGCGTAATGCGCGAGAATCCACGGCAGTGAATTTTAGGCATGCGAAACGCAAAACACGCGTAAAAATACGCCCATATTGGAGTTATGGAGAACACAGAAGCAGCTGCGGGAATGGGTATTTTTGTTAAAAATATTGATAGAATTTTCTCACTTTTGTTTAGCTTCGAAGCCACCATCTTTGAAATGTCCTCGGGAGATTTCGTCGTTACTGCTCTGCTAAATGACGACCATCGCTCCGGTAAAACATGCGTAAAACACTGCTATTTCTCCGGCCCATTCCACGGCTATCGCCCCGCTATTTTGGCGCCAAATCACTATCCCAGCACTTACACGGCCCTGCCGGGGCACTCAACAGGTAATTGCCCCGCTCATTAGCCCGGCCATTCCCCGGCTATCCCCGTAGGTGGGGGGGGCAGTGGTTACAAATGACTGGTGCATTAGGAAGAGGGAATGAAAATTTATATAAAAGGTCAAGGTCACATGACCAAGATGGCTGCCATGGCTATAAATAGCAAAAACATTTAAAAATCTTTTTCTCCAGAACCAGAAGGCCTATTATTTTGAAACTTGGCATGAAGCATCAGGCAATAGAGCTTTATAAAGTTTATATAAATCATGACCCTTGGATGACCTTGACCCATTTTATGGCAAGGTCAACTTAAATCACATAATCCCAGATCTCAGGTGAGCGTTTATAGGACCATTGGTCCTCTGGTTATGTGTTAACATAATCTAAGTAGAGTTAATGTGTCTAGCTGAAGGATACAGCCCCAGTTGGGTTAGAGTTCAAGGTCACTCTTTTTGGAGTCTGATGCTCTACCACTAGATCACTGGCTCCCGGCTTCCCAGGATTTATTTCAAATGAGCAGCATCATGAGAAAACCAACTATTTCCTATGCAAAAACAAAGGCGCTGATCAGCTGTGCAGTAACTGCACAGCTGATCAGCGCCTTTGTTTTTGCTATAAGGATCGTACAATATCTCCTCTTCCTAAATACGAAATTTCAAGCTTCTAGCCATCTTCTGTGGCTGTACAGGCTGGTTTGTGTCAGATGTGTTCGGAAACCCCGAAGACTGCGTTTCTCGCATAGCGACTCATTTCATATAATGCATTTTAGATATGACAAAGCAGACAACAGGACAGAACGTGAACAATGGGCAGTGAAAGAGCTCAGTATTCTGGTTACTATGGGTGACCAGTCGTCGTCATGGCAACCAGACATCCTGCAGTTCCTGTTCCTACACAGCTTCTTCAATGTCAAGAAACCTTCTAATGATGTTCCACATGTAAGTATAGGTCTGAAATTATTTCATTAGGAAGTTTGTCATGGTCAGTACTGCATATTGCATGAAATTAAAACTTGAATTTGAAGGCACAGAGATTGAAACAGTTAATTTTAAAATCCCAACACAGACTCTAGACAGGGGAGAAAATTTAGCACAAACCATCACAAAAATTTTACAATGTACATGAAGAGCAATATGATTAGCTCTTTCCCGACAAGGGTGGCAATCATCATCCAGATACACAGGTGACAAGTACAACAGACAGGTTAACAGAATAAATGAGCCTGTGCATGAGAAAACCAACAATTTCCGGCTGTACAGCCACAAAAGAGAGCTAGAAGATTGAAATTTTAGAGTATAGAAGAAGAGGGATTGTACTTTCCGAGTAGTGAAAACAAAGGCCCTGATCAGCTTCGCAGTCATGGCGAAGCTAATCTGCACCTTTGTTTTCGCATATGCAGATTGTTTTCGCATATGCAGATTGTTTTCTCATGCAGGGACTCATTAATAGAAAAAGTGAAGCCAGCATTATAAACATCATGATTGAGTAAATTTGTTTTGAAACATGAAGAAATAAGATCCAGCAAAACATACCAGCATGACTATGGCTGTTTGCTAGGGTGTTGAACAATTTGAACTAAGAAACAAAATTCACCTAGACCACTTCATAACACGCTCCGTTACAACACAATTCTGGATATAACACAGGTCATTGCTGGACCCCAAAATGGTCTTTTTAGACTAATTGTGCTATTTATCTATATAAATTATACACTTGTTATAATATAGATTGGATAGTTAACACGGAAAGTAGCTTGGAACCCAACAATAGTGTTATAAAGAGGTTGAGGTATAGTATCTAAGAAAGCTGTTGGGATAGTATGTATTGTTTTAGGCCAGAAACAAGTTTTCTGGTGGCTTTGTTGTAGTGTACCGGACTCCAGAATGAAATACCTTTCTTGGGTATGTGTTCTCGAGCAAGGCTTATTAACTATCCAAAGTACTGGCCACAAGTTTATAAAACTTTTTTCATGCTCAGCTCAGCTGAGACTAAAATTTATCGTGCTGATAAATGTTAAAATGCCAACAATTGTTGGCATTTTAACATTTATCAGCATGTTAAATTACAGGCTTTGGAATTTCAATATATTTGGGCTATTTTGGTATCTTTGAGCAGTTTAAATTTTATGCTCAGCTGAGTTGAGCATGAAAAATGTTTTATAATCTTGGGACCTGGTTAATACCCAGTAATCTGTGGCTCTGTCTTGACATGACTGAAAAACTGTTGACTGGGATTATAAACCACAAAACAAAGAAAAAAAAAAGAATCACTTTAAAATTTTTGTTTCCATTCCAGTGTAACCATCATACACGAGAACTTCCAGATGTCTCCCGGAAATGTGTCACAGACAACTTCTTCAAGGCCGTCTCTAAGTGTCTGGTACAGAGTATTCAAGGTATTACTTTATACTGTAACTTTAATACTAGCAAATTTTCTTATGCTATTTTTTGCAGATTTTCTGTTTATGTATGATTTATGTGGTCTTAAAATCCTAAACATGTAGTTTTGCAGTTTTTAAAGTAAAAAGTGACAAAAAATTTTGAATTCAAGATGCAACTGTTTTAGAAATATTAATGAAAATTAAGTTTCCATCAACATATCATCAACATTACGAAAACTTGCCCATGTAATATACACAGAATTTTTTCAGTAAGAAAAATTGAAAATTGCATTAAAATGTTTTGATATTTTAAAAGTTTTGCTCAAAACATAAGATTGTGGGAACACGTTAGAACTGCCTCACTGAGGTGGTTCTGATGAGTACCCACAGTCTATGTTTTGTAGCAAAAATAAGAAAAACAGGTATACCCATACATACCCCAGTTTTGCTATCAAAAAGTGGGGTATAATGGGGTATATATTACAAGGACATGTTATCCTGTGCTGGGTTGCATAAACTCAAGCTGTCATTAAACATTAAGGTGTCATTAAGTTCAAGATCCCCCTTTGTGAAGATGGCATTGTTATACCCCCGGCATTTATGCCGACGGGTATATAGTTTTCGCTTTTCCGTTCGTCCGTTCGTATGTTCGTTAGTTCGTTAGTTCGTTAGTTCAGTTAAAATGTCAAAGTTTTGGTTAAAGTTTCTCTGCTGGTGTATATCTCATGAACGAAATACATGTATCAGAAACCATTCATATTAGAAAATTTTTATGAAATATCAGAAACCATTCATATTAGAAAATTTTTATGTTTTCAACTCACGAGATGAAATATATTTGGTATTCACCAAAAAAAATCAAATTTTCTTTTTATTTTATACAATACACGGGCATTTTCCAATTCACAAGGCAGGCGGTGAAAATGCAAAACCCAAAAATTTTTGAAAACACAAATAATTTTGGTACCACATTGTTCCTTACGTTCTAACTAAGAAAATGAATACCCACACTTTATGTTTTCGTTCATAAATAACAGAGTTATAGGCGTCTGAATTTCTGAAGTGAGACACATTTAATGACGTGAAGTAAATGGAAATGTCAGAAGTAATCCAAAATCTACAGTGAAGATATAGGCTGATATCAGTCACAGTCAGTTTCTCTGCTGGTGTATATCTCATGAACGAAATATCAGAAACCATTCATATTAGAAAATTTTTATGAAATATCAGAAACCATTCATATTAGAAAATTTTTATGTTTTCAACACACGAGATGAAATATATTTGGTATTCACCATTCATATTAGAAATATCAGAAACCATTCATATTAGGACTATAGGTACCCTATAGGATTGGCTTTGTTTCTATGAGTTTGGACCCCAGAGTGCATGCCCGGGGGTGGGGCTAGAGTTCAAAATCTAGGTCACCTTTAATTTGCGTCAAAGTTTTGGTTAAAGTTTCTCTATTGGTGTATATCTCATGAACTATATATCAGAAACCATTCATATTGGGACTATAGGTACCCTACAGGGTTGGCTTTGTTTCTATGAGTTTGGACCCCAGGGTCCATGCCCGGGGGTGGGGCTGGAGTTCAAAATCTAGGTCACCTTTAATTTGCGTCAAAGTTTTGGTTAAAGTTTCTCTATTGGTGTATATCTCATGAACTAAATATCAGAAACCATTCATATTTGGACTATAGGTACCCTATAGGATTGGCTTTGTTTCTATGAGTTTGGACCCCAGGGTCCATGCCCGGGGGTGGGGCTAGGGTTCAAAATCTAGGTCACCTTTAATTTGCGTCAAAGTTTTGGTTAAAGTTTCTCTATTGGTGTATATCTCATGAACTATATATCAGAACCCATTCATATTTGGACTATAGGTACCCTATAGGGTTACCTTTGTTTCTATGAGTTTGGACCCCAGGGTCCATGCCCGGGGGTGGGGCTAGAGCTCAAAATCTAGGTCACCTTCAATTTGCGTCAAAGTTTTGGTTAAAGTTTCTCTAGTGGGGTATATCTCATGAGCCAATCATCAGAAGCCATTCATATTTGGACTATAGGTACCCTATAGGGTATAGGGTTGGGTCCATGTCGCGGGGGGGGGGGGGGGGGGGATGGGGGGGTCTTGAGTTCAAGATCTAGGACATCAATACTTTTATTATTACTATTATTTTTTTTTTTAATTTAGACTGACATTCTATTTTCATTTTCCATCTAGGACTGAGGACCTGACCCTCAATGTCCGTGATTAAGTCCTAGATGGAGTACACAAGTCAGCTCTGTGTACTGCTCTAAAGAAGATATGTCACTCTAAAAACTACACTCCCTCATGTCTGTGGTCAAAGTGCTTTGGAATGCACACTTCTATAAACTATTTGATAAGGGTACTGTCTTTTTATACCCCCGGCATTTATGCCGATGGGTATATAGCTTTTGCTTTTCCGTTCGTCCGTTCGTATGTTCGTTCGTTCGTTCGTTAGTTCGTTTCTTCGTTCGTAATTCCGGAACGTTCGTAGAATTTATGTCAAACTTTTGGTTATAGTTTCTCTAGTGGTGTATATCTCATAAACCAATGGTCAGAAACTATGCATATTTTGACCATAGGTACCCTATAGGGTTTGCTTTATTTCCATGAGGTCGGGCCCCAGGGTCCATGCCCGGGGGTGGGGCTGGAGGTCAAAATCTAGGTCACCTTTAAAATGTGCTGTTTACAATGTTACTGTTTCTTCTCTAAGTCCATATCTTAACAAACAATCATAGGAATGTATTCTTATTTAGTTCATAGATGCCCTACAGGGTTTTCTTTCAATATCAATGGTACCATCCCCAGGGGTGGGGCTAAAGGTCAAAATCTAGGACACATTTATAATATGATAGAGACCATGATAAATTTTCTGTTAGTCTATTTTCTTGACATCAAATAAGTCTTGTCAGAAAGCATTCATGCTTAGACCATAGGTACTGTGTAAGGTTCAGACTCTAGGGTCCATGGCGGGGGGGGGGGGGGGGGGGGGCTAGAGGTCAAAATCTAGAACATCTTTAAAAATTGTATTTTCTGTACTTTTTTTTTAACCGCCATGTTTAGAAATCATTCATACTTGCACCATAGGTACTCTATATGGTTTGCCTTGTTTCTAATGACATAACACTCTAGGTTCCATGCCCAGGGTGGGGCTAGAGGTTAAGATCTAGGACATCTCATATTATTTTTTTATTAATATTATTAAAGAATGACATTCTATTTTCCATCTAGGACCGAGGACCTGACCCTCAATGTCCGCGATCAAGTCCTAGATGGAGTATACAAGTCAGCTCTGTATACTGCTCTATAATAGTCTGTCATTCTACTACACTCCCCCCCCCCCCCATCCCCCAACACACACACACACACACCTGTCAATGCTTTTAGACAGTGCTTTTTGCAAATTCAAATGTTAAAGATTTACTTGTTGAGGGTGCTCTTTTTTAATTCGGGAATTGAGATTCAATGTGTCAGTGAACATGTCTGAGTCGGGCGCGGTGGGCTTAAGGGCCGGGGTGGGGAGCTACCAGCCGGGGGTATACGTGCCTCTCAAGGCACTTTTTCTAGTGTTTGGGATTTGTGATTCAATGTCAGGGGTGTACATGTGCTGGGTGGTTGTGGGAGGGAGAAGGAGGACTGGGTGACCACCAGCCGGGGGTATACGTGCCTCTCAAGGCACTTTTTCTAGTTTTCTGCTGCATGAAACAATTTTAAAGTACCTCCAGAGCTACATTAGTAGCTAATGACAGCTTTAAGTAGACGCTAATGTCTATTTTCATAGACAATAATGTAACAGGACTAAAGCTTTCATTTATTTAACTTGGATTTAAACCTGCCATTAAGAGTTAACAGAGTTTTATGCAACAGTGCCCTGATGAACTATTCTACAGGTCAGAGCAGAGCAAAAGTACTGGGTAACCACTTGGATGTGTTCTATCAGCTGATACAGTATAGTCAGACTCTCATTGAAAACACTGAAGTTGTCACACTATACAAAGAAATGCCTGACATTGTCAAATCAGAATGGACTAAAGTGCTAGAGTCTGTTCAGAAAATAAACAAGAAGAGAAAGTCAGATGATAAGATAGGAGAGAACCATGCATTTGAGTTGTTGTTTCTACATGTAGGATTGCAGCTTTTCACAGAGCCCGATAGTGCTATAGAGTCTTTACAGGTCAGTTGAAGCTTCTACATGTACATTTTTGCCAAGTTATTGGTCTGAGCAAGTTTTGTTTGTGGGAAGAAAATTGGCCAGGAAATATTGGAAGTGCTTTCAGTGGCATAAAATTGATCATTCAGCCCTTTTTCTCCTATTGTCTATTAATGGAATCCCTGAAACGGGTTGTGAGGATCAGGACAAAGTTGAAAGTAAAGATAAAAGGAAAAATGTTCTGAATAGGCAATGGTTTCCATGACATTTGAAAAGGTTATCTTAGCAAACTCTGAAAGGGCCTGCAAAATATTTGCAAAGGAATTAAATCATCAAATACACAAATCAGCTCTACCCATCTGTAATATATTCAAATGATAATTTTTTGCAATTCTTATCATGTTGCTCTTTTATAGGATTTGCATGTATGCTACAAGAAATCTACCCAAAGAAGAAAATCCAAAGCTCTGGACGATGGCCCAGAATGGATTGAAGTTATAACAGAACTCTTGCTCAGCATGGTCTTCAAAGGGACAGCACTCTCAAGGAATGTGGCCAAACTGGTGCTTACTGCCCTTGCCGATCACATGACACCACAGGCTTTCCAGCTGATTCTCAATGTAAGTTTGAAAATTTTGCCTTTCTTTGTTTGTATTGAGGTTTAACGTCCATATCAACAAATTTTCAGTCATGTCAGGATAGACTCACCACTTCCTGGGTATTAACCAGTACTCTGGGGAGTTAATGCGTCTTGTTCAAGGACACAACACAGCGACTCAGAGGATCAAACCCATGACCTCTTTATTCGGAGTCCTACATGTCCAACATGGTTGGAAACCTGGAAGACATTTTTTTCTCATGTCACAGCTCTTATGATTTCAGGTACTACAGCAAACCTCTGTAGATGATGGACCTCTAGGTCTGGAAGAAGATGAAGAGGATGAAGATATGGAACAAGAGGAATCAAAGGAAAGAGAAAATGATGATGAAAATGAATCAGATGAAAATGAGAACAACAAAACTAACATTGATGATGATGATGATGATGATGATGATGATGATGATGATGATGATGATGATGATGATGATGATGATGATGATGATGATAATGAACAGCAGTCTGATATAGAAGAAGAACCTGATGTGAATGTCCATGATGATCTGAAGAAGAAAGTAAAATCGGCTCTGGGAGATGCTGCTGTGGACAGTGGAAGTGAAGATGATGAAGAGGTACATACGTGGGTGATCCAAGAAGTAATGCGAACACAACTGTATTTTAGTAACCAACGCAGATACATTTAAATAATTTGGCATGTGTACACGTGTATATATATGCAGTAATTAGGTGTAATATCACGAAGTTCGGATGGCGAATTGAGATTTAAGGAATATTTGATTTGTCGACCCCAAGTCGACATGGACGCGAAATTGACTGAAAACGTCAATTTTGTTAGGGGTACGGGGAAAGATTTTGTGCTCCAATTTATTAAATTGACATTTATATACATCCAAATTATATTAGTTGTGTTATATATGCCTTATGTTTGAAAATAATAGAGAAAGCGAAATGCAAAGATCAGCAGTGACTATTCTGTGTTGCCTAGCAACAGCATCTGACAAAAAATATCACAATTTCTACGAAGTACGACAAATATCTATAACTCGTGCGTATATTTGACTCGGATAAGATTGTAAATATCGATATTTATGCTCACAGCCTATCACAACGAAGAATTTTTATTCAAAAAATAAATATTGTATGGAATTTAACCTTTTTGGTTAAGTTCAATGGGCGTTGATGAAAATGTGGAGATTTTGAGAGATGAAAATTGACTCAAATTCTAGGGGGTACAGATAGCCAAACCTCAATAATTTACGCTGTGTTAAACTCATAAAGGTATGTGCTGTAAATCTATTCAAGGGATTATTGTACTTTGGAATAAAACGATTATTGACGTAATTGTGCTTTGCATATGCCACTACAGTACATAAATAAAATCCATTTTAACCATGGCCAAGGTCGTTTACCTTGCATTCTCTTGTTGCTAGGCAACGAGGGTTGCTATGTGATTCAGTCGAAATAGCGATCGGATCTGGAAAATTCGATAATGCATCATAATTCTGATGTAAACTATCTTGAAAAATGGCAATGGTGAAAGAAATTAAACAGGAGTTCGCATTACTTCTTGGATCACCCTCGTATACTATCAAACAAGTTTGAATGACAAGTTTAGTTTGTTGGCCTGTAGTGATATTTTACATGCAAAGTTTAATCTGGTGGTTGCCATTAATGCACATGAGAAATATTTCTGGTGCTAAAGATAAAAAATAAGAAATAAAAATCCTCATGAAATTCTGACATAAATTTGTAAAATAAACAAACATATTTTTAAGTTGTTCATCGCAACTGCTACTGTTACCTTGTAGGAGGAGAGTGATTTAAGTGACAGTGAAATGTTCAAACTTGATGATATGCTGTCTGCTGCCTTCAAGAGTATGAGGAAAGAAAAGACGAACAGCAAGGAACAGAGAAAACAGCTGTTTGACTTCAAAATGAGGGTTTTGGATTTGATCTCAGTCATTATAAAACACCATCCAAAGAGTTCATTGATAATGGTAAGATAAAATGAGCCGCTATGCTAGAAAACTGGTCTTTGGGGTTTCTGACCAGCTGTAACATAAACCAACCTGCACGGTCACAGAAGAAGGCTAGGAGCTTGAAATTTCAGATTTAAATAGAAGACTTATTGTTCTATCCGAATTGTGAAAACAAAGACGTTGTCCTATGCGCCTTTTTTTTTCGCAAGGGAAAAAGTCCCTTTTTCTGACATAGTGCTGCCAAGGAACAAGGTACAACATCCATTTTGTCTTCGATATTCTTTTTTGGGCATAAACTGGGGCATGTCATCTACCCACAAAATAAAACAGCACATATTTTAAACTACTAGCTTGGAGGTTTTCTGTCCATAAACATTTTTGAGCAGAACAAAGTTCACACCCCTGACTCGGTGGATTAGAACATTGAGATCCTATTGGCTGATACTAAATATCTTTTAGCTATTTGAATTCCAGGATCATTGCAGTATAAAGTTTTATAGCTCACTACGACCTCAACCTTGGGCCAGTTGTTCAAAACCTTTTTAGTTTAACATCATCGTTAAGACCTCAACTCGTCAAGTAAATGAGGAATACATAAGCGAATACACTGTTATTTTTTGTTGATAAAATGTGAGAAACATATTTTCAACAAAACAATAACAGTGTTTTTGTATTGAATATTCATGTTTGAAATTTTGACAAATGGTTAATTATCGATGTTGATAATTTTAAACAACTGGGACCGGTTGTTCAAAACTAACGATGTCGTTAGTTAAAGATTCGTTAAAATTTCAAATGGTAATATTACAAATACACTGTTATTTTTTTGTTGATAAAATGTGAGAATCCTTTGCATTGCATAGGAGTTTCACATTTTATCAACAAAAAGTAACAGTGTATTTGCTTAAGTAGTCGGCATTTACTTAACGAGTTGAGGTCTTAACGATGACGTTAAGCTAACAAAGTTTTGAACAACTGGCCCCTGGGCCATTATTTTTATTTTTTTTGGCCACATTTACAGAACCTGATATTCCCTCTGCTTGATCTCATGGAGGGTGGATACAGAAAGGAAGAGCAAAGAATGTTGGGTAAAAAGGCAACAGAACTATTCGACTCGCTGTACAAAGTCAAAAAGGTGAGTCTTTTCAATTGCCTTTAAACTACAAAAAGTAAGGATTATTTTAGGAATCTTTCATGTCTTACTGTCAACTACTGTCTGAACACCATCTTTCAGAAACTGCATTTTTCAAAATCTCACTTTTCTGAAACATCATAAGAAAAATATGACCATGCCATCTTTTTGCAACTCATGAGTCCTAAAAAGTGCCACAAAAAGTTTGAAAATCGGATCACTAATAAAATAATTATGCCCAAAAAATCATTTTGAATAGGCATTTTGCATGTGCAAGGGAGGTAATCTTAACACCTTAAAACTGAAAATCAAACAAATCTGTGGAATGATTTTAAGAGTTCGGCGCTGACCTATGCATACAAAACAATTTTGTGTTGGTTTGGTGCATTTATGATGAAAAATAATCAATTTAGATTTTTTCCAGGAAACTAGTTAATACTTCCCTTGCTGGCAATTTTACAATGGAAGAAGCCCTATTCAAAAATATTTTCTTGCATAAAATTTTATTTGTTAACCGATTTTCAAAATTTTTGTGGCACTTTTTAAGACTTTTGAAATGCAAAATAATGACATGCTCATTTTTTTCTTGAGGTCTTTCAGAAAAGTGAGATTTTGAAAAATGCAGTTTCTGGAAGATGGTGTTCAGACAGTAGTTGTGAAACCTTACTCCACAATGTTCCATTGCAGACCTTTATGGTTCTATTTGATAAAAACAATTTCCAATTGAATAAAAAAAATATTAGTTACACAAAGGGAGCGCGGTGGCATAGTGATAGAGCGTCACACTCCGAATCGAGAGGTTCTGGGTTCCATCCCCACAAGTGGCTCTGTGGTTTGTCCTTGAGCAAGACACATTAACTCCCTACAGTACTGGTTAAACCCGGAAGCGTTGGCTCCATCCCGACATGACTGAAAAGTTATTGACTGGGATGTTAAGCCTCAATACAAACAAACAAATCAGTTAAACATGGTTAGCGTTAGCATGTGGTGAGTGCCTCCAATACTAGTATGTTTGAATAAGAATTATATAATTAAGTCAGGTGTGTCAGGATCAGCTGTACTGTTCTTTGTCTTGTACAGATTTTACCAGATAGTACCCTGGTTAGAGATGAGCTTCTAGACATGGTTTCCAGGCTGATACAGTTCTCTCAAAAAGGTAGTGAAGATAATTTTAAGTCCATTTTTCATGATTTCATCTCTGTATAAAGTGGATATTTCAGCTGCGGCAGTGTAATGGATAACGCATTCGCTTAGCAATCAAGAGGTTGCGGGTTCGAAACCCGGCTGGTACATATGCCGGTCAGGTTGGTGACAAAAGTCATTCTCACACTTATTTTGTGGTGAAACCTTTAAAATGCCAAACATAGGAAAGCAAAAAAATAGCCCAACACTAATTATTTTCTCACTGAAATAATTCCTATTCTATAAGTAGTTTCATTATCCTGACATGGCTGAAAAATTGATGACTGACCAAACAATAAACAAAACATGAGAGGATGATGTGTATAGATTGACAAAAAGTTTCCTAGTCCATTAGCTTCAAAATAATTAGCTTCAAAATAATACGGGCACATTGCATACCAGTGTTTGTGTGCAGTTTTCGTCTGTAAAGTAAGAAATATAGGGACTAGGAATTGATGCAATTAAATTTAAAGTCCCAACATAGACACAAGGTGGGAAAGAAAATTCATAAAACAAAAAACATTTAACCGAAGACACATTAGAAGAGCAGAAGTACTAGCTCTTTCCCAACAAGGTGGCCATTCGGCAAAGTTTCAACAAAAACCAAAGGCAACGAGCCCAACAGAGAGGCAGGCACAATAAACAGTCTCGTGAAGATAAAGCACTTTTCCTGGGATGCCGATAACCGTTTTTACTGGGGATAAGTCATGTTTGAAGACTAGTTCCCTCGGATTTAACACATGAGGCACAGTATAATCTCCAGCCTGGTCATAGTATATCCTTGCCATCAGTTTGCCATGGGAAATTGTCATGGGACCTCATTTTGAATCTCATTCAAAAAACTGAAAAAGCCCAGGATCGAACCCATGACCCCTTGTTAACAAGTTGAGTTGCGTAACTCATTTAAGCCTGGTGTCCTTTTTTGTGGGACATAGACAAACAGAATAGCCCCAGATGTGATGCCGCAGAACGTGGCGTCCCATCTGGGGCTATTCTGTTTGCTTAGAGAAATTTCATCGAAAAATGAGATACAAAATAAAAATCACTCCTAACACCCCTAGAAATGAAAGTCGACTCCCTCCATTGATAATGATGGGAGAATCCATTTGTGAAATATGGGTTAACCACTACACTATGGAGGCTTCTTTAAAACATACCAATTACCATGCAATATGCATACAGAACAGTTTTGCTGAAGCATATTAACCTGTGTTTTTGTGCTCTGAAAAATGATTTAATCCTTTGAGTAAGTTTATGATGCTACTGAAGAATAATTTTGATGATCCTATGTATCGACTTTCAGTTTCAACAGATGACATTGTAAAGGAATCTGCAAAAGCTAGCCTTCTTGTGGTAAGATCATATGAGCCTTGACACGAGAAAACCGGGTTTCAGGGTTTCCTACCATGTCTGACACAAACCGGTCTGTGCAGCTACAGAAGATGGCTAGGAAATAGAAATTTTGGATTTAGGAAGACAAAGATATTGTACTATCTGTAGCAAAAACAAAGGCGCTGATCAGCTCTGCAGTTACTGCACAGCTGATCTGCGTCTTTGTTTTCGCAAACGCAAATAACCGGTTTTTCTCATGACGTGGCTTATTGTTTTTGTCTGTTTTATGCTTCAGTAATGATTTAAATTGTAAATTGTGACTTATTAGATTTTTTCTCTGTTTGGTCTATTTTGTAGATTTTTGAGTAAATTTGGATGAAAAAAAAAATCTATGTTTAGATGTGACATTTTTTCATCTATATAAAACTACAGAATATTACATTGGTGTCTGTAAGCTATCGGTACATTATGACTAAAAACAAAAAACGTTCTTTTTCCAGATTCGCATATTGCTCAATATTCATGACAACACAGGACCTTCACCTCTAAAAACTAGGTCAAAGGCCAAGGTCGCAGCTGCTGAGAAGAAAGAAAAGGATACAAAGGTAGACTTAAAATAAAGGTTACAAGTTTAAACTTTTTGAAAAAGCTTGCAATATCTCACCACTATTTTCATTGTATGACCATGAGTAAACATGGTTATGGTAAGTCAGAAAATTAGGCCGTTAACAGGTATTATAGATTTTTGTGGCCCCATCGGTGCACCATATTTGGCACCATAGGGTGGTGGTCGAATAATTGAAAATTGTGAATCTCGTAGCTTTCCATGGTAAGATCACAATAAAAGCAGGATAGCATAAAACTTATCTTTAAACAGTTTTGTCGAGCTTATCTTGAACATGTATTTAATTAGCAAGTTGAATATTATGTAGTAAAATAATTACAAGAATGTGTAAGCTTGTCCAAAAGTTTTCGAATTCAGTCAAGCCTATAAGATACAATGTACTTCTATTTTCCCCCTAGTTTTGCAGAAATAAAATGAGCCAATGCATCTGAAAAAGCAACAATTTGCATAGGCAAAAACAAAGGTGCAGATCAGCTTCGCAGTTACGATCAGCTTCGCAGTAACTGCGAAGCTGATCAGCCTCTTTGTTTTCGCTACACAGATAGTACAACTCCTCTACTTTGTTAAACCAAAATTTCCAGCCTCTAACCATCTTCTGTGACTGTACAGCCTGGTTTGTGTCAGACCTGTTCGGAAACCCAAATTGTTGGTTTTCAAACGCACAGGTTCAAATATTGTTTAAGTTATTGATATGGCTCCCTATTGAACTACTTAGTTTCTACACTTTATTTTGGAATTATTTTTAGGATCATGACTACTACCAAGAGAAAGTAGTGCAGACAATACAGACCTCATTACATAAATTACTACACAAGATGGAGGGTAAACAGTCTCCTGTGTTCCTACACACAATCATAGATCGCTATCCTGTAAGTCGTGTTTTTCACTTTAAAATTTTTCAATCTGTGATATATTGCAGGCTTTATCAGGTTATTGAGAGAATTGGTTTCTGCATTTTGCAAAGAGGGCTTGATTAAACAATTCAGTAATTGATATGAAAAGAATACTTTGATGCATGATTTCCTGTTGGCCATTTTATCATTAATGTCAATGAAGCAACTTCAAATGAGATCAAAGTTTTGTTTGATGACAGAAAGAAACTTCATGTTAAAATCACCGGAGGGATACATTTTTTTTTTTTTATTGTTTTTTTTTTTTCGATTCAGTTTAACGTCCCTTTCAAGATTATTTCAGCTCATATGAGACAGTCCAATCGGTAGGTGGGGAGAAAACGGGAAAACCTCGAGGAAAACCACCTAGCACACCCGGAAGCAGAACTTGGCTTGTCTCACATGTGGTCAGAGCGGGGCTCGAACCCACACCAGACACAATGATGAGATGATCAAGTGATTAAGAAACAGCGCTCTTAACCGCTCGGCCACTGGGGCCGCTGATACAGTTGATGCTCAGAATCGTTCATCATGGCAAGACTGACTAACTCTCAGTAGAAATGAATAAACTATAAAGTAGATATGATGTTGATGATTGACACTGATTTCTATTTTCAGTTGATGTTCTGGTCCCTGTCAGATGAACTTATATCAACCATTGGTGATTTGAACATCAAAGTCTATCAGAGGGTAGGTGATCTTTGCCTGGTGAACTTGAAATAGACCAAACTAGCCCCCTGCCATGTTGTTTTGGCCTACATAGAAATGTACATCTTTATGTACACAGGAAGAGATAAGCTGGGTGTCAGCTGTCAGTGACAAAAATAAACTTTTAGGTGTTAATTTCACGAAGTTTACAGGAGTAATTGTAGTCTGCTGCTTTGATAAAAAACTCAAAATTAAATTTTGCTCAGAATTTTATGCACAAAACAAGATGCTGATTAAATATTTTTGTAAGGTTAGTGCATATACAATATTTTTTTTCACTAGTTAATTTGCATATTGTTTCATGTAAAAACAAAATGGCTGACTGAACAGCATTTGAAGCCTATTGAGAGTCAAAATGGTTTAAATGATGGGTGAGAAAAATAGTCAATGGTGGTGTTGAGGCCTCAACAAGGAAATCTCAGGCTCGTTTTCAGATTATTCAAGTCTCATCATGGCAGAACCTCGGATGTGACTTGAATAATCTGAAAACTTGCCTGAGATTTCCTTGTCTCAGCCTATACCCCATCATAGATTCTTTCAGTCCCAACACAACAGAAAAATTGCTGTCTGGGATGTTAAACCTCTTAGAGACAGCTATAGGTATCAAAAGTCATGTTTTAACTGTAGTTCATATATTATGGTTTCAGACCCAGGCCTGTGGTTTAATGGCTTTACTGATCAATAAACAGTTGGTAAGTATTGCTGTCTCTTTCATGTTTTATTCTTTCTCTGTCATTACGAAAACATGCCCATGCAATAAACAGAGATTTTTCGAGCTTAAAAATTTGAAAATTTTCAGCTGAAAAAGGACTAGGGCATTTAACGCCTGATTTTGGCCTCAGATTTTGCTAAAAAATAAATTTTGGAATTTAGGTGAGAAAACTATTCGTCAAAACAGTCATATGTCTCCTCTATTAAAAACAAGGACAAGTGCTTCATTTATCCTACAAGCGTTGCCATGACAACGCCCAGAAGAACCATAGATAGAGCACATTTTGCACTTTTGGGTCTATTTTTGACCATTTATGAACACATTTTTTTATTTTTAAGTGCTTGCCCACACGACGAACAAAATGATACTTAGCATATAATATCTCTGGATGATACTTCATAACTATTTCATAATAAGAAATTGTTCGTCGCGTGGGCCGGTAGTTGAAAATGATGTTGAATGGTGAAAAATAGACCCAAAATTGCAAAAAGGGGTATTTCTATGCTTTTTGGAGCGTTGCCATGGCAACATATGTAATTTGAATGTGATAGTTGTGCTATAATTTATAAGCAGGGGCCTATACCTGCTTTTTGCAATACTTCTCTCCTCAAAATTTCAAAATTCAATTTTTTCCCAACACATGAGGCCGAAATCAGGCCTTAAATTCCCTAGGCCTTTTGATATTTTTCTTATTTTTGCTCAAAACATTGATTGTGGGTACACGTTAGAACCACCTCTGTGAGGCGGTTCTAACGAGTACCCACAATCTATGTTTTGGGGCAAAAAGAAGAAAAATAGGCATACCCCTGCAAACCCCAGTGTTGCTATATAAAAGTGGGGTTTAAGGGGGTATACATTTCACGGACATGTTTTCCTGATGGTTTTCACTAACTGTTTTCTAGGAAATAGAAGCCTTTTACATCATTTGTCTTGTATTCAGAGGTTGTGGGGGTCCATCCCAAGCAGCCAAGCTTCTTTAGTCTTTTTGGACGAGATTTGAACAGAAGTCCTGTCTCCAAATATCCATAGCTGTTATGTTGGATGTAAAACAAGACATCAACCAACAAAACAATTAAGGATTGAAATTCAGATTTTAGCTTTCACTAGATGATGAAAAACATTAGGCTGTTTTAATGTCTGTGAAGCCCGAAGGGCTTCTCGGAGACATTAAAACAGCTAATGTTTTTCATCATCCTGTGAAAGCTAAAATCTGAATTTAAATACTTATATTCACATTTTATATTATCAATCAAGTTTCAGATTTTTAATTGAGCATATCACCACTCATTTTCATGTTATTTGTTATTAAATCCGACTTAACGTAATTTTGGAACAGCCAAAGCGTCAAACTTTCGCGCCTAACATCATGGCGATACGCGACCAACGTCACGACAACAAGAGTAAACAAACAATATAACTGGCTGGTTATTAAGCCACCCTGCCCATAGGCGTTGCCCTTTTGATCACGTAACCTAATGTTTTTCATTGGGAAATGAAGAACACCATGAAAGATACTTTCATCTAGGGCGATTGCAATAAAAATGTAAATATTCAGATGTATATGAGTTTATGTTATTCATGTTCCTGTATTTTCCGTGACTGTTGGTCAACAAATTTCATAACTTTTTCTTGAGCAAAAATAAGTTACTCCCCACAATTTGACAAAACTGGTTAACCACAATGTAATACAATAATTGTGTTTTGTTAAAACATTGTTTTAGCATTAAGAATGACATAGTACAAGACAGTGTCTAGTTAAACTTGAACTTTTGTTTTTGTTTAATCAGGTAGCAGAAATAGGAGATGACAGCTGGAAAGAGTTCCTTACTGTTTTACAGGAAAAGTCATCTAAGGTTTGTTGAGCTTATTTTGAGAAACACTTTATATTGTGCATGATTTGAGCCATGCCATGAGAAAACCGGATTTTTGCCTATGCGAAAACAAAGGCGCAGATCAGCTTCGCAGTAACTGCGAAGCTGATCAGCGCCTTTGTATTCGCTACACGGATAGTACAATTCCTGTTCTTCTTAAAATCGGAATTTCAATGTCCTAATCTCCTCCTGTGACTGTACAGACCTATTTGTGTGGCACCTGGTCAGAAACCCCGAAGACCGGTTTTCTCGCGACGTGGCTCATTTAAAATAAAAACAGGGGAGAAGAATTGTGTATTGTAAACAAATTTTTAGTTTAGTCAACTCAGATTTACTGTTATATATATAAATAAAGCCTGATCCTATTGGTCAAATGCATTTGTTTCATTCATATTCATATTTATAATAATAAATCTGTGATGTGAGTCGACACAATGGTTTAAGAGTTACAGAAGTCACAAAACTGATAAATATTTTTGTGTTTGTTTATTGGCATGTGTGGTACCCCGGGAGCTAATTTGACCTACCCTGCAACCCCCCAGGACAATTTTTCATGGGTGCCAAATCGTTCATTGGGACCCCAGAAATGCAAAGAATTTTTGTTCTCAAAGATAAACTCAATTGCACTATGAAAAAATGCATGGTTTCCATGGCAACCATTAACACGATTCTTGAGCATGGGGTTGGTCACAGAAAATTGCCCATATCCCAATTGTTACTTATCCTAGACCACTGAAATTGGTCTCATTTTAAAGCTTAGACATAGCTCTTTTATCCTATAGTAAGTAATGCTAATTTTCTAATTGGTATATTCATGAATTTTAATGAAAACATTAAAAATGACAGAAAAATCGTTAAAAATCCATAAATAAACTGATTTCAGACCCAAACTGTCATTCTGACACTTTGTTATTGAACCAGTAACATCATATGGGAAATTTATTGATGACCTGGGCCTATATGAACATTATCTCATTTGCACATTCATGAATATTAATAAAAATGTATAGTAAATATGTTGTATAATTAGAAGTTTTGGATTTCAAGTCATTTCTAGGTCGTAGAAGGTCAACTCATGATAAAGTTGTTGACAAGAGAGCATTTTTTCATCCAACAGAAAAGAAATAGTTCCAAAAACTCATTATCAGACATAAGTTTTTACACATTTGTTTCAGATTCTGTCTACTCTGACACAGGACACGTACAAGAGTCAGTTTATGAAAGAACTGCTCACCATCTTTGGGAAAATTGCCAATATATCACCTGATGATTGTAGACAGGTAAGAAAATCGCTTTATCAGCCAAGTTGTAGGCATAGTGTAGAGGTAATTTTACTGCACATTGTGTCTAGTCTGACACAGGACACGTACAAGAGTCAGTTTATGAAGGAGTTGCTCACCATCTTCGGAAAAATTGCCAATATATCACCTGATGATTGTAGACAGGTAGGAAAATTGCTTTTTTTGCTGAGCTTGAAAGCATCGAACTGTAGCTGACACCTCCCAAGGCCTTGTTAAACTACTTCCCACGTAAAGTAGGGTTTGTTGGTGTGGTCCTTGGCTTCTTCCAACGTCCTTTCTTCATATGACATTAGCTGTTGAGTAGGATGGGAAACCAGAAATCAACCAACCAAGCTGATGACATTTTTGTAAAATCATTATGAAATCACGCCTTTGTAGAATACAGATTTTTCTTAAAATGTAAAAACTGAAAATTTTCAGAAGAAAAATTTTGATATTTTTCTTATTTTTGCTCAAAACATAGATTGTGGGTACACGTACATGTTTGAACGGCTGAGGCCGTGCTAACGAGTACCCACAATCTATTTTTTGAATCAAAAATAGGTATACCTGCAAAACCCAGTTTTGCTATATCGGGCTCAAGGGGGTATACATGTCACAGACATGTTATCCTGAAGAAATAATAGATAATTCGATGGTACAGCAGAGTATACCAAACAATCTCTTGGAATGCTTTGTCCAATATAACTACCATATTTGTTCAAATTAGCATACAGTGCGCTTAACTTTTCAAAATATCTTAAAGTTAAGGTAACAAAATATTGTTCTAATTAGCGCACATTTCGAACGAAAACAACACTGAAAATCCCATGTCAAAAATATCAATGATAATGTCATTTAAATGTTTCACTCAACAAGAAATAGTATTTTGATTATTAACGATAATCCTTAATGCAACTAATACAATATCAATGTGTAAAAAATGGTATAAAAGATGTCAATATGCAAGTTAAGCAGTGCATATTTATGTATATATTTTTCGGAAACGGCCAGATTGTCCGCCTATTGGCGCATGTGCGCTAATTAGAATGAATACGGTATATTAACATAGTTGAAACATATTTATTTGAATTTTTTAAACTGAGATCTATATCTTCTGCAACAATCAGGTTTTCTAATGACATGCCATCCAGGCATAAGTAACTATTGTCCCGGTCAGACCAGATTAAATGGTTATTATGCAAACATGGCCTCGTTTATTGGTATTTAAAATTTAAAATACATTTGGTGTTAATGCTACTTAAAGTTATAAAAGTCTATTATATGCACATCAACGAGAAAAATTGCCTTTGGGATTTTCAACAAGGTCTGCCACAAACCAGCCTGTGCAGCCACAGAAGATGGTTAGAAGCTTGAAATTTTCTGATTTAAGATGAAATTGTACTATCCATGTAGTGAATACAAAGGCGCTGATCAGCTTCGCAGTTACTGCACTGCTGATCTGCACCTTTGTTTCCGCTGAGGCAACAATCTGGTTTTCTCATGACACAGCTCATATCATGTATAAATGAGCCGCCTCATGGAAAAACCAACAATCTGTATAGGCGAAAACAAAGATGCAGATCAGCTTCGCGGTAACCGCGAAGCTGATCAGCGTCTTTGTTTTCGCTACTCAGATAGTACAATTCCTCTTCTACTTAAATCCAAAATTTCAAGCTTCTAGCTCTTTTCTGTGACTGTACAGCCTGGTTTGTGTAAAACCTGTTCGGAAACCACATTGTTGGTTTTCCCACGAGGCGGCTCAAATATTGATACAAATTGGGTTATTAGTATGACTTTCAAATTCGTATTATTGATCATAATATTGATGCCAAATACCTGTTAAATACTTCTAAATGAAAGGTAAACTAGGTTAACTTTGATTGTTTAGAAATACAAATAGAACAGAATTAGCTGGTATTATTTGAGCCACATCATGAGAAAACCAGATTTTTGCATATGCGAAAACAAAGGCGCAGATCAGCTGCGCAGTAACTGCACAGCTGATCAGCACCTTTGTTTTTGCCACTCGGATAGTACAATTCCTCCTCTACTTAAATCTAAAATTTCAAGCATCTAGCATTCTTCTGTGACTGTACAGGTTGGTTGTGTGTCGGACCTGGTCGGAACTTCCAAAGACTGGTTTTCTCGCGTCTCGGCTCATTTAGTGGTGCTAAATCTCAAAAGGTGTGGGAGATTATGACCTGTGAAGTAGAGCAGATTTTCAAAAGAGATTACCCTGGGCTTGACCTTAATGTGGACTGACTAGCCAACTATTGTTCCAGATTATGCAGGATTATGACTGTATGACATTAATAAGGTACAAGAGGCAATGATCAGAAAAAGGCGCAATCAGAAAGAAATTCCCACTCCAAAAACAGAGGCGGGAAAAAAACAAATTGACAATCAGGTACTTATACTAAGAGAACATATCGTAGGCCGAGTGAGCAGCTATTTCCCAATAGGCGGCCAGTCAGTTACCGGAACTTAACTAAAACTACATTACATACATAAGGTTTAAAAAGCACAAAAAATTGACTCCAAAACATAAAGCAAATAGAACCACAACAGAAGTATCGCTTTTCATGTTTAGTACTATAGACCATTACGAAAACATGCCCATGCAATTTAGAGAAAATCTTTGGTTGTAAAAATAAAAATTTTCACTGAATATTGATATTTTTCTTATTTTTACTCAAAACATAGATTGTGAGTACACGTTAGGACCGCCTCGCCGAGGCGGTTCTAACAAGTACCTATATTCTATGTTTTGGAGAAAAAATAAGAAAATAGGTATACCCCTGCATACCCCATTTTCACTAGATGAAACTGGGATTTAAAGACATGTTTTCCTGATGGTCAGAGTTCAGCACAGATATCAGGGCTCTGTATAAGAAAGTCACTATTAAAATCTTTCAAACAATCCCAGAAACGTTAGTGTTGTTTTTTATTTTTTTTTTTTATAATTATTTTTTTTTAAATTGCTCAAATTTTAACACTTTTCTGTTACCAGGTTCTGGGCGAAGCAGGTTTACAGCAGATAGAGGGTGTCAAGTCAGAGTTCAGCACAGATATCAGGGCTCTGTATAAGAAAGTCACTAAACCATTGAAGCACAGGCAGGAAAGGTATATAAACGGCATTATTTCAACCAAGATAATGAAAAACACTGGCAAATTTGAACAACCTTATAAAAGTACATGTATGTGTTGCCTGGAAACCAGCTTAAACGAAGGCATGAATTGTCTGATAGGTGCCAGTTTAAGTAGTGCTGGCAATCAAGTGGCAGTGGTATAAATGCAAAGAAAGAAATAGAATATTTTTAAATGTTTAAATAATTGGAAATTTGGAGCAGGTTAAAGTGTTTTGAAGTCAAAGACAGTCTGGAAAGACATTACTGGTCTGTGAGGCACTCTCTCAGGGCATATAACAAATAAAGCACACACGTACATGTAAAATCATCATTTTTATGCAACAATAACATACCGTACTTATCTTAGATCTTTAATTTGCTGCTGAATTTTAGACTGTATAAAATTTATGCATGATTTCTTTGTCATTTGTAGCAGTCCTGATGGAAAAAAGAAGAAAAAGAAAAGAAAAAGGAGCACAGACAGGAACGAAACCACTGTTGACAAAATTGACTCTGATAATAACCCTAGTCCTACCAAGATCCCCAAACCTACTGCAGATGAAGAAAACAGTACCAATAGTCAGAAAAAAGAAACCGATATACTTAATGTGAATGAAACTGCAGAAAATAATTTGTTAGAAGAGAAAAATGAGAGCAAGAAAAGGCGTAAAAAGAAAAGGCACTCTGAAAGTTTTGATGATAGTGTCAGTGCATCTAATCATAGTTTTATAGGCAATGTGACTGTAAATCAGATTGAGAAAAGTGGAGAAACTTCTGAAAAGGGAGAGAGTATAATGGAAATAGATACACCAAAGTCTAAAAAGAAAAGAAAATCTTCAGAAGTAGGTGAAACTAATGAAGGCAAAGCTGAAATTGAAGCGATAGTTGCTGAAAATATGAAAGATAGTAGTGAAGACAAAATAAACACCTCACTTGTGAATGGTGATGAAGACGTTCCTAAGTCAGCTAAAAAGAAGAAACACAAGAAAAGACAGTCTGGTGAATCTAGAGCAGTGATTAATGGTGCTATTGAAGATAACTTAGATAAATCAATAAATGAAGGAATTGAAAGTAAAACTGCTGATTTAACAACAATAGATAAAGAGTCTGAAAGTGATACAGGTCATGATGGGTCGGAAAATGCTGCATCTCCAAAGAAAAGGAAACAACATAGAAGGGAGTCTCAAGCAGGTCAGATGGAAACAAACAATGCTGACAAGTTTTCACCTCGGTACACTAGAAGTATGAAGACTATACCATGATAATGGTCTTCATAACATCATGGTTAGTATATTTAAAAAAAATAAATGTACTGGGATAAGTGATTTGACTGACATATTTGATAACAAATCACAACTTTGTGCTCATTTGCATACAGAATAAAATTCAGTCTAATTATTTCTTGTTTTGTGTTATTAATCTTCCCTTCAGCATGACAATCTATTGCAATTAGGTTTCTGTCCACCCATTGGGGCCTACAGTAATAGATGGGCTACTTGTTCCTACAGGCAAAGCTTATACACTTCTGACTGACCATCTGATTACTGGTTTATCACTCAGGTCTGAGCCTGCCCAGGAAAAGTGGTTTTAAGTCAAAACCATACATACATAAAAGCCTTAGTAGCTTACTTGTGTGGTTACTTTTGAAGCACTTTTTGGTGTCTTGACAGTCATCCCAATTTTGGGTAAAAGTCCAATTAAATGAAGGCAACATCCCGACATGACCATAGCTGTTGACTGGGAAGTTAAGCATCAATTTAAAATACAAACAAACTAAAATTCATCACAAATTGGTTATCATCGATTGATGGCTAAGGAAATGAAACATTAAAAATTGATGTAAGCAATAATCAGGAACTTTCTCAATCAGAGCCATATTCCCAGATCATTTAAACCAAAATCACAAATGTTTAAGTAAAATTGTCTCGCTTTTCTGTGGAAAAGATTTCTCATTTTACACATACCAATAAAGAAGGCCTTAGTTCACATGTAGGATTACATAGCATCTTGTGTGAGCCTTTATTTTATAGCTCTCCTGAGCACCTGAGCCAAGATGGGCTTATAGGAAGGGACTTGAGCTGGTGTCCATGTGACTGTGCGTCCACACTCATATCTCGGAGGCAAGCAGGCCAATCACAATCAAACTACGCTGGTGACTTGACTATTTGATTACTGGATAACTGCTCAGGACTGTCTGCCCAGGGAAAGTGTTTCAAGACAAACCAATTGTACACACAAGCCTTATTGGCTTTTCTTATTGGCTTTGTTGGGTGGTTATACGTGTTTGAAGCACTTTTTGGAGGTCATGGCACCCTTAATTTTGGGTAAAAGTCCCATAAAATGGAGGCAAGGCCCCATCATGACCATAGCTGTTGACTGGGACATTAAGCTTTAAATCAATCAAACAAATTCTCTGGTATCCATGGCAACAGCTCCCATAGGGTTGTAATGGGGACAAACTTGTCAGTACTCTAGTCCCAACATTTTTGATCGGACTTTCTTCATCCTTACAGGTAACAATAACCATATTATTGGTCCATGAGCCAATACCGTAAATTTTGGGGGTCGGTACCATCTGGCCTGAACAAATCCCCTTATGATTTTCATGTAGGACTATGTTTGTAGACTTGTAAAAAATCGGGGGGACTTGCATTGCTGGTAGCTTTGATGGTGAAACGACGCGTTATTTACGATACCCATAATTAAAAAAAAAACGTCATTTTAACACAAAAACGGTAGGGAATAGTTTTCTAGCTATCCATATAAACAGACCTGTCAACCTCCTGAAAATTCTAAGAGGGAGATTGCGCGAAACAGCGATGTTTCGACCAAATTAGCATGCAACTTACGCGCGCGCTTTAAGACCTATAAAATTTCAAGGAGGGAGATTTTTTCTTCAGGAGGGAGATTTTTTTGCAGCTTTTCAAAAAGACAATACTTGTTATTGGCAAAAAAAAAATGAGTATACCGATAGCATTTACCGATACTAAACCCATAAAACAAGGAGAAATTGAGGCGGTGTCATACCTTAGGTATTGAAAATTCGCTTGTGCAATTTTCTATAAAGCCTAATGATGCAAAAACCGCGAAGAAAGGATGAAATTCGATCGAAAAATCAGTTTCAACATTATTTCTACCAAGGGCGCGGCCATATTGGTAGTTTTCCCAACGATCGTTTGTTACATGCAATCTGATTGGTTCCGAAATCAGCCTAAAAAGTTAATGGCCAATCACAAAGATTGTTTTATCTTTCACCGATTTCATGCTTAAAATAGATCGGAGAACCTCGAATACACCCGAGACTTGCCGGATAGGCTAAAAATAGAAGTCGGAACGATCGAAAATTCCCGAACTCAACCGGAAATTTGCAATGACCTTGACTTTGTTTGTGTAAACACGGAAAAACCGGGATATGTTTTATGTTAAAATTAACCGGTAGACAGCCCGAAATCCGTTAGTTTGGCGTTTTAAATTGAAATCGGACGGGAGGTCGTAAGTCCATGGCAAAACCGTTAGAATAACGGGATACCCGGGAGAGTTGACAGGTCTGATGGTCCATATCCCCCTTTCCTCCCCAAGGGCAATTTCTACACTATTATTATCTAAAAGTACATTGAAAAAGCTATCAAATCCTGTTTTCTGCCATCTGAAAGTGGAGGCGTTTGCGTTCTACGCTATGTTTTATTAAATTACTCTAAATATTCAATTTTTGCGTCAATAATGAGGGTACACATAGAAAATTGAAAATATCTCAATTGTTTTTTATCCTAGACCATTGAACTTGGTCTCATTCTTAAGCTTAGACATATCCCTTTTATCCTATGATTAGTTATGGAAATTATGTTACTTGCATATTCATGAATTTACATTAAAACATTAAAATGAAAAAAAAAAAAAAAAAGTTAAAAATCAATTATCCCATAAAAACTAAATTCAGGCTTAAACTATCATTGTGGCTGCTTGTTATTGTATCAATTATTCTATTTGACAAATTTGTTGATGCCATGGGCCTGACTGAAAATCGTCTCATTTGCATTTTCATGAATATTAATGAAAATGACAAAAATCAGGATTTACAAAGGGAAAATAATTATATTGCCATTTGAAGGGTTTGGTTTGGGTTATAGGATGTAATTTGAACCCTTAGAACAAATGCTCAAGGGTGTCAGTTTGGTCAGAGGATCACGTAAATGCCCATTTGTGTCACCTAAAATCACAGAGTGTTCAATACAACCCCTAATAAGCGAAGTTAGTAAGGTGATACACCTATATTACCACATGTATCTTGGCTACTGATAGACCTAGAAAGCAGAAATAGGTATCAAATGATTGCTTTTGCAATGCTATATAACTATGTAATAAGATATAATTATCAAATTGACCTCCTTGTGTTCGAATATTCATGAAAACTTCATGTATTAGACTAAAATCACAGAAAATGGAGAATACCAGCACAGTTGTTTATATCTCAGCAACCAAAAGCTCTAAAGAGCTTAAATTGGTATCAAATGATCGCTATGACAAAGCTCTATAACCATGTAATAAGATATATAAACAAGCTGGCTATCTTAAGGCTCAAATATTAAAAAAGAACTTCAGATATTAGAGAAAAATAACAGATAAACGAAGGGGGAAAATCAAAGAAATTCAAATATCTCAGCAACCAAAAACTCCAAAGACTTGAAATTTGTATTAAATTATTGTTATGATAATGTTCTATATTAATGTGAAAAAATACTGAATGATTTTGACCTTCTTGATGTTCAAATATTGATGAGAACTTTCAATTTTTATAGACAGATCACAGACCAATGTAGGGGGTATACCTACAGAAACGTTTATAGCTCAGCAGCCAAAAACCATAGAGAGCTGAAATTTGTAACAAATGATTGCTATGATAACATTCTAAAACGACATAATAAGATACATTAATAGTCAGACTTTTGTGCTGTTCAAATATTGAGGAAACTTTAAATATTAGAGAAAAATCACAGAAAATGGAGGGGGTATACCTACGAAAACGTGTATTTCTCAGGAACCAAAAGTCATAAAGAACAGAAATTGGTATCAAATGATTGCTATAACAATATTTCATAATTATACAATTAGATATATCAATAAGCTGACTCTTTTGTAGCGCAAATACTTAAGGGAACTTCAGATATAGGAGAAAAATCACTGGCAAACGAAGGGGGTATACAAATAAAACTGCTGATATCTCAGTGACCAAAAGCCTTAGAGGGCTAAAATTCGAATCAAATGATTGTTAGAATTATGTTCTATAATCATTAGATAAGAAACATAATTAATTTGACTTTCTCATTGTTGGAATATAGATGAGAACTTTAAATATTAGATAAAAATCTCAGAAAAATATAGGGTGTATGCCAACGGAAACGTATATATCTCAGCAACCAAAAGTCCTAGACAGCTGAAATTGGTATCAAATGATTGCTATGACAATATTCTATAACCATGTAAAGGGTATATTAATAAAATGTCTTTCTTGTTTCTCGAATATTTAAGAGAACTTATGCTATAGAAGAAAAAACATTTGCAAACGAATGGGGTATACAAAGAAAACTGCTGATATATCAGTGACCAAAAGCTCTAGAGAGCTTAAGTTGGTATCAAATGATTGCAAGAATAATGTTCTATAAACATAAGATAAAGAAAATAAATAATTTGACTTTCTCATTGTTGGAATATAGATGAAAACTTTAAATATTAGATAAAAATTTCAGAAAAATATAGGGGGTATATCAACTGAAACATATATTTCTCAGCAACCAAAAGTCCTAGACAGCTGAAATTGGTATCAAATGATTGCTATGACAATATTCTATAACCATGTAAAGGGTATTTAAACAAAATATGTTTTTTTCTTTCTCGAATATTTAAGAGAACTTAAGCTATAGGAGAAAAAACATTGGCAAACGAAGGGGGTATACCAAGAAAACTGCTACTATCAGTAACCAAAAGATCTAGAGAGCTTAAGTTGGTATCAAATGATTGATAGAATAACATTCTTTAATCATGTGAGAAAAAGATAAATAATTTGACTTTCTCATTGGTGAAATAGTGATAAGAACTTTAACTATTAGATAAAAAATCTCAGAAAAATATAGGGGGTATACCAACGGAAACGTATATATCTCAATAACCAAAAGTTCTAGAGACTTAAAACGCTATAATATGATTGCTTTGACAATATTCTATAACCATGTAACAAGTATATAAACAAACTTACTTTCTTGTTGCTCAAATATTTAAAAGAACTTAAGATATAAGAGAAAAATCACTTGCAAACAAATGGGGTATACCAATAAAACTGCTAATATCTCATCGACAAAAAGCCCTAGAAAGCTGAAATTGGTATCAAATGATTGCTAAAATAACGCTTTAAAACCACTTTGTAAGTCACTTAAACAATCTGACTTACTTTTTTTGAATATTGATAAAAACTTTACATATTAGAGAAAATCACAGAAAAATTGACTATGTATACCACCAAAAAACTTAATACGTCAGCAACCAAAAATTATAGAGAGCTTAAATTGGTATCAAATGATTGCTATGGTAATGTTCTATAATCATAAGATAAGATTTATGAAATATTAGACTTTCTTAGTGTTTGAATATTGATGAAACCTTAAAATATTAGATAAAAAATCACAGAAAAATATAGGGGGTATACTAAAGGAAACATATACATGTATATATCAACAACCGAAAGTCTTAGAGAGCTGATACTGGTATCAAATAATTGATATGACAATATTCTATGACCATGTAAAAGATATATAGCAAGCTGACTTTTTTGCTGCTTAAATATTTGAGAAAACTTCAGATATAAGAGAAAATCACTTGCAAACGAAGGGGGTATACCAATAAAACTGCTACTATCTCAATGACAAACAGCTCTAGAAAGCTGAAATTGGTATCCAATAATTGCACAGATAATGTTCTAAAATCACGTGGTAAGACACACAAACAACCTGACTTACTTTTTTCGAATATTGATAAAAACTATAAATATTAGAGAAAAATCACAGAAAAAAGTGGAGGGGGTATACCCCCAAAAAATCTTTATAACTCGGCAACCAAAAGTTATATGGAGCCGAAATTGGTATCAAATTATTGCTATGGTATTGCTCTATAATCATAGGATATGATTTATAAAAAACTAGGCTTTCTTAGTGTTGAATATTGATGAGAACTTTAAATATTAGATAAAAATGACAGAAAAATAGAGGGGGTATACCAACAGAAACGTTTATATCTCAGCAGCCAAAAGTCCTAGAGAGCTAAAATTGGTATCAAATGATTGATATGACAATAATTGATAGCCATGTCATATAATAAGACATATGAACAAGCTGACTATCTTGTTCCAAAAATTGAAGAAAACTTAAGATATAAGATAAAACACAGACAAATGAAGGGGGTATACTAGAATAAACTCGAAGATTTTAACCATAAAGCTACCACCTAGAAAGGTCCCCCCGATTTTATCTAATTCTATACATGCCAAAATTGCGAAAAAGTGCGGGGGGATCTGTTCAGGTCAGGTGGTACCGACATCTTAAAAAGCTCATGGACCATATCTCGGATGATGTAGAATTCATGCCAGATCCCATCACAGACCGCAGGATTATCTGCCCTTGAGCATTTAGAAAAATCCCTGTAAACTTCTTGTGGGGAAAGTGGTGTCAATACTCTAATACTATGTATCTCCTCTTTTCTATACATGCATGTAACAAGGACATCCACCACATCTGGGAGGAGTTCGAATTTCGACCTTTTCTGATTGTGGAGTTGGCTGCACTTGAGTGCTTGATCAATTGATATTTAGTGTTGTCAACATTATTTTTGCCCCTTTTTTTTTAGCTCACCTGAGCCGTTAGGCTCACAAGGTGAGCTCATAGGATGGCCATGATCCGGCATCTGTCCGTCGTCCGTCCGTCGTCCGTCCGTCCGTCCACAATTTAAAAATCTTCTTCTCCAGAACCAGTGGACTGATTTCAACGAAACTTGGCATGAAGCATCGATGGCTCAAGCATTACAATGTGTATATAAATCATGACCCTGTGATGACCTTGACCTATTTTACGGCAAGGTCAACATAGGTCGCTAATGCATTTAAATGGGGAAAACTTTTAAAATGTCATTTAAAGTCATTTAAAGTGAAAGTCTTGCAGGAAATGGGCAGTAGGACTGAATATTAATGATTCTGAAAAAAAGGACCCCAGGGGCTCATATGCCCCCACCCCGGGGCAATATACATGTATATTACCATAATATTCAAACATCGTCTCCTCTGAAACAGATCAAGTACTACAATGTGTTTTTAAATCATGACCCTGTGATTACCTTGATCTTTTTTTTACAGAAAGGTCAACATAGGTCGCCAATACATTTGAATAGGGAAAACTTTTAAAAAGTCATTTGAGGTGAAAACCTGCAGGAAATGGGTAGTAGGACTAAATATTAATGATTCTGAAAAAAAAAAATTGGACCTAAGGGCTCATATGCCAACACCCCGGGGCAATATACATGTATATTACCATAATATTCAAACATCTCCTCTGAAACCACTTGGCCAATTGAAGCCAAATTTTATGTGAGGCATCTATAGGATGGGGGAACCAATGTATATATTAATAATCTAGGTCACATGACCAAGATGGATGCCATGCCCATATATGAAAAAAACCCTTCAAATATCTTCTTCTCTGAAACCAATAGATTGATTTCATTGAAACTTGGCGTGAAGCATCCATGGCTAAAGTACTACAATGTATATATAAATAATTACCCTGTGATAACCTTGACCAAGTTTATGGCAAGGTCAACATGGGTTGCCCATGCATTTGAATGGGAAAAAGTGTTAAAATGTCATTTGAAGGGAAAAGCCAGTAAAAAAAATGGAAAATGGACAGAATATTGATTATTCTGAAAAAAGGAAACGGCCCAAGGGCTTCATCTGCCCCTGCACTGGAGTTAAATACCATAATATTCAATCATGTTTATTAGCTCGACTGCACGAAGTGCATAGAGCTATTGAAGTCACCCCGGTCGTCCACGTTCCCGTGCGCGTGCGCATCACACTTGCGTTAAAGTTTTCTAGAAGTCCATATCTTGACAACCACTCATCAGATAGCATTCATACTTGGACCATAGATACTCTGTAGGGTTAGCTTTCATTCCATGGCATCGGGCCCCTGGGTCCAGGCCAGGGGGTGGGGCTGGAGGTTAAAATCTAGAACACCTTCAAAAATGGCAATTCTTATGTTAAAGTTTTCTAGAAGTCCATATCTTGACAACCACTTATCAGAAAGCATTGATACTTGCGCCATTGACACCCTGTAGGGTTGGCTTTCATTTCATGGCATCAGATCCCTGGGTCCATGTCAGGGGGTGGGGCTAGAGGTTAAAATCTAGAACACCATTAATAATAATGGCTTTTCTGTGATATAGTATTCTAGAAGTCTATATCTTGAAAACTTTTTATCAGAGGGCTTTCATACTCGGACCATAGGTACCCTGTAGGGTTGAGTTTCATTCCATGGCATCGGGCCCCTGGGTCCATGCCTGGGGGTAGGGGCTGGAGGTAAAAAAACTAGAACACTAAAAATAGATGTACTGCTGTGTAACTTTTACAAGGAGGCATATCTTGACAACAACTTATCATAAATCATTCATACTTCATACACTTTAGGTTCCATGACATCGGACCTCTGGGTCGCAGTCAGGGGGGGGGGGGGGGGGGGCTAGAGGTCAAAATCTAGAACTCCCCGAATTTTTTTTCTTTTTATTTCTTAATAGAAACAACTTAGGAGGATGGTTGGTCATTCATCTTTTGACTTTGTGACACTGACTTGTGTGTCATGACGGTAAGGGTCGGTTGACCTACTTTCCATGGTTCAGTGATTTTGCCTTATATCTTGACACTCAATTAGTATATTTTCTTACTTCTTTCAGATTATGAGTTAGTACGACCAGGCCTTTGACCCCAATATACTTATAGGTCACTGTGACCTAATTTCACGGTTCGGTGATTTTGCCTTATATCTTGACACTCAATTAGTATATTTTCATACTTTTTTCAGATTATGAGTGAGTATGACCAGACCTTTGACCCCAATATACTTATAGGTCACTGTGACCTAATTTCACGGTTCCGTGATTTTGCCTTATATCTCGGTACTCAAATGGTTTATGAACAAACTTCTTTCAAAGTATGTTTGCGTATGGCAAGACCTTTGACCCTGAAGTAGTCCTAGGTCACTGTGACCTAATTTCACGGTTCAGTGATTTTGCCTTATATCTTGACACTCGATTAGTATATTTTCATACTTTTTTCAGATTATGAGTGAGTATGACCAGACCTTTGACCCCAATATACTTACAGGTCATTGTGACATAATTTCACGGTTCAGTGATTTTTGCCTAATATCTCGGTACTCAAATGGCTTATGAACAAACTTCTTTCAAAGTATGTTTGCGTATGACAAGACCTTTGACCCTGAAGTAGTCCTAGGTCACTGTGACCTAATTTCATGGTTCAGTGATTTTGCCTTATATCTTGACACACAGTATATTTTCATACTTTTTTCAGATTATGATTGAGTATGACCAGACCTTTGACCTCAATATACTTATAGGTCACTGTGACCTAATTTCACGGTTCAGTGACTTTGCCTTATATCTCCGCACTCAAGTGGTTTATGAACAAACTTCTTTCACACTATGTTTGCGTATGACAAGACCTTTGACCCTAAAGTAGTCCTAGGTCAATATGACCTAATTTCACGGTTCAGTGATTTTCCTTTATATCTCGGCACTCAATTGGTATATGAACATACTTCTTTCACGATATGTATGAGTATGACAAGACCTTTGACCGTAAAGTATTCCTGGGTCACTGTGACCTAATTTCATGGTTCAGTGATTTTGCCTTATATCTCGACACTCAGTTGGTATTTTTTCATACTTCTTTCTGATTATGAATGAGTATGACCACACCTTTAACCCAAACATACTTATAGGTCACTATGACCTAATTTCATGGTTCAGTGATTTTGCTTTATATCTCAACACTGAATGGGTAAATGATCATTTTTCTTTCACATTATGAGTAAGTATCACTAGACCTTTGACCCTGCAATACTTATAGGTCAGTGTGACCTTTTTTCACGGTTCAGTGATTTTGCCTTGTGTCTTGGCACTCAGTTGGTATATGAACACACTTCTTTCACAATATGAGTGAGACCTTTAAATCTTAAGTAGTTATAGTTAACTTTCATGGTTCAGTGATTTTGCCTTATTGCATCAAGGCAAAAAGATGTATGAGCATAATGCTTTGGGTTACTGGTCGGGTTTGGCCTTATGTTTGACAAAGTCAGAAGCAGTCGAGCACGCTGTCCTACGACAGCTCTTATTGATATATGCAGCAGACTCAGGTGAGCGTTTACAGGACCATTGTTCCTCAAGTTTTTGATAGGATCTTCTTTATTTTCAGTGGCAGTAACAAGGACAGTCCTGATATATCAGATGAGTTAGCTGTTTGAAAAAAATGAAATCAAGTTGTGTCAACACTGTACCGCCTTCAATTTTGATCGGATCGTCATCATTCTTGGCAGAAACTAGGACAACCATAATATCTTGGTCGAGTTTGCATTTTGGACGTCAGAGTTAAATGCCATTGAATGAGCGAAAAATTGATATTAAGTGTTGTAGTACGGTGCATGAAACTGAATCTTGACGATAAAATGCACCCATGAGGGGAAAGGACAAACTTGGTCTCAAATGAAAGCTTATTACCTCTTCCACTGATTCTCGGTTGTCGTCGCCTTCTAAAAGTGTAGCGTCATATCAGGAAAAGGGGAGATAACTCCCTACTATAACACAGCAAGTTCCGACAGTTAGGTGCTTCCGTTTGAAAAATCATAGAATTATACACGGGGCAACTTAAAATTCCTAGTTATTTAACACAGACATGTATTTCGCGGCGATTGGTTGCTGTTCAGAATCCTTGAATGTCAAGACTATGTTATTACGTAATATTACGTAATATACCCATAAAATCGTTGAAAATGAATATTTTCAAGTTAATTTGCGCAATTCATATGTATATTTCTGAAACGAATTTTCTTTGGTCTTAGAGACAATTTCATAAGCTTTTCAGCCATGTATGCTACGGTTCTGTACTATTTCTATTACTGGAGTTACATCCCTTAGAAGTAGCGCATCCCCGTTCAAAAGCTTGCACATTTTTGTGGATTTATAATGGGGGTGCACAAAGAAAATGGACCATATCTCAGATATTTCTTATCCTAGACCACGAATTTTGGTCTCGTTTTAAAGCGGAGACATATGCCTGATATTGTATGATAAACAATGCAAATGATCTAATTTGCATATTCATGAATTTTAATGAAAACACCAAAACCATAGAAAAAACACACATAAAAACAATAAATGAGCTAATTTCATACCTAAACTACCATTGTGACACATTGTTATTGCACCAATTATACTACTTGACAAAATTGTTAATGTCATGTATCTACAGTGTATATGAAAATTATGTTATTTGTATTTTCATGAATATTTATTAAAATGACAAAAAAATCAGGAAACCCGATGAAAATTTTAGCCATTGAAAACTTTAGGCCGGGAAATAGGATCTTAGACCCCCTTAGACAAATGTTCATGGCCATCAGTTTGGTCAGAATACCATCAGAATACTAAAATATGTTTTCTTCAACGCTGAACACATTTCTATGATGTAAATTTCATAGTTTCTCAACCAACCCCTGATGTGATTGTAAAGAATGGGCGTGTACTTAAGGAAATACTCATTACCCAGCGACAGCATGCGTTACAATATTATAGTTTGTCAATTAGTTACTCACGGACATAGAACTTTTTACATGAATACATATTTTAATACATGTATAATCAAATCATTGACTTTGCATATTCATGAAATTAATAAAACATGATAAAAACCGGTACAATAAGGGGAAATAGTTACCATATCACTTGTACCTGGGCTGTTTATGAGCATAGAACACTGAAGGTGGTATCAAGTGAATGGTATGACAATGGCCGATCATCGTCAAGTCTGATATTTCATACTTTTCTGAATCTCATTTTCATGAATATTAATGAAAACTGCAAATTGGAGTAAAAAAGAATAACAAAAAAAAAAAAAATAAATAAAAATAATAATAATAAATAGAATAAAATAAACGGGAATATCTGCAAAATGATTTGCACATCAGCAACCAAACCCCTAAAGTGTTAAAATTGGTATCAAACGATTGCCTTAGCAAAATTATATGACTCTTTTCTACAAAAGATAAGTCATTTGATTTTTGTTTTTAATTAAATCTGAAGAAATTGGAGAAAACCACAGAAAAATGAAGAGGGTATACCTATATTACCACACCTATCTTGGCTACTTATATACCTAGAAAGCTAAAATTTAAATAAAATGATGGGTAGGACACTGTCCTATTACCAGATTATAAGAAATATAAATCGGCTGGCTAACGTATTGTTTAATTATTGAAAAATCTTAAGAGTGTTGAGAAAAATCACAGAAAAATGAAATGGTATACATGCACCAACAAAATTGTTTATATCTCAGCTAGTAAAAACCTTAGATTTTTGTAAATGGTACCAAATGATTGGTATGACATTGTGCTATAACTGTGTAATAAAATATATTGTTTAGCTGAAATATTTGCTGTTCGTATACTAATAAGAAATTTAGATATAAGAGAAATATCACAGAAAAATGAAGGCATATGCCAACAAAATTGCTTATATCTTACAGCTACCAAATGCCTTAGAGTGTTGAAAATGATACCAAGTAATTGCTAGGACAATGTGCTTTAATCAAGTAATAAGATATCTAAGCTATTGGACTTTCTTAATGTTTGAATATTAACGAAAATCTTAAATAGAAGAGAAAAATCACAGAAACATGATGGGGGTATACCAACAAAATCACGCATATCTCAGCTACAAAACGCCACAGAGTGTAGAAAATGGTACCAAATGATTGCTAGGTCAGTGTACTATATCCATGTAATAAGATAATATATAAATCATCCGACTCTTTGTTGTTCGAATAGTAATCATAACATTAGATATTAAAGAAAAATTACCAAAATAAAGGGTCTATACCAGTAAAATCCTTATATCACAGCTTGCAAAAGTCATAGAGTGTTGTAAATGGTACCAAAAGATTTCTAAGGCAATAAACTATTTCCCTGCGTTCTGATATATATGCACCACTTGAGATAATGTTTTGTGAACGATACGTAAAACTTCATAAAAATGTAAGCATAACAGAAACAAATAAGGTTGAGCTCCAATAAAACCATTTGTACATTCGTTTTTAACTAATTGATGTTGTAAATCTAGCAATATGGCAATGACTAATAGTCGTAGGAATTGTTTCGAATAATTTGTGGCTATTTGTAACTGATATACAAGGGATTATGTTGGTATACCCCTTTAATTTTCCGTGAATTTTCACCTATTTTTGAGGTTCTCATGAAAATTCATGAAAATATTCATATTATTCATTGATAAGAATAAATGGGTATAGTACATTGTCGTAGTTATTATTTAAATAAAAAGTATAATTATCTAAGGCTATTGCTAGCTAAGATAGGGTGGTTTTACAGATAAACCGCCTTAAAATGTTTCTGCAATATGTCTCCGATTTCTCAAGATTCTATTCATAGTCATGAAACGAAAGTCAAACCACACATAGTTTATGGTGTAGGATGTATAATATTAGATAAAAAAATATTTCGGCACCAATTTCAGCACATCAAAAGTTTTGGCTGCTGAGATACCGGCCATTTTGTAGGTATACCCATTTAATTTTCCATTTTCTTCTCATCAATTTCAATTTTTCATTAATATTCATGAAATTGAAACTTAGGTGAGGTTTATAAATTAGTATAGTATGTATTTGATACTGCTTTCAGTGTTCTAAGTTTATGTAGAACCAGGTAAAAGTGTCAAATGCCTGTATTAATATGGCACTAATTTTAGTAATTTAGTCAATTGTATAGGGAGAAAGAGCAATTTAGTAGGTACACATCGTCCTTAAGAATCATATTATAGGTTGAAAATCATGTAAAACTTGTAAGTTTATGTCATTCCAACAACGTTTCGCTAACAGGGACATATTTTTATATTTAGGTGGTCCCCCTGAACTATTTGGTATACATGAGGAATTGTTCTAGAGTTACGGGGTAGATCTTATATTTATCTATATACCACCCCATTCTCTTTACGGACAGATTTCCCGTGGCTTTCTCTGATTATTTGAAGTTTTGACAAATATTAATAGATAAGCAAATGTGATAATCTTATACAGGTCCATGGCATTTGCAAATGTGTCAAATAGTACCGTATCAGTGGTGCAATAGCAGTGTGCAACAATAATGGTTTGGGTCTGAAATGTTGGGTTTTTAAATGCTTTTCTTTCATTATTGATATATTTATTGATATTTCATGAATATGCATTAGATTAGTTGCATAATTAACCATTGGATTAAGTTATAAACGGAGACCAGGTTAATGGTAGATTACTAACAGATGCGATAATATTGATTAAGCATTTTACACTCAAAACACAAAATAAATACAAAATATTGTATTTAAAGTGTGATTGTATAAAATTATCTCCCCTATTTACGATATGGCGTACATATTCCGGACATGACAATAAGAAGTTACAGAAAGGAAGGACAATAAGCTTTAATTTTACATAATTGTCAGCACTCTGGTGTTATTTTCAGTCGAGGTGCAAGTCATTTTTGTAAGTCTACTGCTTTTTTTTTGTCTTTTTTCTTCATTTTAATGTTTTCATTAATATTCATGAAGCTAAAATCACATGATTGTATACCTGACTATTTGGGCAAAAAGTCATTGGCTGAGCATTCATTAGAACATTTCTTTGAAAAAAAAAACTATGTCTAACAACAACCCAGGTACATGAGTTTGTGTAGGTATAGCCCCTCAGTTTTTTTTCCATGATTCATCTCGTATTTGTCTAATATTTATAAATATGCAAATGGCACGATTTCCCTACAGGTCCATGACATGACAAAACTTGTCAAATTGTATCAACGGTGCAACAAAAATCACCACAATGGTGCTTTTGGTCTTATTTAATTTACTTTTTGATTTTGAATGAGTTTATCGTCATTTTTTTATGATTTTATCAATAATCATGAATATGCAAATTAGATAATTTGCATAACGTACCATTTGATAAAAAAAGTATGTCTAAGCTTTGGAATGAGACCAAGTTTAGTCATCTAGGATATTCAACAGTGGAGATATTGACGAATAAGCATTATACACTCTTTAAAATATTGCATTTTATAACATTTTAGTACAGAGTTATCTTCCCATTTTATAATATGACGCTACACTTTCCGGACACGACGACAACCGGCAAATGAAAGAAGAGATGATAAGCTTTATTTTGAGACCAATTACAACCTTTCCCTACAGAGGTGCATTTTTCGTTCGATCTAAGCATCGTACAGGATTCATGCACCGCACTATTGTTAACACTCTAGCACCTTTATTTTGGATCAGATTATCATTCTAGGCAGGAACAAGGACAACCGTAATACCTCGAATGAGTTAGAATTTCAACTAGATTCCACTACTGATTGCGGTGGTAGTTGCCAATGAGTGTTTGAAAAATCTATTAACTGGGGCGCCCGGATAGCTCAGTCGGTAGCGCGTTTGGCTTCTGACTAGCTATATACCTCTGCCGTACAGGTTCGAATCCCACTGGCGACGCCAGTAAAAACTATCAATTATTGAAAAAACTATCAATGGTTCCTGCATCGGTATGTACCAATGGTTTGACTGTCACCTTCCGGGCGCGGTGGTTTCACAGGGTATTTCCCGATCGAACGTCGAGAACTGCCCTGGCATTTCCCACCACTAGACAGTCGGCGTCTAAGAAGCAGAATTGCTTAAGCCCCGTTTACACATTCACGATTTTTGGCTACGGTGCCGCTACGATTCGCCACGATTTGTAAAATCGTCGTGTACCGTGGTGTACCGTGGTCATTCGTAGTAGAACCGTAGTGAATCGTGGTGAATCTTGATGAATCGTGATGATTCGGGAAACTCTACGGCAACGCTACGGCAGTTTTAAACTGTTTAAAACATTCGTGGCGTACCGTGGCGAATCGTGGTGGTAAATGGGCGTGGCCTAATTCGTAGCGCAACCGTAGCGGAATCTTGCTTATTCGTACTGACACCGTAGCTATATTCGCGGCTATTCGTGAGAGATCGTAGCCAATCGTGGAATCTTTTACACCACGAACTCTCACGATTCACCACGAATTGTGTACGGTTGTCCTACGAACCATCCACGGTTTCGCTACGGAGCTCCACGATTGGCCACGACGGCTACCGCATTGAATCGTACTAATACCGTATCGAACCGTACAAGCACCGTGAGCATTCGTTGTGCCATCGTGGTTAATCCTCATTGACCGTAGTGTTGCCGTCATGAATCGTCATTGATTCGTAGCGATACCTTACAGACACCGTACTAAGATCGTGGACATTCTTACTAGAATCGTAGAGATACTGAATATTTCTACTTTTCGCCACGATTCACCACGATCCATCCCGATTTTTCTGACCATGAGAAATCGGGGTGAATCGTGGTGAACCGTAGAGAAAATCGTGAATGTGTAAACGGGGCTTATAGCTAAGTAGAAATGCCTAGCTTGACGTCTATTTCCAGTAAGTTATGTTGATTCTCAGGTGAGTGATCAGTTCTCTTTGGGCTACTTGTTCTACTTGTCAAAAAGTTGGTGCGGATGGCCCCGCCCATTTTGGCCTAACATTACGAAAACTTGCCCATGCAATATATAGATAATTTTTTAAGATGCAAAAATTAAAAATTTCATTGGATTTTTTTTTTTTATATTTTTGCTCAAAACATAAACTGTGAGTACACATTAGAACCGGCTTGCTTGAGGCGGTTCTAACAAGTACCCACAATATATGTTTTGGATCAAAATTAAGAAAAATAAGTATGCACCTGTATACATGTACCCCAGTTTTACTATATATAAAAGTGGGGTTCAAGGGGGTAAACATTTCATAGACAATTTATCCTGATGTGGTGCGGCTGGGTCCCCGCACATTGGGGGCTAAAGAAATAGATGGGCTACTTGTGCCTCCAGGCAAAGCTTATACACTAATGAGTAACCATCTGATTAATGGTTAACATCCTAATCTTTGGTAAAAGTCCCAAAAGAAAGGCAGCACCCCGACATAACCATAGCTGTTGACTAGGACGTTAAACATCAATTCAAACAAACAAGTTCTGAAGTACTTATATTTATCTTAACGCTATCTCTGAGATGGGTCTTGATTGAATTGAAATGTACCTGTGTAAATACATACAGAAATTCAAGCCCCTTCCACGTCCTTTTTCACCAGAACAATAAGTTCTACTTATCATATATCACAGATGGAATTTATTTTTGTTAAATCCATATGTTGTTAATAATAAGTAATGCTTAATCCTCTTATACCAATAAGAGCATACTATTGTGTTTGAACGTGCAATATGTGTATAAACAAAACTGGAATCTTGAGCTATCTGACTTTGAGCTTGAGAAAAATCTGACTTTGATATTTTACGACCTACCGTATGGACATAGCTTATACAAGAATTTGACAATCAGGGATACTCCGAGATGAAAGACGTGCTAACATTTTTCGTAACAGCATGTTTGATATATGGTAAGGATTTCTATCACGAATAATTGTAAGCAAGTTTACATTTGAGCCTGTGCGTGAGAAAACCAACAATTTTGGTTCCGACCAGGTCTGACACAAACCGGACTGTACAGTCATAGAAGATGGCTAGAAGCTTGAAATTCTGGATTTAGATAGTTGAGAAATTGTACTATCCGTGTAGCGAAAACAAAGGCGCTGATCAGCTTCGCGGTTACCGCGAAGCTGGTCTGCGCCTTTAATTTCGCATATGCAAATTGTTGGTTTTCCCATGCGGCGACTCATTAGCGAAACCTGTAAAGAATGTCGCTAGATGGAGATCGTGCAAAGAACGAGGCGTGGAAAGAGCATTATAAGCGTCTCCTCAAAGTCGAATTCCCGTGGAATCCGGAGGACATGCCAGTGGAAAGTCCAGTTGAATGCCCAAGCAAGCCACTCACCTTGGAGTTTATTACAAAGGCCACCAACAAGATGGCATCAGCAAAGCAGCTGGGCTATCAGGTATCGTTGCTGAGATGCTGAAGCCCCTTGGGGAAAGCTAGCATAGCTGAGGTGCGTGATCTTGTCAATGACATCACCTCAGAAGGTTGCGTCCAAACTGACTGGCAGGAGAGTTTCATTGTCAAGGGCTAAGGGGACGCTCTGAACAGGGGTAACTGCAGAGGCTTAAAGCTGATTGAACAGACGATGAAGGTACTTGAGCGTTTAGTAAGACACATCCGGCAAAGAGATGAGATTGATGAGATGCAGTAAGGCTTCGTGTCAGGTCGTGGCACTACAGATGCGATTTGCATTGTCCATCAGCTACAAGAGAAGCACTAAGCTGCTAACAAGCTGTTCCACATGTCATCGTTGATCTGGAGAAAGCAAGGGATGTCATCTGATGGGCTATGTGAAGACTCTGAATCGACGAGTGCCTAGTGCGCCTTTTCCAGCCTATGTATAACTATAAGGACGTGAGATGTAGGGATTAGAGTGGACAGTAGATACAGTGAGGAGTTTGTGTCGAAGTAGGTGTTAATCAAGGTTCTGTCCTTAGCCCGCTACTCTTCACCATTGTGCTAGAGGCTTTATCCAGTGAGTGTCGAACAGGCTGGCCTTTGGAGCGACTAAATGATCAGTGCCGAGGAATGCCTACTGTCGCTAAATGGAGATGCAAAGAAACAGGCATCAAAGTCGAATTCCTATGGAATACGGAGGACCTGTCTCAGTGGAAAGTCCAGTTGAAGGCACAAGCGAGCCGATCACCTTGGTGATAATCACAAAGGCCATCAACAAGATGGCATCACCAAAGCTTCTTGGCCATGAGATGCTGAAGCCCGTTGGGGAACTGGTATAGCTTAGGTGCGTGACATTGTCAAGGACATCATCTCAGAAGGATCCAAACTGACTGGCAGGAGAGTTTCTTTGTCAGGTTGTACAAGAGCTAAGGGGGCATTCGGAACAGGGGCAACTTCAGGGGCTTGAAACAGGTGAAGGTTTTGGAGCGTGTAGTAGGACTCATCCGGCAAGGAGTTGAGATTGATGAGTTGCAGTATGGCTTTGTGTCAGGTCGTGGCACTACAGATACGATTTTCATTGTCCGTCAGCTACAAGAGGAGCACAAAGCTGCTAACAAGCTGCTCTACCTGGCCTTCGTTGATCTGGAGCTGGTCTTCGTTGATCTGGAGAAAGCATTCTATCGAATCGCACGGGATGTAATCTAGTGGGCAATTTGAAAGTTAGGAATCGACGAGTGGCTAGTGCGTTTTGTCTAAGCCATGTATAAGAAGAAGGGTTAAGAGTGGACAGTGGATACAGTGAGGAGTTTGGTGTCAAAGTAGGTGTTAATCAAGGCTCTGTCCTTAGCCCGCTACCCTTCATCATTGTGCTAGAGGCTTTATCCAGGGAGTTTCGAAAAGGCTGGCTGTATGCAGATGACTTATTGATCAGTGCTGAGTCCATGGAGGAACTACTGGAAAAGTTGGAAGAAATGAAAAGCAGAGATTAACAGGAAAAGCATTCGGATGACAATTGGGAAGAAAAAAAATCATGATCTCTGGCCTCAATCTGAACCTTCTGAAAATGTCTCTAAAGGGTCCCTGTGGCATCTGTTAGACAGGTGTATGAAAAAATATCATATTCTATGCTGGCTGGTTGTCCTGGATCCAGAATAAAACAAACCCTTGCGCCCTGATCCTGACTTCAGATTTGCTTACTGCCTGTGAAAGACACGCCCTATAGATGGAAGACTAGTGAAGGAGGCTCAGGTTGATGACGAAAAAGTTGAGGCTGTTCCAGAGTTCTGTTATCTAGAAGACATGCTTTCTGATGGCGGTGGTTGTGAATTGGCTGCAGTCACACGTTGCAAATCGGCTTTGAGCAAGTACCGCCAGCTACTACCGCAAGCTGAGGTCGAATGTATTCAACATTTGTTAGAAGTGTAATGCTGCATGCAGCATAAACATGGACAATGACTGTGGCTACACTTCACCGCCTGCGGCGCAATGGCAGTGCAATGATCCGTTGGATCAGTAATGTCAAGGCAAATGATGAATGAAATGTACAGTAAATGCTACATCCTTTGGAAGCAGCGAAAACCTTCAAATGGAGGTGGTATGGGCCATAATTGCGCAATCTCGGGTAGATAACTCACCTGACCCTTTATAAACCAGCGACGAAAGCCAGAAAAATAAACTGCAATTTCAAATACAAATACATAAAATGTACATCATGTTTGTATTTAGGTAATGGAAATGTACAGCTCATGTTTACTTCCGTATAAAGAAGGGAAGAGTTGGGTGTCAGCTGTCAGAGACAAAAATAATCTTGCATGTGTTAATTGCAGGAAATTATTAAGGGTAATTATTGCAGCAATACTCGTGTCAAACGACATTAACAGGCGAATCGTTCGTCTCAGTAATGGGAATGGCCATCGTTATTTTTTGAATAAGGTTTATGTGTGTTGGTGATTTCTTTGATGGCTGACTAGGCCAATTCTAGATCTAATCTGTCAGTTGCAAGTAGAGCAACACAGTGTCATGGAATCTGCTGGTGCCCATTGATCTTGCGCTCTCTGCGCTTTCTTTCAGCGTCACAGATTATCTTTTCTTCATCGTTGATGAGACCACGCCACTTTGATAGCTCTTGTGTAGTCTGTTTCCAAGACCCTATTGGTATGTCGAAATCCTTCAGAGAGGCTTTGAGCGAGGGTGTCAACATCAGGAAAACATGTCCGTGTAATGTATACCCCCTTGAACCCCACTTTTATATAGCAAAACTGGGGTATGTAGGGGTATACCTATTTTTCTTATTTTTGCTCCAAAACATAGATTGTGGGTACTCGTTAGAACCGCCTCGCCGAGGCGGTTCTAACGTGTACCCACAATCTATGTTTTGAGCAAAAATAAGAAAAATATTGACAATTTTCTACTGAAAATTTTCATTTTTTACAACTTTAAAAATCTCTGTATATTACATGGGCAAGTTTTCGTAATGGAGAGCGCTTTCCTTACTGTAAATATCCATAGAAAACTTTCTTTGGAAGTCGCTTATCAGGCATTCTTATGTCTCTTAGTTGTGCCATCTTTAAGGCTGTATGCATGCTTTGCATCCCTGTTTTCTTCAGGATGTCTGTGTGTGGAATCTTTCTTACCACTTGATTTTAACAGCTTTCTCAAAACAACTTAAGTGGAAATGGTTAAGACTCGTTGCACGACGTTGGTATACTGTTCAGGTCTCACATGCATACAAGATTCTTGGCAGTACCACAACCTTGTAGACCTTCATCTTGGTGTCAAACTTTATTCCATTTCGCTCCAAGACATTTGCACGGAGTCTTCCAAATGCCACACTGGCTTTTGCAATTCAGACAGTGACCTCATAATCAGTGTGCACTGCTTTGGAGAGAGTGCTTCCCAGGTATCAACAACTTTTCATTTTTTGTCCATTCTCAGTGATAGCTCGTTCGTTGTTCGGTTGTCCAGGTTCTTGAAGATGTACAAGCTCTATCTTTTTGTGCTGATTGTGAGATCATAGTTATCACATGACTGTGAGACGATCTATGGCTCTTTGCTTTTTTGGCATTTTTGCATCTGAGCTGGCATTATTGTCCACAATATCTACATACATGTAGAGGAGCTCATCTAGCACATCAGTTTGCACCTAAGTTTTGGCTTGCAACCTTCTAAGGATGAATAAATTGCCATCAAAACGGTACCTTATTCGAAAACTCATATCACTATGATCATGAAAAGCATTAATGAGCATGGCAGGAAACATCATTCTGAACACTGTTGGTGCCATAACAGCCATGTTTGACCCATTCGTCACCTCAAAGGGTTCAGAGGATTTTCTATCATTTTGCACACGTGCCTGCATGCCATCATCAAATTGCCGCACCCTTGCTACATATGTATGTATCTAGGTGGACAGCCAAAATTGGTCACGTTTCCAGTCCATCACGACTAATTGTGTCAAAAGCTTTGGTGAGGTCGACATGTATAGATCTACATTCTGTTCTCGGCATTTCTCCTGAAGCTGTCTTGCTGTGAAAATAATGTCTAATGTCAATCTGTCTTTTCTGAGCAAGATGGACATTCAGGCTATTCAACAGATGTTTGCCAGTATCTTTCCAGCAGATGCCTCTACCATGATGGACCTTGAACCCTCACTAAACTACATTAAGTTGTCTATATCTACATGTACCTACTTCCAGGTCACAAACTATAAAACAGATCAGTGTTCAATGTTTCCCTTTTTCAATTTAAGAGCCAGTGTGACCATACTTGACATTGTGGTAAAATAGGTCAAGGTCACGGTTTATACAAAATATGATGGACCAAAATCAATTACGCTTCATACCAAGTTTCATTGAAATCGGTCGACCCGTAGAAGACGGCGTTTTAATTTTTTACCATATATGGTAATGGCGGCCATTGGCCTAAACTATTCATACAAATCAGGGATACAAATTGTAAATATCCTTTCCTAAGCATACTACATATAAAATTTTGTTTTGATTAGTTAAGCGATTTCTGAGAAAATTAAGTTTTAAATTTTGTATTTAAATGGCCTTTGGCAAAGGTCAAAAAAGTGACCTTGACCTTGAAAAAGCACAAGTAAGCTAACAAAACCAGAACCATAGATAATCTGAAAACTTGCTGGAGGTTTCATAGTCTCGGTAAGCTAACAAAACCAGAACCATAGATAATCTGAAAACTTGCTGGAGGTTTCGTAGTCTCGGCCTCAACCCCATTAGATTATTTATTTCTATGGCATATTAGTTTTAGGAATGTAGGAAAAAAAGTCACAGGAAAAAAAGTCACGGAAAAAAAGTCACAGATTTGGGTAGGAAAAAAAGTCACAGGAAAAAAAGTCACAAACATAAAATCTTTTTTTTCTGCTTTATGTTAGAATGGACTTTGTCATTTTTAGTATTAAAATATTTTTGTTTGGGTTGAAGTTTTACGTCCTGATGATCAATTTTCAGTCATGCCGGGATTGAGCTAATGCTTCCTGAGTACTAAACCATTTCTCTGGAAGCTTATTAGAGGCTTGTTCAAATGCACAACATGCATTATATTGCAGCATTAGGTTTCCATCACCCTTCCTCTGGCTCCATGCTCTACCAAAGCATCCCCATACCCCATATACATGTACTAGGATGGTTCCCATCTTTTATTTGTTTCAGTTATTTTCAAAATTTTCTAGAGCAGGAATTGAGCTTTAATTATGACAGTTCCTCATCATTTCTACTTTAAACACAAAAGTTATATCCTACTTCATGTATGTATAGATTATATGTGTTTTCTTTTGGTATTCTATTTTTGTGACTTTATTTCCTGTGACTTTTTTCCTGTGACTTTTTTCCGTGACTTTATTTCCTGTGACTTTTTTCCTGTGACTTTTTTCCGTGACTTTATTTCCGTGACTTTTTTCCTGTGACTTTTTTCCGTCCACCAGTTTTAGAAGTAAGTGGCGTGACAGTACCAGGGGGGTCGACCACTACACCATCAACAACTGGTTTTACCATGACAGTACCAGGGGGGTCGACCACTACACCATCAACAACTGGTTTTACCATGACAGTACCAGGGGGGTCGACCACTACACCATCAACAACTGGTTTTACCATGACAGTACCAGGGGGGTCGACCACTACACCATCAACAACTGGTTTTACCATGACAGTACCAGGGGGGTCGACCACTACACCATCAACAACTGGTTTTACCATGACAGTACCAGGGGGGTCGACCACTACACCATCAACAACTGGTTTTACCATGACAGTACCAGGGGGGTCGACCACTACACCATCAACAACTGGTTTTACCATGACAGTACCAGGGGGGTCGACCACTACACCATCAACAACTGGTTTTACCATGACAGTACCAGGGGGGTCGACCACTACACCATCAACAACTGGTTTTACCATGACAGTACCAGGGGGGTCGACCACTACACCATCAACAACTGGTTTTACCATGACAGTACCAGGGGGGTCGACCACTACACCATCAACAACTGGTTTTACCATGACAGTACCAGGGGGGTCGACCACTACACCATCAACAACTGGTTTTACCATGACAGTACCAGGGGGGTCGACCACTACACCATCAACAACTGGTTTTACCATGACAGTACCAGGGGGGTCGACCACTACATCATCAACAACGACAACGCCGCCAACAACTACAACGACAACAACCACTTCAACGACAGCGCCGTCAACAACTAGTGGTAAGTCTAGTTTATTACAAAAACTTGTCCATGCAACATAAGGAGGAATTTATTAGCTCAAATGAACCGAAGGCTCATGAGAAGTTTGTAGGATGGTGTTCGAGCTGGAGTCCGTCCGTGCGTTCACTGAAACCGCTTGGCCAATCAAAGCCAATTCATAGCGACGCTCATGCGTCGCTCTTATGGTAGAACGTGATAAAAATGTTCTGTTCTATTCTGTTCTAGATACATTGATAGAAAAAAAATCTTTCGTCAGTCAGCGGAACCGGAATTCGGGGTAGCGAATAGCAACAACTCTTCACGTTGAACCATTCGAAATCATATTGTGTTGACAAACATTTTGTTCAACAGCGGCTGTCCTAAATGGACGAATTAAACAAAGATACTTACTCAAGAATAGCTGTCGTTTTTGTTCCCGATAGATCATGACAACATGACGTCACATTTTGCTTAGTATGACGTCATATGGTTGCGTTCGGTTAACTGCACAGTGCACGATCTTTGTCGCACCGAGCGACGAAGGAAGGTTCGTATGAAACAAAACGACCTCCCTTATTTCGGAATGGTCTATCCTAAAAATACAGATCTAGAACTTTATGTTGTACGGAAATCATTGTAAATTGTGCAAAAAGAAAAACTGAAGAATTTTATGGCCCATGCCCTTGTGTGTCCATGATCATCTGGGTAAGGTCCTACCCGGTGGGTCTTTTTACTGCCTGCTCTCTGAAAGAATATTGTTTTCCTAATTGCCCATTTCCTCTGCTCCCTAAATCTCCAAACGTTAGTGCTTGCTCCACAGATCCCTGAAAATAAATGACCTTCTCCCCAGATCCGCAAGACACCTGGCAGGGCCCCAGGGTGAAGATGAGGAACTTATCAGCTTTTAAAATCATTGGCGCAATAGGAGCATAGCGTCGCGCCAAAGGTGGTGCCTTATTTCATATTATGAAGCATCCACAGGAAGGGGAATATATGAAAAAGTTTGTGAGTGATTCGCCTGAGTTTGCACATCGATAAAATCAACAAAAATGGTAGAACGTGGTAAAAATGTTCTGTTCTAATCTGTTCTAGATACATTGATAGCAAAAAAAATCTTTCGCCAGTCGGAACCGGAATTCGGGGTAGCGAATAGCAACAACTATTCACGTCGAAACATTCGAAATATTGCGTTGACAAACTTTTTGATCGACTGTGGCTGCCCTAAATGGACGAATTAAACAAAACACTTACTCAAGAATATCCCGAAAGTAGTAGATCATGACAACATGACGTCACAGTTTTGCTCAGTATGACGTCACATGGTTGCGTTCGGTTAACTGCACAGTGCACGACCTTTGTCACACCGAGCGACGAAGGTTCGTATGAAACAAAACGACCTCCCTTATTTCGGATTGGTCTATCCTAAAAATACAGATCTAGAACTTTAATTAAGCGCCTGCTAAAGGAGTTTTGGGACTTAACTCAAACATACTCTAAAACTTTGAGATTATTTTACACGTCCGGCACACGCCTCAGTCATGCGCTAATGTGTTACTGCTTAAGCGAGTTAAAGGTACAAATTAATTTTTATACGTCCAAAATCATCAGCGTGTTGGCATTATTCATACGCCCGGCGCGCGTTTGGGTTATACGCTAATTTAATTATGTGTGACTGCTGTTTAAAAACGCTGTTTTTAAGCAACCCAGAGTGCGTATTCTAAAACGGTTTTCAGTTTCGTACTCACAGTAAAAAAGATAACATTTGTTGGCAAAAAAAATCGTGTGTTGTTTTTTTTTTACCCAAAAATCACCGATTTCTGAATTTTTCCAAAAGTGCGTTTCAGACATAAAAGTATCGAATTAAGAATATCAAAACAGTGTTGCAGTTGAATGAACCAGTAAGAGAGGGTGAATGACAGATGTAGATAGAGTAGGCAGCAGTGATGACTTCAATTTCGGGGGTACGGGCCGGTGTTCCATCATTTCTGCAAGTAATAAGAGCTGGTATACTCCAGTTCTTATGTTAGTTTTTGTAAACGTTGGGAATTAGCTCGAAAACACAGGAGACAGAATAAAGTTGTAATTTTGTGTTTTATTAATGTTTAATGTATCAACGTTGTATAACAAACAGTTCTTTCCAAAACAAGCATGTAGTTATTGGTATTATCCAAATTGTACATGTACGTATATTCAAGTTCTCAATAATTTAATACTTTTGTAATTTCGGTAATGATGTTGCACTGGTAAACTCCAAGCATCAATTTCAAATAATTTTACGTCTTAACTCTGTAGTTGGAAAATCCTAACTGCTAGAACAAAATTTAAGAAACATGAAATTCGAACAATAATTAAAAGGTTACGCCCCTAAACGTTCATGTATACATATTTTCAACCAATGAATTTTCCGTATTCAAATGAGGTGCTCACTTCACAAAACTGTGAAAACAGACAACAACAAAAATGGTTTCCGCCGCCGAAATGGCACTTTGAGCGTGATTTGCATCTCAATGTTTCCAAATATGTTTGTACAACAGATTGAGAACTTAACAAGCCTATTCTTCAATTCAGCTTACAGCTTCTTAACGTAATTGCCAAATCGTACATCAAAACATGCTAAAAGCCAGTCAATTAAAATAAGGAATTAAACACCTGTTGCTTTGTTTTAAACATGTAAAGTAGAGTAAAGTTATCTTCATTGACTCAAAGTCCGAAAATTAAATACAAGAGGACCAATGGTCCTGTAAACGCTCACCTGAGATCTGCTGCATATACCAATAAACATGTTGGAATATCATGGTATTTAACCCCAGTGCAGGGACAGATGAAGCCCTTGGGCCATTTTCTTTTTTCAGAATAATCAATATTCTGTCCATTTGCCAATTTCCCGATAGTTTTCCCCTTCAAATGGCATTTTAACAGTTTTCCCCTTCAAATGGCGTTTTAACAGTTTTCCCCATTCAAATGCATAGGCAACCCATGTTGACGTTGCCATAAACTGGGTCAAGGTCATCACAGGGTCATGATTTGTATATACATTGTAGTACTTTAGCCATCAATGCTTCATGCAAAGTTTCTTTGAAATCGGTCAACCGGTTCCGGAGAAGATTATTCAAGTGTTTTACCATATATGGGCATGGCAGCCATCTTGGACATGTGACCTAGATTATTTATATACACACTGATTCCCCCATTCTATAGATGCTTCACATAAAATTTGGCTTTGATTGGCCAAGCGGTTTCAGAGGAGAAGATGTTTGAATATAATGGTAATATACAAGCATAATGCCCCGGGGTGGGGGCAGATGAGCCCCTGGGCTCAATTTTTTTCAGAATCATTAATATTCAGTCCTACTGCCCATTTCCTGCAAGACTTTCACTTTAAATGATATTTTTAAAGTTTTCCCTATTCAAATGCATTGGTGACCTATGTTGACCTTGCCGTAAAATAGGTCAAGGTAATCACAGGGTCATAATTTATATACACGTTGTAGTACTTGAGTCATCCATACTTCATGCAAAGTTTGGTTGAAATCGGTTCACCGGTTCTGGAGAAGAAGATTTTTTAAGGGTTTTTATCATATATGGGCATGGCCGCCATCTTGGTCGTGTGACCTGTATTATTTATGTATACATTGGTTCCCTTTTCCTATAGATGCTTCATATAAAATTTGATTTGATTGGCCAAGTGATTTCAGAAAAAAAGATCTTTGAAAAGTGTGTATGGACAACAGACCGGCCAAGGTCAAGAGATGACCTTGACCTAAATTAATCATATACCTTCATCTTATCCATTAGTTGTTTGCATCTACCACTTTTCAGGTCTCATTCTGCAATAGTTTTCAAAAAATAGCTAATTTCCACTTTTCCCATTATAAGTCTATGGAAACTTTAAGTTACCATAGCAACCAGAGTTCTTATCCGACTGAAATAAAAAACACAAATTATGTAGAGGCTACTGTCAGGAACATGTATACAAAGTACAGGATTCATCCACTTGATAGCTTCTGAGGAGAAGATTTTGGAATGTTTTTTTTTTTCAAAATTTTGCCCTTTATGGGGCCCCAGCAACCAATCAAAATAAAGGATTAGGACAAAACTCACAAGAAACGTCAAACACTACTCAATAAACATTTCTGCAAAAACAAAATTCAAATGTCTGCAATTTTAGCGGAAAAATAGCCGATTTCCACTTTTCCCATTATAAGTCTACGGAAACTTTAAGTTTCCATAGCAACCAGAGTTATTATCCGCCTGGAATAAAAAACACAAATTATGTAGAGGCCACTGTCAGGAACATGTATACAAAGTACAGGCTTAATCCCCTTGACAGTTTCTGAGAAGAAGATTTTTGAATATTTTTCGAAATTTTGCCCTATATGGGGCCCCTGCAACCAATCAAAATAAAGGATTAGGACAAAAGTCACATGAAACGTAGACGACTACTCACTAAACATTTCTGCAAAAACAAAATTCAAATATCTCCAACAAGACAGCAAAAACTGGCAATTTTCACTTTTTTCCATTATAACTCTATGGGAAGCATAAGTTGCCATAGCAACCAGAGTTCTAATCCGATCAAATCAAAAAACACAATTATTCTTTCCCCCTACCTGTAGATGGTGTATGTGTAATATGAGAACAATCGGCCCAGCGGTTTCAGAGAAGAAGATCTTTGAAATTGTGCACGACGGACGGACGGATGACGGACGACGGACGGACGCCGGAGCATGGGTATACTATAAGCTCACCTATGAGCCTTCGGCTCAGGTGAGCTAATAAGGATGACAATTGCAGATTCTGCTCATCATTACAAACATTTTGATACCAAACAAGACTGATTTAAATATTCAAATATACTTCACCCTCTTTGACTGTAAAATGAATGTACCAGTTAGAAGTCTTAGTTTAACTGAGAGTTTTTGAATCTCGCGAATTGGATCTCCTTTTATTTCCAGTACAGTATGACAAGAACCAGGGATATAATCTACCCCTGTAAAATATTTCAAACTAGAGTAACTATAATGGAATATCCTGTTGAATTTGCTTTCTACAATATTCATGGATGGCTGTTTTGACTGTTCTTTTCCACTGAAGTTTTTCTGAGGGATTTTCTAATAATTTCAATGGTGAGGGTAATTCATACTTGTAAAGAATGTCTCGTAGACCGATAAACCAACTTGCGCTATCAGAATCCTTTACCGTAAGTTGTCTAATTGCTATCTGGTGCTCTACACTAGTATTATCCTGTCTAGATATATTATTGAAGAGAGTCAATGCTTTCCACTCTATTTGTTCCTGAACAGGTATTAATCCTGACAATATATAAACAGCTGCATCTGGAGTATTCTGAGGTACTGATAAAATTCTTTTCAGTAATTGTTTCTGAAAATGTTCTATTTTTTTTAACTGAGCCTTGAGATGGCAATAAAACTTCTAATCCATAAGTCAATATAGGTAATATGAATGTTTTAACAGATTTACACAGGTAACCGGATCCAACCCATTTTCGCCGTGGAATCCTGCTGACATAAGACCGTATGATGCCTTGCGTGCTTTAGATATATTCTGCGTCACTGTTTCGCGCTCTGTATTTTCTATGCTAGTACTACGGATAATACCAAGATGATGTGCCTTATTGACTATTGGCATTGGTTCTTGCCCCAGAGTCCATGTATAAGTGGTTTTCATTTTGCATCTAATGTTCCAGTAGATAGGTAGTATCACACTTTTCTGTGGCTGTAGAAGATATCTATGTAGGTTACTATAATGATAAGCATAGTTCAACAATATCTGAAGAGCAACTGGATTATCAGCAAATAGGGCTATGTCGTCGGCACACGCTACAGCATTCAACGTTAGTGGTCCTATTTTAATTCCTAGATCATAGTCTTTTAACACTTTTAACAGGTCGTTGACATAAACCTTGTATAAATCGGCACTTAACAGGCCGCCTTGCTTCACGCCCTGGAATATCTCAAATTCTGAAGATTTATTGTCCATCCATTTAATAACGCATTTTGTTTCAGTATGAAGTTCATCGATAAGTGACCAAGCTGCTGGATCAACACCAGAAAGAAATATTTTCCTCATAAGAATGTCTTTTACCACCACATCAAACGCGGACTTTGCATCCAACATAGCCATATATACCGGCTTTCCACTGTCTTTCCCTTCACGTATCACTAATGAGCCGCGACGCGAGAAAACCGGTCTTCGGGGTTTTCGACCAGGTCCTACACAAACCGGTCTGTACAGTTAAAGAAGATGGCTAGAAGCTTGAGATTTTGGATTTAAGAAGAAGAGGAATTGTACTATCCGAGTGGCGAAATCAAAGGCGCTGATCAGCTTCGCGGTTACCGCGAAGCTGATCTGCGCCTTTGTTTTCGCATAGGCAAAAATCCGTTTTTCTCACGATGCGGCTCACTTCATCTACTATAATTGCACAGTTCAATGGTGAGGCGTTCTCAGTGAAGCCTCTCTGCAGTGGGGACTGATGTTTCAACACAGATTCTTTCAAGTCTTTTTAAAGAATAAATTCAATAATTTTCATCAATACTGAAACAACGGCTATACCCCTGTAGTTTTTCGAGTCATTCTTGTCTCCCTTATTTTTATATATAGGGGTCAAAATACTAGACTTCAGGATGTCTGGGATTTTCTTACAGTCAAATATTTTCTGAATTAAACTGTGAAGAAAGATTATTAAGTCTTCTCCAGCATAATAAATGCTTTCAATTGACATGACGAATATATCCTCAGATTTGCATCTATTGATTGCTGCTACCGCCTCCCTGACTTCAACCACTGAGATTTGTTTCGGCGGAATATCATTAGCTATTTGCTTCATAATGTCATAATCAAGTCCACACAAGTTCATAAATTCCTGATCATACAAAGGATTGTCTGAAGGCTGGGCTAAAGTACTGAAATGTTTATGAAACCCGTCAATAACGCTATCACCGGTGTAACCTCGTCTCCAACATGAAGATCATTAATAAACGTATTTCCATTCTGGCGTTGTCTTTTTATTAGCCGAAAAAATAATCTTTTATCAGCGAATTTGACAGTTTCTTAGTGACAGTTCTTTCCTTATTTCTGCGCGAAATAAACTACGTGTTTCCTTTTTCTTCATCAAAAGTTCATTATTAATGTCTGAAGGCCTTCCAGCCAAATTCCACTTCCTGTTGGCTTCGCGATTCTCTTTCAGTGATCTAGCTATTGCCCCATTCCATACTTTCAGCTTTAGAATATTTTTTGAAGGTTTCTTTCTTGTTGTGCAACTTTCAACAGCGGTATTAAGCACAGTGACAGTCTCAGCAATCAATATTTCAATTCCCTTTTATCCGTAGAATTAACATAATTACAGTTCTGTTGCAACTTTACAAGTCCATCCCTCACTTTATACGCATATGCTAACTTGTCAATTTTCTGCCAGTTCACTCTTTTTGATTTAACTAATGTTTGTTTTGTCTTCACTGCAACAACATTACAAGTCACTGAAATCAGCAGCGGATAATGGTCAGAGGTGTTTGGAGTTAGATATTTCAATTTCTGTACATTCTTTCCTTCGTACTTTGACTGTTCATATAAAAGTAGTCAATTTCAGACACTTCAGCTCCATATACGTTCATGAAGGTTGGCCCGTTATATTCAGTAGTGAATCCATTCTCCCGAATAAAGTCCCTGAACGCGTCTGCTCTACTCGTAGTACTCATAACCAAGGTCTCTATAGATAGAGACCCTGTCATAACCGATATATTTTCGTTGAAATCAACCCCAACTATTATTTCATGTGTCGCTTTATATTTCTGACATATTTCATTCAGCTGGTCAAAACAGTCCAAATATTCATCTAAGCCGTACTGTTTAGTTGGCATATAAACACACACTAATAATAGGGGTTTCTCAAGAGAAAGTTCAATACATTGTATACGTTGATTTCCGTCTGGAATCGACCGAATAAAACTATCCATTTCTCTTTTCCATAGAACGGCTACACCGCCATAACGTCGTGGGAATCGTGAAGGTGGTATCGGATTATCAGAGTCTACACATTTTCCTACGCCTAACAAATTGTCATGCTCTTCATTAAGTAGACTGAGTTCACACTGAAATAACCATGTTTCTTGCAATAAAAATATATCACCTGTTTTTAAAAGTTCTGTTATACATGTAGATTTTCCAGCAGTTTTTATGTTTTTACAGTTGTATGCCACTATGTTTAATGTTTTTATATGCTTCTCATTATCTGCTACATAGATATCCTCCGTTGTGGAATCCTGTACAAAAATTGTATTTGTACTTTTCTGCACAGAGTTCGTATGTGAACACCTTTATGTTGAGTTCTTTTGCACTTGCTTCTTACGTTGGACAGTACTTGATTTAACCGATCCATTTGTTTGCGATCTCATTGGGTATTTATGACAAACGTATGATTCATCGCAGATGGCTGCAAACTGGTTGGAAACACAGTTAATAGAGTTTGTTACTGCATGTTTTGAGGATTCAGAGGGTAATAATGTCTCATCATGGGCATTACTGCTTATCTGATTTGCGTCAGTTGTTCCAGTTACAGTGTGTCCATTAGATAACTCAAGATTGTCACTTTCCAAATTTACTACACATGGTTCAGTGTCCACTGTTGAATATCCGTGGCTAGTATTGAGCGACAAGTCTGTGGTATTACCAGAGAGTGGTTGTTTTAATAGTTCAGGGCTATGATCCATGGAGTCCAAAATACCTTCCATCCTACTAAATTGCTTATCTACCTGATTGAGAATCATGGTTGTAACCCGATTCTGGATTCTGTCAAGTATACTCGTTGCATCAGGGGGGTGAGTTCCATTCAGAGTTGGTTTGTTTATGCTCTGATCACAATTTTTAATCTGACTGCGGAGTAGTTGATTAGATTTTTCAAGCTCATTTACTGTTGATATACGATTTGAACCAGATTCGTTCTTCTTGAAGTTAAGAGTTCACCTTTTCCTTAATTTTGAGTTCTTCTTCTTTTTTACACAATTTTTGTTCTCTTTGTCTAAGTTCGAATTCAGATTGTTTTACGTTGTATTGTATCGTATTGCAATAACCTATAAAACATAAAAGTACATGTACAAATAAGCATAAATACATTCAACACTATAACAGCTGAAATGTTTATTTTGGCATGCAGACTTCGTAAAATGCCTTTACGATAACACACCATTCACAGCTAGAGTTTCTGTTAGAGTTCTTTTGTTCAGCATCTGATGCCTCAGTTTGTTTACAGTTCGTACACAAATCATTTCTTTGAGTTCTTGTTTTGGATGAAACCATCTGATTTTGCAGCTCTGTTTGCTCTATTTATCACCGCGCAAGTGTCATTAGCCTATCTTGATCGTTCAAAAGTTTGTAGCATGCCGTATTTACAAGATCAAAGTCTGTTTGGATTCTTCTAGAAGTTGCCTATCCCTTTCTTCGAGGTCCGCATTTTTCAACCGAAAAAGTTCTAATTAAATTCATGGAATTTCACAGTTTCTTGCATTTGTTGTCGTTCTGTAGTGTAGCGCTGCTGTTCCGAAATTCGTAGTGCCTTAAGTTGTTCAAGTTCATTGTTCAAGTTCATTTTGTTGTTCATGTAGTCTCTTTTCAGCGACTTGTAAACTCGAAATTAACGACGTGAATTCATGTCGCTCGACTGGTCTACGAAACAATCTCGTAAACTCCCTGTCCAATAATTCAGCACCTGGTAGCATACGGCTTTCCTTTCCAGGAAAGTCTGTCTTCGTTTAAAGTCTCGGAATTTCTGAGCTCTGTTTTTATGATTTAATTGAAAATTTGTCCTACGTAGTAAATTAGGTTTCTGTGGAAGACCGAAACCATAGGATTGCATCCCATACCCTGTTGTTCTTTGTGGTACCTGAATGACTAGCACAGTCGGCTGAGGTCGATGTCTGGTATGCCATGTGTTCACGAACCACTCTGGTGTAAATTGTCCACCGAAGTTCTGGCTCCTTTGGATAAAACATTTCTAATGTTCTGAAATCGTACCCGGATTATGTCCACCAAATTAATAAGAGCTGGTATACTCCAGTTCTTATGTTAGAAATTGTAAATGTTGGGAATAAGCTCGAAAACACAGGAGACAGAATAAAGTTGTAATTTTGTGTTTTATTAAAGCCAGATGTACGTAATTGACCTCACAGTAGAATTTTTTTATTTTTTGCAAGTGAGTGTATTTTGATGTCCTACATACGAAAATGAAAAGAAATCGATACCGTTCCGAGCTTCTTTTCGAGATATCGGCCTTCAAAATCGTCAAATTTGAGAGCGAAAATACATTGACGTCAACGTAAAATGCGATTTTTAGACCCCATTTTTGTTAATTTTCTTTATATATTTAAAAAAATACACGGTAGGATTTTCTAAAAAACTGATATGTATTAGAGAAATTTCTGAACTACAAGTAGGTAACGAGAAAGTCCTTAGTTACCGGATTCGTTTTCTTGCTATAAGCGTGTGAAGAGAGGTAGTCGTTGCTGAATTCAGCACGTTTTACGCGCGACGTCGGTTTTGCGCCAAAATCTCCAACGCTATTTAGTATTCAATATTGCTAACTGTCGCGCGAAAGATGTTTTCCTCGGGATAACATGTCCACAATCTATATTTTGAGCAAAAATAATAAATAATATCATTTTTTTACATTTCCGAAGTCCTCTGCATAATTGTGTGGACATAGTTTCGTATTCCGAACGTAAACTGACGCTAGAAATGACGTTTCGAGCGAAAACTGACGTTACATAAGCGGCGTAAAAATGACGTTTCGACCCTTAGATACGCACGTTCCTTTGAGCGCCTTCAATTACGTACATCTGGCTTTAATGTATCAACGTTGTATAACAAACAGTTCTTTCCAAAACAAGCATGTAGTAATTGGTAATATCCAAATTGTACATGTATATTCAAGTTCTCAATAATTTAATACTTTTGTAATTTCCGTAATGATGTTGTACTGGTAAACTCCAAGCATCAATTTCAAATAATTTTACGTCTTAACTCTGTAGTTGGAAAATCCTAACTGCTAGACCAAAATTTAAGTCAGACTCTGTGATGGCCCCGACTTAAAGCTATTCATTTTAGTTGGTTGGGGCCGGAGCTTCTTGTCTGTTGCTTGGCCCACCGGGGTCCAACTGGTGTTTTTCTTTTGCTCCGGAGTTAGTAGGTTATTCGGCGCCCAGGGATCTCCATCGTCGGGCAGCTTACTCAATCTGTGAGTCCTTGTTTTTGATTCATCAGGATGTTTATCATGATTTATTTGTTTGTTCTTGATGATTCATTGACTAGTTAGAGATTCACCACGAGGACCGAAGAACTTACTAAATGTTATGAACCACTGCAGAAGCTGAGGGTGAGGTTAGGATCCTGTAAAACCGGTTTAAGCCCGCCAGTAACTTTGTGTGTTACTGACCGTTCCAAGGCGATACTTCTGTGGTGGTTCTTTTTGTTTTATGTCTTGGTGTTTAAAAATTTTTTGTGCTGTTGGCGCCTTATGTATGTTTTCATATTTTTAATTAAGTTAAGGTAACTGAGTGGCCACCTATTGGGAAAATAGCTGCTCATTCGGCTTACGATATGTTTCATGGTGTAAGTGCCTGATTGTTAGTTTGGTTTTTTCCCACCTCGGTTTTTGGAGTGGGAATCTCTTTCTGATTGCGCCTTTTCCTGATCTTTGCGTATTCAAATGAGGTGCTCACTTCACAAAACACAACAAAAATGGTTTCAGCCGCTGAAATGGCACTTTGAGCGTGATTTGCATCTCAATGTTTCCAAATATGTTTGTACAACAGATTGAGAACTTAACAAGCCTATTCTTCAATTCAGCTTACAGCTTCTTAACGTAATTGCCAAATTGTACATCAAAACATGCTAAAAGCCAGTCAATTAAAATAAGGAATTAAACACCTGTTGCTTTGTTTTAAACATGTAAAGTAGAGTAAAGTTATCTTCATTGACTCAAAGTCCGAAAATTAAATATAAGGATTCATGACAATTGCAGATTCTGCTCATCATTACAGACATTTTGATACCAAACAAGACTGATTTAAATACAAAATTGATTTATACACAAAGTATCAAAATCAGCATCATGATACAAGTGTGGAGAAGGGTTCGCAGGCAACGCGAAAAAATGGCATGTTTGCACGGCGATGATTCTGCTAATATACATGTATCTTTTGCAAACTTAAGGGCGTTAAATTACCAGTATGTCCTGAAAACAAAAATAAGGTTTTGATGCTTATCAAAGTTTGAGTAATATATGAACCTTTGCAGGACAAAACCCAAATTTTCTGTGTTTCCGACCACGCCCAACAGAAATCCCAGAAGCAGGCTAAGAGCTTGAAATTCTGGATATAAGAAGAATAAGCAAAAACAAAGGCGCTGATCAGCTGTGCACTTATTGAAAGCTGAGCTGCGTCTTTGTTTTTGCCTTGGCACGTTTTTGGTTTTCTAATGCAGCGGCTCATATGCGATTTCGACCCATGTATATCCGCGCAGTCGCTCTGTCTGTCATAATTCATCGAGCTCAAACAAAGCATTAATTTAGAAAGCAATTTTAGTCATTGATTTAAGTATGGTATTTTAAAAAGATGAACAAATGTTTGCATTACGTCTGGGGAATTGCTATCGAACCGATTATCACTTATTTTAAATGGTTTTCATCATAGCGACTGAATCAGGATCTCTGTTGAGGTAACCATAGTTCCATTCATAAATGAGCCGCCTCGTGGGAAAACCAACAATGTGGTTTCTGACCAGGTCTGACAGAAACCGGCCTGTACAAACACAGAAAAGAGCTAGAAGCTTGACATTTCGGATTTAAGTAGAAGAGGAATTGTACTATCCGAGTAGCGAAAACAAAGGCGCTGATCAGCTTCGCGGTTACCGCGAAGCTGATCTGCGTCTTTGTTTTCGCCTATGCAGATTGTTGGTTTTCCCATGAGGCGGCTCAAATGAGCGAATATGGGGAGGGGCAGTAGTGCTCTCACTGCATCACTGCAATGTTGAGCGCTTTTGTTTTCACACACAATTAATAGTTGTACATTCATCTTTTCCTTAAAATCGCAAATTTCAAACTTCTATGATACAGTGTATGTTGGTACGTGTAAGTTGCGGGTTTTTTTTCAAGTAGAGTTAGATTTTGGGCCGTAGTTTGAGTGAGTCGTTTAGTTATTTAGTAGATGGAGAGCGTAATGACACCTTGCAGTCTTAATTATATCTAATGACTCCCATGAAACGCCTGACATTATCACCATATATTAGATCAATTAAAGTACACAATGAATCAGAGACAATACAATCAGGGCCCATTCATATTCTATAAGTGCCCTGTCATGAGAAAACAAACATTTCGCATATCCGAAAAGAATGACGCAGATAAGCTGTGCAGTAACTGCACAGCAGGTCAGAGCCTTTGTTTTCGCTACTAACACATCTTCTTCATAAATATGGAATTTTAAGCTTCTAGCCTGCTCTGGAACTGTACAGGCTGGTTTATGTTGGACCTGGTCGGAATCTCGAAATGTGTGTTTTCTCATGCAGCGGCTCGTTTCATTAATATGTACATCAATATGAACATATCTAACGAACTTTATCATATTATATGCATGTTTACGGATTTGGTCATTCATTCAATCACAACTCGAAATCAGTCAGCACGGAAGCAGTGATGAGATCTTATCAACATTTTTATTTTCAACGGCACGGTTCATTATGAGACGGAAATTAGTCGGTCAAATGGTCAATTCTAACTCTTTAACGGAAATATACTTAAATGACTGGCTTTATTCCCGTTTGAGGCATTGGCAGTATGATTTATAATTGTTATAATAATCCATTTAAAATCGTTATTTGAGCCGCCTCATGGGAAAACCAACAATTTGCATATGCGAAAACAAAGACGCAGATCAGCTTCGCAGTAACTGCGAAGCTGATCAGCGCCTTTGTTTTCGCTACTCGGATAGTACAATTCCTCTTCTACTTATATCCAAAGTTTCAAGCTTCTAGCCTGCTTCTGTAGCTGTACAGGCCGGTTTGTGTCAGACCTGTTCGGAAACCATATTGTTGGTTTTCCCACGAGGTGGCTCATTTTATAAATGTATTCAAAAGTGTTTAGGTTTCAAATAAGGATAAAACCAACGATGATCCTTTATTGTCTAGGTAAATAAATATATTATATAACGACTGTTTGTCACCTGCGTGTATTATTCTTACTATCTGTTCATCCGTCTGTCTGTCCACCTTCAGCTTTCTTTAATTGCTACATCCGTCAGCATTTGTTAATTCTGGCCTGAATTTAAATTAAAAAGCGCAAACGTTCATCCAAATTGGTTTAAGCTGTTTTGCTTCCGTCCTCCGCATCAGGAAAACAATTGTCCGTGAAATGTATTCCCCTTATACCCCAATTTCATACAGAAAAAAACTGGGGTTTGCTGGGGTATACCTATTTTTTTTTTTTTTATTTTTGATCAAAAACATAAATTGTGGGTACTCGTTAGAACCGTCTCGCCGAGGCGGTTCTAACGTGTACCCACAATCAATTTTTTAAGCAAAAATATAAATTTTCTTTTTATTTTATACAATAGATCTATATACTTTTTCATACAAAAATGGACAGGCGACGTACTGAAATGGCCGCAGTTTTGATACTTATATGTTACTCAGCTCGCTCACCTTTGTCACAGATACTTGACAATGAATCTTCGCCATTGAATTGAATTTACACGAAGGTTTTTTTTTTTTTTTTTTTTTTTTCTGCGACAAACCGTCTTTGTCAAAGTAACATTGTCCGTGGAGACCAGGCCTTATGATACAAGACAAGACAAAATCAACACACAAATACGGCAAACTTCACTGTACAGTATAAGTTGTCTGGCCATAAAATACTTTTTAGCGGCTATGTGTGTTCAGACGCGCTGTACTTTCATCAGGACCCAGTTGTTCAAAGCATCGTTAGCTTAACGATATCGTTAAGACATAAATTTGTTAAGCAAATATCAGCAAAAGTAACAAATACACTGTTAATTTTTGTTGAAAAAATGTGAGAATCCTTTGCAGTGCAAAGGATTCTCACATTTTTTCAACCAAAAATAACAGTGTATTTGTAATATTAATGTTTGAAATTTTAACGAAACGTTAACTAACGACGTCGTTAGTTTTGAACAACTGACCCCTGGAAAACATGTCCGTGTAATGTATACCCCCTTATACCCCACTTTCATATAGTAAAAAAAAAAATAAATAAATCTCTGTATATTGCATGGACAAGTTTTCGTTTTGCATGTAGCACTTATCGTCAGTGTGGCGTCTGGCCAAACGTACATCGATGACACGACTTTACGTACGACGTTAGAGTCCGGCTATTTGCAGCAGGCTAGACCAGATACACCTACCACCGTCTACCTGTTCTACGTCCTCAGAAGTCTACAGTCGCTGGTAAGGTGGTTTAGTGCAGATTTTATTAGCTCACCTGGGCCGAAGGCTCATGGGGAGCTTATACGATGGTACTCGAACCGGCGTCCGTCCACATTTTCAAACATCTTCTCTGAAACCGCCAGGACAATCAATGCCAAATTTTATATGAAACATCATCTATAGGAAGTGGGAACTAACGTGTATATAAATAATCCGGTCACCTGACCAAGATGCCCATATATGGTAAAAACCCTTTAAAAATCTTCTCCAGAACCGGTGGACCGATTTCAATGAAACTTGGCATGAAGCATCAATGACTAAAGTGCTACAATGTATACATAAAGCATGACCCTGCGATGACCTTGACTTATTTTACGGCAAGGTCGACATTCGGTCGCCTATGCATTTGAATGAAAAGACTGTTAAAATCTTGCAGGAAATAGACAGTACGACTGAATATCAATGATTCTGAAAAAATTGGACACCAGAGGTTCATCTGGCCCTCACCGACACCAGGGGTTCATCTGGCCCCCACCCAGGGGCAGTTTACAAATACATGTATATTACCATAGTATTCAAACCTCTTCTCCTCTAAAACTGTTTGGCCAATCAAAACCAAATTTTATATGAAGCGTTTATAGGAAAGGGGAAATCAATATGACTGTATAAATAATTTAGGTCACGACTAAGATGGCCACCATGGCCATATTCAAAAACCTTCTTCTCCAGAATCGGTGGACCGATTTAAACAAAACTTGGCATGAAGCATTGATGACTTAAGTACTACAGTGTATATATAGATCATTACCCTATGATGACCTTGACCTATTTTATGGCAAGGTTAACATAGGTCGCCTATGTATTTGAATGGAGAAATACTTTAAAAATGTCATTGAAAGGAAAAGAACTTGCAGGAAATAGTCGACAGGACTTAATATTAATGATTCTGAAACAATGGACCCCAGAGGTTTATCTGCCCCCGCCCATCCACCCACCCTTCGGGTAATATATATGTACATGTATATTGCCATTATATTCAAACTTTTTCTCCTCTTAATCTGCTGGGCCAATCAAAACCAAATTTTATTTAAAAAAAAAAAAAAAAAAAAAAAAAAAAAAAAAAAAAAAAAAATCATCTATTATAAAAATGGGGAACTGATGTGTATATAAGAATCAAGCTCACGTGACCAAGATGGCCGCCATGCCCATATTTGGTAAAAACCATTCAAAAATCTTCTTCTCTAGAACCGGTGAACCGATTTCAACGAACCTTAGCATGAAACATCAATGACTAAAGTACTACAATGGAAATGGGCAGTAGGACTGAATATCTTGATGCTGAAAAAAGGACACCAAGGGTTTATCTGCCCCCACCCTGGGGCAATATACATGTATATTGCCATAATATTCAAACATATTCTCCTCTGAAACCGCTTGGCTAATCAAAGCCAAATTTTATATGAAGCATCTATAGGAAAAGGGAATCAAGATGTTTATGAAAAATCCAGCTTACATGACCAAGATGGCCGCGATGCACGTATAATGTAAAAACCTCTACTACTTTTTTTGTCCAGTGACTGTACTTGTTGACTCTCAGGTGAGCGATCGTTGCCCTTTTGGCTACTTGTGTTGTACAATGTATTGAGACTAAAGAAGAGTGCATACTTTTAGGGACACGTTCCGTCCAAACACCAGTCATCGGGCATTTGCCCTTGTAAACGGAGCCCAGCATTAAACTATGAAAATAAAATTACGCATTGATTGGCGGCAGCATTTTTACGTTACTAACTTACTATTCACCCGCCCACTTCATTCTATAAATGCTATTTGAGCCGCATCATGAGAAAACCGGATTTTTGCCTAGGCGAAAACAAAGGCGCAGATCAGCTTCGCGGTAACCGCGAAGCTGATCAGCGCCTTTGTTTTCGCCACTCGGATAGTGCAATTTCTCTTCTTCCTAAATCTGAAATTTCAAGCTTCTTACCATATTCTGAGACTGCACAGACCGGTTTATGTTGGACCTGGTCGGAAACCCCGAAGACCGGTTTTCTCACGTCGCGGCTCATTTTATTTATTTTTTCACAGGATATCCAAACGCAACAAATGACAACGACTGGCTGGTTGGGAATGGTAAGCATTACAATTTCGAAATTTTTCCCATGCAATACACATAATTTTTTTTTCAGCTGTAAAATTGAAAATTTCACTAGAAAGAATTTGATATTTTCAATATTTTTGCTCAAAACATAGTTCGTGGTTACACGTTAAAATTGCCTCGCCGAGGCGGTTCTAACGAGTACCCACAATCTATGTTTTGGAGCAAAGATAGAAAAAAATAGGTATACCCCTTTATACCCCAATTTTTCTGTATAAAAGTGGACTTCAAGGGGATATGCATTACACGGACGTGTTTTCGTGATGCATGATTTTTTAGCTACAAAAATTGAATAAATCAAGTTGACAAAATAGGAAATTTGTTTATTGTTTCTGCTCAAAACATTGAAGTATACTTCATCTATCCACAATCTATGTTTTAGAGCACAAATAAGAAAAACAGTTCACTCCTTAGTTTTACTATATAAAAATAGTGTGAAAAGGATTCTCAATGTTTTTTCTTTCATCTGATGATAGCACTCTAAATGCACTAAATACTCTTTCACATTTGATCTCTTAAAGGAATGTTGTGAAAAATGTCGCCAACTCATATATACGCTCGTATAATTTTTGCTCTTGAAAAATTGTCCCAAATACACGATATCGATCAATTTTGTAATTAAAGGCTAGTATTCACTTCCATTATCCCTCAAATATAAAACTGAGATCCATTAAGAGCAGTGAACATAGGGATGACAGGTCAGTGTCGAAAATACAGGGTGTCCCCACAAAAAACGTAGCCGCCACAAAAAGTGCATAGCTTTGTAAAGCAAGATATTTTACACAGTGGTCTGGTGGTATTGCTATTATATCTAATTCAACCAATTTGCTAGGTGGTGCTTCGTTAGGAAGTGACATCATAACGAATCTGTGATTTCATTTCCTGTTATCTGCTCCAACTTGCATTCCTGGAAATGAAAAGTAGTAACAAAATGCAATATCCAAGCATTTTCAAGCCTTTATTTTGCTTTAAAATGAAGTAACAATAATTATCAGAATATGAGAAACTAAAAGCGTTTATTGAAAACTAGACAAAATATGGAGGAAATGGATTTTTTCCATATGGGTATCCTAATAGGTATACCCTGCATACCCCAGTTTTACTTTATAAAAGTGGGGTTAAAGGGCTATTCGTTGCATGGACATGTTTCCCTGATGCTAAATCCGACCATCGTTTGTTGCAGCACTGGTATGATCCGCGCCTGGTTTGGGTCCCCGCTTCCAACGGCAATATATCCGAGATAGACGCTAATTGGGTATGGAGACCGGAGAACTATCTCACCAACTCGTGAGTATTGGGATCGAGGCTGTGGTGTTACAGTGCTACAGTATCATATCCCGTCGATTCAAGACGAAATTATCAGTAAAAGTCGAGGAAGCAATGTGCACTGGCGATTGGTAATCTGCATAAAGGAGGCGTGTCCTAAACAGTGTGAATGGGATTGACTGGCCGCTCCGACATGATCTGAACGTTTGATCGTAGATGTAAAGCATTTGAGACGCGTCATGAGAAAACAAACACTTTGCATATGCGAAAACAAAGGCGCAGAACAGCTTCGCAGTGACTGCGAAGCTGGTCAGCGCCATTGTTTTCGCTACACGGATAGTACAATTCCTATACTGTCTAACTCCATAATTCCAAGCCTATAGACATCTTCAGTGCTTGTACAGTTTGGTTTTTGCTAGCCTATTCGGATAACCACAGTGTTGGTTTTCTCATGACTTAGCTCATTATACTGTAGTAATTGGTAGCATAAATGAGCCGCGACGCGAGAAAACCGGTCTTCGGGGTTTCCGACCAGGTCCGACACAAACCGGCCTGTACAAGCTCAGAAAAGAGCTAGAAGCTTGAAATTTTGGATTTAAGTAGAGGAGGAATTGCACTATCCGAGTAGCGAAAACAAAGGCGCTGATCAGCTTCGCGGTTACCGCGAAGCTGATCTGCGCCTTTGTTTTCGCCTAGGCAAAAATCCGGTTTTCCCACGATGCGGCTCAAATATTTTCCATGCGGTCCGGATCACGGTAATGTCTCTTGACCACCGTCACATTACATTTATAATTTTTAGACCTTGCTAACCTTAAAGACTTGTTTCAGCAAGAATGTTTGAAATGAAATCTGCCTAACATGATTCATTACAGAGCCAGTGACTTCGTCTACTTCGGATATGACAACACTAAGACGCGATTCCACCTCTTCAACGACGGTATAGTCCGCTGGGATTTACCCGTGCACGCGACTACCTCGTGCGACGTTTCCATAGCAATGTTCCCTTATGATACCCAGACATGTTATCTGGAATTCATGTTTATGGAAGTTAACAACGTCGACGTGGTCCTGAACGTCACTTCAAGGGTACGTCATTGTTACGTGCTTAGTTCCTCATTATATAGGGGCCTAACATATGCACAGTCAGAATGTAATTTCAACATTGTTTACTCTTGTTTTAGATAGTAACACCCACTATCTTTATGGATATTAAACTGCTGATATTTTTTTTGAAAACTTAAATCACTGGTACATCTCTCAGTTTGATACTTTAAACTCGGAAATGTTCGCGAGAACGAAATATTTGTTAATATTTATGACTTTGTGGCCTGCGTTCAAAGTTCTAGCTAAACATCAGGAAAACATTTCCGTGCAATTTATACACCCTTAAACCCCAATTTTATATAGTAAAACTGGGGTTTGCAGGGGTTTACCTATTTTTCTTATTTTTGCTCCAAAACATAGATTGTGGGTACTCGTTAGAACCGCCTCGGTGAGGTGTACCCACAATCACTGTTTTGAGCAAAAATAAGAAAAATATATAAAAAAAATTCATTTGAAAAAAAAAAAAAAAAAAAAAAAAAAATATTTTTTTTTACATATTTAAAAGTCTCTATATTGCATGGGCAAGTTTTCGTAATGAAAAGTTACGCGTGCTATAAGCTTTATAGTTTGAAAGTACTCCTTCACGAATATCAAGTTCACAAGTCGAAAAAAATCGCGAAAAAAAGTCACGCGAAAATTTCCGAACTATAGTATTAATATCACATGAAGGAAAATTTTAAATGACATGTTTACGTCCATCTAAAATCCTATGGTGGTAAGTGACATGGATTTTACGTACACAGAAGCAAATGTTTAGAAAATTTTCCTTTTTTACCCATTGAGCCGCATCGTGAGAAAACCGATTTTTTGCCTATGCGAAAACAAATGCGCAGATCAGCTTCGCAGATACTGCGAAGCTGATCAGCGCCTTTGTTTTCGCTACAATGATAGTACAATTTCTTTTCTTCTTAAATCCGAAATTTCAAGCATCTAGCTTTCTTCTGTGACTGTACAGGTCGGTTTGCGTCGGACCTGGTCGGAAACCTAAAGACCGTTTTTCACGCGTCGCGGCTCCATTTAAGGATTGAAATTCAGATTTTAGCTTTCACTGGATGATGAAAAACATTAGGCTATTTTAATGTCTGTGAAGCCCGAAGTGCTTCTCGGAGACATTAAAACAACTAATGTTTTTCATCATCCAGTGAAAGCTAAAATCTGAATTTCAATACTTATATTTACATTTTATATTATTAATTAATCAAGTATCAGATTTTCAGTTGCACATATCATCGCTCATTTTTGTGTTATTTGACATTAAATCCGACTTAACGTAATTTTGGAACAGCCAAAACGTCAAATTTTCGCGCTTAACGTCATGGCGATACGCGACCGACGTCACGCCAACAGATAAGATAAGATAAGATAATTTATTATCCAATTATGGACCATAACATGGTATGAAATTTACGTGCAAATGTACATGTCATCACAATTAAGTTGATTGGTGGAAAACAAAATCAAACATTTGAAAACAGGAAGCATACATGTGTAACATCTTATCTAGTATCACGCATAGAAAAGCATGTGTGCACAAATTCAGCAAATCTATTGAGAATTTCACTATTTTCGCACGTCATCAGCCATATGAATTGAGCCGCGACGCAAGAAAACCGGTCTTCGGGGTTTCCGACCAGGTCCGACACAAACCGGCCTGTACAAACTCAGAAAAGAGCTAGAAGCTTGAAATTTCGGATTTAAGTAGAAGAGGAATTGTACTATCCGAGTAGCGAAAACAAAGGCGCTGATCAGCTTCGCGGTTACCGCGAAGCTGATCTGCGCCTTTGTTTTCGCCTAGGCAAAAATCCGGTTTTCTCACGATGCGGCTCAATTTATCAAAGCTATTTAAAGATAAAAAAAAATTTGAAATTTCTTGATTAACATAATCAAATAATCTTAGTCTTTCTGCATTATATAGAGAACAATCACAAATAAAATGAATTTCGTCTTCTATTTTATCATCATTGCATTTTTTACGTATTCTTTCAGCTACTGCTTTCCTGCTGTATCTACCACTTTCGATTTCTAATTTGTGCGAGCTAATTCTTAATTTTGTTAGAGACCGCTGGTGACTCCGGTTCCTCACAACATTTAAATAAGCTTCGTTTTGAAAGACTGACTTAAAACTGAAATATGTTCTCAATTTACCCTTTTTTGAGTTTAGCAAACAACGACGTTACGTCACTGGTTGGATTTGACGTCGCCCCGCACATAGGCGGGTCTTTTTCAAAAAATGTGCATTTTTCTGTCCGTGATGATTTTTTCATACTTCCTTCTGCTTTTGATGTGATTTATTTTAGTTAGTTTAAAGGCACCATGGTGGGCATGTTGAAACACCAATTGTTGTTTATCATTTGTATGATAAGCCCTTCAAATTCCATGTTGAGTACACAAATATTAGTACTTTTGGGCTGTCCAGCTCTGACCCCTTGTAGTTGAGATGTGAAAAAAATATGACAAAGTCACTATGTTGCCAAAGGTTCAGCTAATTTTTGATATGGACAGATATTTAAGAGACGTCTGTAAATATTTTCAAGCATATCCAAAGCGGCTTTATTAGTTTTTTTCTTGGCTTAAGTGCTTGTCCTATGAGATCGTGTCAATGTTGTTACTGCGTCATAAATCGCGTCTTAGTGTTATTCACCATGGCGTTTTTTATGCTTGTTTAAATTTTATTTTAACCACTTGCATCTAATAACCATGATTAAAACGTGATGGCTCCCACAAAAGCAACTATGCCTAAGTTTTTGAAGATTGCAATATGGCTGCTGGGTGTGTGATCGGTAAGTATGTCAAATGTTGTTACTCATTAAAAACTTCTTAAATTATGAAATGTTCAAATCCTGGTCGATGCTTAATTGCATTTTGGCGCAAAAACACATTAAAATTTTCATTGTGCTTAAACATCCATCTGGAGTCTCTAGATTTGACGATTTGTCAAATTTTGTCAATGATGTTACTGTCAATGTTGTTACTCATTATGTGGAAACGACATTGACAATTATGACTTTTTTCTTTCACAGGCTGGAAGCAGGAAATATAAAAATTGCTAAAAAGTAGCTTAATGCATCACAAATGTATACATTTTAACAATGTATGTTTTATAAGATAGCATTTTATCAATGTTTTTATATTTTTCTCCCAAAAACATAGTAACAAAATTGACTGGCATAGTAACAACATTGACCAGCATAGTAACAAAAATGACCATCATAGCATCAAAGGCTTGGTCGGTATTTTATGATTTGTTGCATATGAATAAAAGAAATGAGAACTAAGTTGTAGTCTTAGTGTTCTAAAAATAACCACACAAAATTTAAACAGCACTGTGTGTCGAAATGTCAATAGTGTTACCATTAATGTCAATGTTGTTACAAAGTGTCAATGTTGTTACCGATGTCATTGGTGTTACTTACATTCATATTAAACCTGGTGAGTTAAGGTCGATAATGTATGATTAAGTCAGTTGAACATGGCTTAAATACTTATGTTTCTTGATAAGATTACAAATCCATTTAGATGGAAGATTGTTTAAGTGGTAACAACATTGACGTTTCTTTGAAATGACCCTAGGTTCTGGTAAAATTTGACTAAAAGAACAGAGATTAAGCTTGCATATGGCTATTTCTGAGTTCATATATACACTTCCGATGTGATAAACGCAATATAAGATCATTCGCAAATACTTTATTTTTTCAACATTTCTTACCTCAAATGTGCACATTTTTTGAAAATGACCCAGGCGTGGCCTCTGGATCACGCGACTTAATGTTTTTCATTGGGGAAATGAAGAACATCAAGAAATATACTTTCAATTAGGGCGGTTGCAATAAAAATGTAAATATTAAATGTTATTAAATAGAGTGCCGATCCCTAGTTTGTCACCATTACCAAATAGGGCAAGCATGGTAAGCGAAATATGTGCTTGTATAAGCATATGAAAAAAATATCACCCATAGCTTGGCGTTGAAATGTCCTCATGTTGCAGGTAGAGGATGGTGGCTACATACCAAATGCTGAATGGAAATACAAAAGTGGCGAATCAACAGCACTTCATGATTATTCTTGTTGTCCTGTATCACCTGTCACCTTAGTCCAAGTTAGCCTAACATTCACACGCTTGCGCCCGTTTTACACCATTAACTTTGTCGTCCCTGCCATTCTTCTGTCAGTTTGCATGGTTCTCGCATTTCTGCTACCCACTGAATCGGGTGAACGACTGGGCTTTGCGTTGACGGTTTTACTGTCCTACACTGTATTAATGACGATGATTTCCGATATGATGCCTACCACATCCAAAGAAACACCACATATAAGTAAGTCTTTCAAGCTAAAACTAGAACATTGGGTAAAGGGAGTGTTTGAAGATAATTGATGATAACTAAAAGATAATAATCACCACTTCTTCTTCTTCTTCTTCTTCTTCTTTTTTTTTTTTTTTTTTTTTTTTTTTTTTTTTTTTTTTTTATGTAAATTGTATGTTTGTTGTGGGTGCTTAAAGTAGAATTACATCGGCGAGGCGACTCTGATGAACAAATGAGCCGCAACATGAGAAAACCAACAATGTGGTTTCCGAGCTATACAAGCACAGAAGATGTCTAGAGGCTAAAAATTTGGATTTAGAAAGCAGAGGAATTGTACTATCCGTGTAGCGAAAACAAAGGCGCTGATCAGCTTCGCAGTTACTGCGAAGCTGATCTGCTCCTTTGTTTTCGCATAATGCAAAATGTTGGTTTTCTCATGACGCGGCTCAAATGTTTGTGGTTCTTGTTAGAATAACCTCGGCGAGGCGACTCTAATGAACACACATCACATGTTTTTAAACTTGAACAAATCGGCAAAATTATCCTTTATAATATCATCAATTATTATCAAATTCTCTCTCTATCTAGTTTTCTGTAAAACGTGCTAATCTAAACATGGATTTTTCTTGTTCCAGGTTGACAAGCATAGTGGATTTTTGGACAATGCTGAATGGAAGTTCAGAATGGGTGAAGCGACAGTTCTTTATGACTTTTGCTGTTGCCCATTATCGGCAGTGACCCTAGTACGGGTTAGTCTCACCTTCACCCGTCTCCGCCCGTACTACATTATCAATTTGATCATCCCGGCTATGCTTCTGTCCTTTTGCATGGTCCTAGCATTCCTGCTGCCCACAGAGACTGGAGAAAGGGTGGGCTTTTCTCTGACAATTTTGCTCTCTTATACTGTTTTGATGACCCTAATAGCCGATTTGATGCCCACCACTTCAAAGGAGACTCCGCATATAAGTAAGTTCTTGCCAATCTGGACCCATCTCATCCCGCCTTTCACTGACACATTACCTTAACCAGATACGCTCATAGGACCTTAGCTTACCCTCGGACAACTATATTTTAACCCACTGGCTTACTGATGTATCATCTTAGCTATAGATGTAGACACTTATAGGATCTTAACTAACTCAGCTCACTTATATCATCTTAACTCGTATAGACGCTCATGGGACCTTCGTTCACCCCTCTCATTGGTGTATTGTCTTAGCAAGAGACACTCTCACGACCTTAGCTTACCCATCCAATTATATATCTTTTAAACTAGAGACACTTGTGCTCCGAGAGAAGCTTAATGGTTTATCTTCTTAACCCCCTCGCTTGTATATCTTCTAAACTAGAGACACTTACGGGGATTTACCTCACTAACTGATATATCTCTTTAACCAACTCGCTTGTACATGTATATCTTCTAAACTAGAGACACTCTGGGTGACTTTCCCCACTAACTGGTATATCTCTTTAACCAACTCGCTTGTATATCTTCTAAACTAGAGACACTCTGGGGGACTTTCCCCACTAACTGGTATATCTCTTTAACCCACTCGCTTGAATATTTTCTAAACTAGAGACACTCTCGGGGATTTACCCCACTAACTGGTATATCTCTTTAACCATCTCGCTTGTATATCTTCTAAACTAAAGACACTCTCGGGGATTTACCCCACTAACTGGTATATCTCTTTAACCCACTCGCTTGTATAGACACTCTCGGGGATTTACCCTACTTACTGGTTTACTTTTAAACTAGAGGCTAAATATACTCTCAGTAGACCTAACTTTATTCCTCTCACTGGTATATACCCTACTTACTTGTGTATCATTAAGTCTAATGTCACTTACTTTTTGTCTAGAGATACTGATACGATCTTAGATAGCCCCTCTTACTAATATTATTACGTCTTTCAGACTAAATGAAACGCTTCCATTCGTTCATATATAGTTTGTCTTTTTAACACTCGTTCCATTACAGCTGAATGGACTTTCTGAGCAGGTAAGATATGAACAGGATCTAAGTAATTTCACATACACTTAATGTCATGTGGATATGACAAATCAAAATAATTTTGTTTTATTTTATAATGCGTTTCCTTTCGACTTAAGACCATATATAGTGCAAAATCTGAAAAAGAAATTTCGACCACCATGTATTTGGATAAAAAACACAATGCTAATTTCAGTATGAATTGATAACAAAAGTAATATTGGAACTCATTCATTTAAAAAAACAACAACTTATATTGCAAATCAAGAGGGCTGGATTTGTGTAATAAGCATTTGTTTCCTCTTAAACCTTGCTTGTCAAATTTATTTTTTCTGCTACATGTATAATACTAGATTTTCATGTTTATACCTCTCAGCTGCACAATAGTTGTCCAAAAGTCGTTCAAGTACTCGAAATGTAATTCATGTGTTTAATTCACCTCAAATCTCATGTTATACAATGTATATGACCTGAAAATATATGAACCACAACGTGGGAAAACCAACAATGTGGTTTCCGAACAGGTCCGACACAAACCGGGCTGTACAAGCACAGAAAACAGCTAGAAGCTTGAAATTTCGGATTTAAGAAGAAGAGGAATTGTACTATCCGAGTAGCGAAAACAAAGACGCTGATCAGCTTCGCGGTTACCGCGAAGCTGATCTGCGTCTTTGTTTTCGCCTATGCAGATATAATGAACATGTATGTTCTATTCTTGTTTTTTGTTCTGGTAATGATGGGTAAGAGGTATTAACGTGCACCAATTTGTTTTTGCCATGAAATGTATACCTCATTTAACCCCACTTTTGTATATAAAAATGGGTATATTTGGGGTTGTTATTTTTCTTGTTTGCTCCAAACAAACAAAGATTGTGGATGCTTGTCAGTTGCCGAGACAGTTCTAACGTGTTCAATGTTTTGAAAACCAATTCAGAAAATGTCCAGTGCTTTTAAAGGAAAATTGTCATTTTTCACAGATGTAACAATACTGCTTCGTTGCAGTTTTTTGTTTCATGTGATGTCATCAGGAAAACATGTCCGTGCAATGTATACCCCCTTAAACCCCACTTTTATGTAGAAAAACTGGGGTATGCAGGGGTATACCTATTTTTCTTGTTTTTGCTCCAAAACATAGATTGTGGGTACCCACAATTTATGTTTTGATCAATAATAAGAAACATATAAAAAAAATTCTACTGAAAATTTTCATTTTTTACAAATTTAAAAATCACTGTATATTGTATACGGGCATGTTTTCGTTGATGTATTACAGGTATTTATTTACTCATCCTGCTGATAATGTGCTCAGTGTGTGTTATGAATGTATGTATTACAGGTATTTATTTGCTCATCCTGCTGATAATGTGCTCAGTGTGTGTTATGAATGTATGTATTACAGGTATTTATTTACTCATCCTGTTGATAATGTGCTCAGTGTGTGTTATGAATGTATGTATTACAGGTATTTATTTACTCATCCTGTTGATAATGTGCTCAGTGTGTGTTATGAATGTATGTATTTCAGGTATTTATTTACTCATCCTGTTGATAATGTGCTCAGAGTGTGTTATGAATGTATGTATTACAGGTATTTATTTGCTCATCCTGCTGATAATGTGCTCAGTGTGTGTTATGAATGTTGTCATCTCTGTCAAGATGTTCCATCTAGAAACAACACCACCGAAATGGCTACAGGTACAGTAGTTAAATAAAATTGAGCCGCCTCGTGGGAAAATCAACAATGTGGTTTCCGACCAGGTCTGACACAAACCGGCCTGTACAGCTACAGAAAAGAGCTAGAAGCTTGAAATTTTGGATTTAAGCAGGAGAGTAATTGTACTATCCGAGTAGCGAAAACAAAGGCGCTGATCAGCTTCGCGGTTACCGCGAAGCTGATCTGCGTCTTTGTTTTCGCCTATGCAGATTGTTGGTTTTCCCATGAGGCAACGATCAGGAAAATGTGCACTCAGAAAAGAAATTCCCACTCCAAAACCCGAGGTCGGAAAACTAAATTGACAAGAGGTACTTATACTTAAACATATCGTAAGCCGAGTGAGCAGCTATTTCCCAAGTTTGACATCAATTATCAAGATGTTTTGCTCCATCCCCCCCATTTCATATATAATTTTGTCAAAGTTAATACAAATACCAGCTTAGCAATTCATACCTTTACAGTTTCAAACATCACAAATTCAGTTGTCAATGAGGAGAAATTGACAGTCCGGAAAGTCATGCTGGTGAAATTTCAGTTAAAGAAAAATGCGTTCATTTCATTGAAGTAGACAAAATATGTCATACAATCACGTGACTTTGGTCTGTTACAATAGTTTCAAACAACCAATGAACTTTTTGAAAAGTGGAATCAACATCAGTCTGCCAATTCCATCTTACTGTGGCCACGTGATGATGTACATGTATATTTCAAGGTTGATCATCAGGAAAAATGTCCATGAAAAGTATAACCTCTTAATCCCCACCTTTATATAGAAAAAAATGGGGTTTGCAGGGGTATACCTATTTGTCTTACTTTTACTCCAAAACATAGATTGTGGGTACTCGTAGGAACTACATGTGTCCTCGCCGAGGCGGTTCTAACATGAACACACAATCTATGTTTTGAGCAAAAAAAAAAAAAAAAAAAAAAAATAATAATATACCAAAATTTCTACTGAAACATTTCAATTTTTTCAACTTAAAAAATTCTCTGTATATTGCATGGGCTTGTTTTCGTAATGGTGAAAAGTATTGGACAAGTAATGTCAGTTTCAACTTTTTTGACAACTGGTTTGCATATGTTTAAAACACCTAGATTGCTAAACTGCTACATGTACATGTATGCGCTTGTAAGCCATCAAATAAGCTTTAACTTTATGCATCCATTGCCTCTCAGATAGGATTGAAATTATTTACAAAATCTTGCAGTTGTCTCTGATATGAACAGTGTTAGGCCTAAAGTTTATTACTTTTATTCTTATTATCAAATCTTATTTTCTTGCTTTAATTTTTTTTCAGAAATTGACACCCAAAGTCCGAAAAGTCGTATTTTGCAAATGCTGCAAATCCAACTCCAAAGTAACATTCTTTGATCGTAGCCCCAAGTTGGAAGATGGAAAAGGAAATATAGAGGGTTATGTCCAACAGAAGAAGAAACTGGAAGAAGCGAAGAAGAAGCCAGAAAAAGAGCCGTTAACTGACCCAGAGCCGGTCACGTGGCAAGACGTGTCCAAGACATTAGACAGGCTACTGTTTATAGTGTATGCTGTCTTTGTTCTAATGTTGGCCGTTGTTTTCAGTATAATACTCAACGGTTGATGGCTGATATGTGATATGGCTATTGACAGTGGAAGGCCGGAGCGACATGCTAATTGCTATTTGCTAAATGCTAATTGCCAAATGCGTATTGCAAAATGATAAATTATAACTAAGAATTTTGTAAAGGCCGATGAAGGATATTGAGAATATTCATAATTTTACACTATGTTGGATTAATTAGCAATAAAAAAATATAATATGTACAAGCATAGTAAATTAAATTTGCAATCAGCATTTAGCAATTAGTATTTAACATCTAGCAAATATCATTTAGCAAATTGCAGTTTGCAAATAGCGTTTAGCAAATAGCATTTAGCATTTAAAATGCAGACAAGCTCATCTGTGTTTTTTCCCCTTTTCACCTCCTGGTAGTTGTCGTAACTAAACAAAAACGTTATTGGCCACAAAATATGGACTTCTGATGTGGTAATTAGCAATATGCATTTAGCAAAATACAATTAGCATTTAGCAAATAGCATTTAGCAAATAGCATTTAGCAAATAGCAATTAGCATGTCGCCCGGGCCTTCCATAGTTTTCTTATTGTTCTTATTGTTCTTGTTAAACCCCTGTCACACCAGGGTGGCGTTCTCGCGGCGTTCTACAAAAATGAAGAACGCCAAGGTGAACGCCGTGAGAACTCCATGGACGCCGTGGCAACGCGGTGGGAACTCCATCGAACACCGTGGGAAATCCTAGAACGCCAAGGGTCGGCGTTTCTTTTGGACATGCTCAAAACAAACGCCATCACTCGGCGTTCTAATAAGAGCGCCGTGGGGACGCCGTGAGGACGCCGTGGCAACGCAGTGAGAACTTCATCAACGCGGCGGGAACTCCGCGGGCGCGCCGTGAGATCGTAGTGCAAACGCCGTGGTAGCCCATGGCGTTTCCACGGAGTTCCCACGGCGTCCATGGAGTTCTCACGGCGTTTCCACGGCGCTTATACGGCGCGTCTATGGCGTTTTCACGGCGTGTTGTTTATCTTACAGCGTTCCCGTGGCGTTTGCAAGGCGTTGTCACGGCGTTCATGGCGCTCGCGTGGCGCTTCTACCGCGTCCTATGGCGTTCTTATGATAAAAGCACTGAAAAAGATGAATAAAAAGATATGCAAATTTTATCACAAAAAACAAACAAACCACTATTTAAATGAGATGCACATACATGAATTCTTCCACAAATTTCTTTCAATATGTCTGTCGAGCAGCAAGCTGGTTTACTACTTGTGTGTATGCAGGTGCAGCAGTTTGAAATTGCTGTTGATGCTGCTCGCCTAGTTCTGCAAAGACACAGGCGGAGGAGGGCGCAAAGACGAAGAATGCTCTAGGTTCGGCCATGGCTGGAGGCAGCTAGATGTTTCCAGCATGGTCATTATGGACTTTTCCCTTTAGCCACCGCTTTCCTGCTTCCCCTCTTACCAGTCATACTGTCTTCTTGAAAGCAAACGTACAAATGAGTGAGACTTTGTTTCTGTTTTGCCTACAATCCGTCAGAGCAGTGCTAGAACGCCGTGGAAGCGCGGTGCGAACGCCGTGGAAGCGCGGAGCGAACGCCAAGAGCGCCGCGCAAACGCAGTGAAAACGTCGTGCAAGCTCCATGGAACGCCACATAGAACTCCATAGAACGCCGTGAGGACGCCATGGCTTGCCTTTTTCACAAATAAAATCATTTTTCTTGGAGTTCTCGTGGCGTTCTGGAAAAATTAAGAAAATTTAAGAACGCCACGCAAACGCCTTCTGGTCTGACAGGGGCTTTATTGTTGAGGCCGTGCCTCAGACCCAGTCCCGGTTCTTTCTGGTGTCCCACAAGGATCGGTCTTAGGACCGGTCCTATTTCTTATTTTTATTAATGATCTTCCTGACAACATCATGTCATCTGTTCGGCTATTTGCTGATGATTGTGTTTTATACAGAAATGTCAAGTCACCATTGGATTGTCAAATTTTACAAGATGACCTGAATAGCTTGGCCAAATGGGAAATGGATTGGCAAATGAAATTCAATGTTAGCAAATGTCATTCAATGAGGGTGACGCGGCTACATCCAAGCAGGCATATAGATTTCAATTACACACTGCATCAGCAAACATTAGAACAGGTACAGTCCGCTAAATACCTCGGTTTAACTATCACAGATGATCTTGATTGGGGTCAACACATTTCTGAAATTACATGCAAGGCAACTAAGACTTTGGGTTTTCTTCGGCGCAATTTGGCACTGGCACCTAGGCATACCAAGGAAGTTGCATACAAAACATTGGTTCGGCCTCAACTTGAGTATGCAGCTCCTATTTGGCATCCCTATCATGAAACTCAGATTGAGGAGGTGGAGAAGGTGCAGAGGACTGCTGCCCGGTGGACCTGCAGGCGATGGAGGAACACCAGTAGCGTCGGTGAAATGCTAGACGAACTTGAGTGGCCATCCCTGGAGTCTCGCAGGGAGCGGTCCTCCTTAATCTTCTTCTACAAGATACACTCCGGTACAGTGTCTCTTGATAAAGATAAATACCTGACCCCGGCACCCAATCTAAGGCATACTCGGGCATCACATGAATCACAATACACAAGACCATTTGCCTATAGTGATGCCCTGAAAAATTCCTTTTTCCCCAGAACTATTCCGGTTTGGAATAGCCTCCCTTCTTCAGTGGTCCCATCTAAGACCATTGAGGAATTTAAGGCTTCTATTTAAATCATTAGCCCAGAGGCATGCGTTTTAGTATGCCTCTCATCTATATCTTGTAAATAGTTTTAATGGTGCACCCCAAATGTTTTATTTTCCCTTGACTAAATTCTAAATTTAGCCACCCACCCCACACCTGAGGTGATGATCAGAAATTGATCGACTCAGTATCAGAAGATAGATAAATAGCAATTAGCATGTCGCCCGGGCCTTCCATAGTTTTCTTATTGTTCTTATTGTTCTTGTTATTGTTGAAAAAAAAAAAAGAAAAAAAAAAAAGAAAAAAAAAAAAAAAAAAAAAAAGAAAAAAAAAGTCTTTCAGAAATTATTTCTGTCACATTAAATGAGCCGCGACGCTAGAAAACCGGTCTTCCGGGTTTCCGACAAGGTCCGACACAAACCGGCCTGTACAAGCTCAGAAAAGAGCTAGAAGCTTGAAATTTCGGATTTAAGTAGAAGAGGAATTGTACTATCCGAGTAGCGAAAACAAAGGCGCTGATCAGCTTCGCGGTTACCGCGAAGCTGATCTGCGCCTTTGTTTTCGCCTAGGCAAAAATCCGGTTTTCTCATGATGCGGCTCAAATTGTTTTGTAATAAATGCACTTTGATAAAATAAATTTGTGTTTCTTTTAGTGACACTCAGATATACCAGCTTCTAAATGTTTCAAACCTTCATTGACTCTGACAACATTCTGAAACATTAACATAATGACACCAGAAAGAGCCTAATATTGTCCAGTTAACTATTTGTGTGAAGAGGTGTGAAGATACATGTAAGCAATGCGCTTTATAAGCGTCCTATATCAAAACAGTAGGGTAAAATATACCGCAATGTAAATAAACATGGCATTCTGGTCATGAAAATGCTCAGTGTCATGTCATGTAAAAAGGTAAAAGAATCCTAATCAGGAATTGATGCAATCAAAACCAGAGTCTAAGAATAAAAACAGAGGTGGGAAACCCCAAACTGACAGTCAGGGCCCAGTTGTTCAAAATCAACGATGTCATTAGTTAACGATTCGTTAAAATTTCAAATGGCAATATTACAAATACACTGTTATTTTTTGTGGAAAAGATGTGAACCACATTGCATTGCAAAGGATTCTCACATTCTTTCAACAGAAAATAACAGTGTATTTGCATATGTAGTCAGTTTTTACGTTGAGGTCTTAAGCCTAGGTTACATTTGCCCTACGATAAACTTGCGATGATCGTACTATGCCATTTTTTTGCATTTTCGTGCGGTCTCCGCAGGGTGACCCTACGATGCCCCTACGATTTTACGGCTTCCTACGATCTCCATAGCCTCTACGATTTTGTCTGCACTTTTACAAATTTAAAAAATCGTAAGACCGTAGCCCGTACACACGTCGTAGGTAGCATCATCGTACGGGCGCCTAACGGAAACTCTGCGATGATCGTGCGGTCACCGCACGGTTTTATGATAATTTGGGGACTAAAATAATAAGATAATCGTAGACCTTTAGGTTGATCGTGCGGCATCCGTAAGGTTATATCACAAGTTTATTAAAATCGTACGGACACCTAACATCGTACGGCTATCGTAGGGAGACCGCAAGAAATCGTAAGGACTCCTCACGGCCATCGCACGGGCTCCGTACGATTTCAACTTAAAGTGTGCGGAGACCCTTTGATTTCCCTACGATCTCCAAACAGTTCCGACTCAGGACATCGAAGAAAGCTAGAACAAGAAATCGAACGATGCCCGTATGAATTGAAAACACCTACGACGTAGCCCATGATCACATTCGATTTTTAAAAAATCGTAGGGAAATCGCGGACCGAAAAATCGTACAATGATCGGGGCAAATGTAACCTACTAGGCATGACCCCTTGCGGCCTCCCTACGATCGCTGTACGATTTTTGTTCCCAGATTATCATAAAAAAATAGTGCGGTGACCGCTCGATTATCGCAGGGTAGCCGTACGGTGCCCGTATGATGCCCTACGACGTGTCTACGGTATACGGTCTTACGATTTTATTTGTAATAGTGCAGACTATTACAAGATCGTAGAGGCTACGGAGATCGTAGGAAGTCGTAGAATCGTAGGGACATCGTAAGGTCACCCTGCGTAGGCCGCACGAAAATGCAAAAAATGGCATCGTACGATCATCGCAAGCTAATCGTAGGCCAAATGTAACCGAGGCATCAGTCAGAAGTGCAAGGGACTCCGTACGATATCCACTAACAGTCTGCGGAGACCTTACGACTACCGTGCGGCCTCCTTGCGTTTTGTATCAAAACGTATAGGGACTCCGCACGGACAACGCACAGGATCCGTACGATATCTACGTGCTATCTGCGGAGACATACGACTGCCGTACGATCGCCTTGCGTTTTTGTATGAGAACGTCGACAAATGGCAGATCAAAAAATCGCACGATGCCCGTATGAATTGTTAACACATACGTCGTAGCCCACGATCTCCTACGATGTTAAAAAATCGTAGAGAAAATCGCAGACCGAAAAATCGTACGATGATCGGGGCAAATGTAACCTAGGCTTTAACGATGACGTTAAGCTAACGAAGTTTTGAACAACTGGCCCCGGGTACTGATAAAAAGAGAACATATTGTAAGTAAAGTAAGCAGCTATTTCCCTAAAGGTGACTCCACTCAGTTACCCGAACTAAATATAGAAAATATTAATATACATATATACTTGAAGCCCGTATATTTAAACGCAACCTTTAGTATGTAACCTTTCCTTACATTTAAGTCACGGAAGGGAATGTCTTTATTTAAAGAGGGTGGCTTGTTTGGCATTCAATGTGCCACAAGGCCCTTAGTTCAGCTTACCAAAAAGGATAATTACCTCATTATGTTATGAGTTGTTGTGCACAACCAGGGATCATACCAAATATTAACATTGGTACCACTTTTGCTACTTGTTTAAACATATTTTATTTCAAGATTATTTACAACATAGATAAACTACAAGAATGCACATCTGAAAAATGATAAGAATGGAAACATATTGCATTTTGTTCTTCTCCACTTTTGCTTCTCTACACCCCGACACGACTGAAAGATTGTTGACTGGTAGTTTAACAATGATTAAACCAAAGCAAAAGATAACCAAGGTTTCCAAATGAACAACGACAAACACTGTTGAATTTTCTTCATCCCTAGATTTTTTAAAAGGTCTCTAACTTTGTCAAAAGCTAGCAAGGCATCAAAACACAGAGTCCATGTTTTTATTCCGGGATCGAATATTATTACAAGAGCATCTAGTATAAGTCACTGTTTTGCAAAATATGCTATATTATCTGACCAGATAACTTGACCATTTTTGTGCGAATCCCATTTTTTATGCACGCTTACGAGGGTTGTCCAATAAGTAATGCGAACTCGTGTGAAATTTCTTTCATAATCGCTATTTTTCAAAATAGTTTACATCAAAATAATGGTGCATTATTGATTCTTCCAGATCCGATTACTTTTCTGTCCGAATCACGCGACCTTTGTTGCCTAGCAACAATAGAATGCAAGGTAAACGACATTGACACGGACAAAATGGGTTTTTATTTAAGTAATCAAGTGCCATATGCAATGCACAATTGCGTCAAAAATAATTTAATTACAAGTTACCATAACCCTTTTAATACATAGCTTAATGAGTTGAGCGCAGCGCAAATTAATATGGCTTGACTATCTGAGTTATTTTTTTTATCACTAGAAACCTCCCAATTCCCATCAACGCCCCTTCTACTTGACTCAAAATGTCAAATTCCATAAAATATTTATTTTTCGAACAGAAATTATTCGTTATGAAAGGGTGTGATTATGATGGCAGATATTTACATTGACTTTATCTGCGTCAAAAACATGCCTGAATTATGGGTATTTGTCATAATTCGTCGAAATTGTGATATTTGTTGCCAAGCATAGGCCCTGCTGTCGAACCTTTTTATTTTGTTTCCTCTATTAGTTTCGAACATAAGATATAAGAAACACAACAAATTTGATATATATTTATTAAGATGATAATGTGAGACATAGGAGCATATCTTTCTCTGTATCAAAAATGACGTTTTCAATCAATTACGAGTCCATATCGACTTCGGGTGGACAAATCGAATTATCCTTAAATCTCAATAGTGGTAGAGCGTCGAACTCCGAATCTAGAGGTTCGATTCCCACAGGCGTCATCGTGTTGTGTCCTTGGGCAAGACACATTAACTCCCTAAAGTACTGGTTAAACCCGGGAAGCGTTGGCTCCGTCCCGACATGACTGAAAAATTGTTGACTGGGACGTTAAGACACAACACTAACAAACAAACATAAAACATGCCGAATTAGATAAATGTGTGTGCAATGGTTACTAAAATATAGATGTGTTCGCACTTCTTCTTGGACCACCAACGTTTTTAATAGAAGAAAGATGTTCAAATGGACTGGACTCTATAAGGCGGGACAGCCTTCGTTTGACCATTTCTCTCTCGACACTACACTTTAATCATCAAAGTTCAGCCAACAGTTGAAAAATAGTCATAAATGCAGTAAATAAAAACCTTGGGATTTTTTAAGATCAGCGAACATAAGTGTATTCATGAGAAAAGGGGTGGGACATACCGCGGTTTTGGCTACTCAAGCCTCTTCAGTGACCCTTCAGATTTGACAACATGGAGCCAAAGAGAATTACTGTTATTCTGCATCTTTCAACAGGGCGACGATAAACAGACAGGTATAATCCAAATGGAACCAAATATATTAACGTTGGTTAGAAAATGAATCTAAACCGATAATATTTTTTCAGATTTCTCAAAATACCCTCGCTGATCTCAAAGGACCAAAAGGATAATCTAACCTGCACTATGGATGACGTACGGGGAGACTTTTTAGGGCCGCCACACGGCACAACACCAGCTGCAGTATTAGGAAATAAAAATAAAACAGGGATCCTTTAAGAGCAGCGAACATATTCATGGAAAAGGAATAGACCATACCGCGGTTACGGCTACTCAAGCCTCTTTAGTGACCCTTCAGATTTGGCAACATGGAGCCAAAGAGAGTAATCCGAATGACCTATTCCATTCACCAATAAAATTTAAAATAATTGACTACTATAGGCGCAGAATTCCTGTCTTAAAGTGTGGGGATTCCTCCAAAATAATACGATTTCAAAGATAACCTTGTATATCTAGGCAAAAGAAGAAAAGTGCAAAGACTACAGCCAACGTGTAAACGTATAAACACAATCTGTCTGACGTATCTGCTATCTGTTGCCACGTAACACTTTCCTCATCATTTGTATTGCTTTGGCTTTCTCCATCATAACCGAGCCGCGACTTATCCGACTGCAGATTAATGTCGGCGCAAGTGATATTTTCGGCGTTGCTGGCGCTTGTACCTGCACGCACAGGACGAACTTTGTCCCTCTGTCCACATTTCAGGAATATTATGGGCCCAAGCTTCAAAGTTAGTATCTGAAATATAGTTGCAAATTTAATAATAAATTTAGTCTCGAGCAAAGAATAATTGGGAAATTTTAGTAAAACTGTCCAGCATGAATTCCCGTGACTTCAATTGTAATGTCCATCAAAGAAGAAATGAGCCGCGACGCGAGAAAACCGGTCTTCGGGGTTTCCGACCAGGTCCGACACAAACCGGCCTGTACAAGCTCAGAAAAGAGTTAGAAGCCTGAAATTTCGGATTTAAGTAGAAGAGGAATTGTACTATCCGAGTAGCGAAAACAAAGGCGCTGATCAGCTTCGCGGTTACCGCGAAGCTGATCTGCGCCTTTGTTTTCGCCTAGGCAAAAATCCGGTTTTCTCACGATGCGGCTCAAATGATTCGAGATTCTAGTATGAGTATATTAAACTCAGTGTTGATGTTAAGTATTCAGAAGCTAGAACGAATGTACGAGCTATTTTTAAGGCACAGGTGAAAATATGTATGATAAAAGTGCTTGTGACGATTTCCTACAAATAACCATCAAGAAAACAAGTCCGTATAATGTATACCCCTTAAACCCCACTTTTATATAGAAAAACTTGGGTTTGCAGGGGTAAATCTATTTTTCTTATTTTTGATCCAAAACATAGATTGTGGGTACTCGTTAGAACCTCCTCGGAGTGGCGGTTCTAACGTGTACCCACAATCAATTTTTTGAGGAAAAGTATTAAAAATGTCATTTTTTTCCATGAAATTTTCCATTTTTGCTTTTGAAAAAAAAAATCGCTATATATCACATGGGCAAGTTTTCGTAATGAAATAACTACGTGCTATTTCAACGTCGAGCCAAATGTCGTTTTTGACGTTGCTTATGTAAAATCTTGGACTGTGTTAGTGTAAGCCCTTCTTCAGTTGAATTGGATGACAATTATTGAATAGAAATGCAAATGTTCGCTTTCGTTTTAAGTTTGTTTAATACAAAGACTCTCAGTACTGCTATTTAGACATCTAAGTGAAACTCATCATCAACAAACCTGTAGCCACTTTGGTGGGTTACTCTGCAGATTGTACATCTTCACGTTGATCACAACATTGAAATTCGACACCGCACACAGCAGAAAGAGGGACATAGCATACAAGGCTGAAAAAAGATAAGAAGTAAAAGCCGTCTCGAGGCAGAAATATGTATATTATATTGGCATTAGCATTAGTTGAGAAATAGCTAATGCATTGCTAATGCATTGGCATTAGTTTAATGTTTTGCCCAAGCCTGATGTCAAATTTAATATTAATTTTGGCATTAGAACAATGCCAATTCTAATGCATTACTTTTGCAAATTTTGCTAATGCAAAAAAAAATAGCATTAGACTGGGCATAAGCGTCAAAACTTTTTCTATAATTCTATAACAGAAGATTTATAATATGTTTCAGTATGGAAACTAGGTTTGAAGTTGAACAGTGATACACAATGGATGAAAATCAGGGTGTAACTTTGTAAATAGTGCTCATAAAGACGAAAGTGTCAGCCTTAGTACAAAAATGATTATCATTTAATAAATTTCAAACAAAATTACAAACCATTAACCATGATTCCTTTTGGAATCTTTGAAACTCGAAAATCAGCGATTTTTGTTAAACCAGAGGACCAATGGCCCTGTAAACGCTCACCTGAGACCTGAGATATATACATGTACCAATAAACTTGTTAGACTAGAATGGTACAATGCATGTATATAACCCTAGGGCAGGGTCAGAATAACTCCTGGAGTCAATGTCTTTTTCAAATCATAAAAATTCAGTCCATTTGCCAATTAACTGCAAGTTTTGTCCTTCAAATGACATTTTAACAATTTTCTCCATTCAAATGTATGGGCGATCTAAGTTGACCTTGCCGTGAAATAGGTCAAGGTCACCCCAGTGTCATGATTTATATAAATTTTGTAGACCTCCGATCCTTAATGCTTCATGCCAAGTTTCAAAATCATAGGCCTTCTGGTTCTGAAGAAGTAGATTTTTTAAAAAAATTGCTATTTATAGCCATGGCGGCCATCTTGGTCATGTGACCATGACCATTTATATAAACTTTCATTTCCTCTTTCTAAGAATGCTCCACATAAAGTTTGGCTTTGATTGGCTAAGCAGTTTCTGAGAATAAGCTGTTTGAATATTATGGTCATCTACATGTATATAGCTCCGGGGCAGGGGCAGACAACCCATGGGCCTAAAATATTTTCATAAGCATAAATCTTTTGTCCATTTGCTCATTCCTAGCAAGTTTTCTGCCATTACATGACATTTTCCTATTTTTTTCCCCATTCAAATGCATGGGCGACCTAAGTTGACCTTGCCATAAAATAGGTCAAGGTCATCCCAGGGTCATGATTTATATAAACTTTGTAGAGCTCCATTCCTAGATGCTTCATACCAAGTTTCAAAATCATAGGCCTTCTGGTTCTGAAGAAAAAGATTTTGAACGTTTTTGCTATTTATAGCCATGGCGGCCATCTTGGTCATATGACCTTGACCATTTATATAAACTTTCATTCCCCCTTCCCAAGGATGCTCCACATGAAGTTTGGCTTTGATATTTATAGCCATGGCGGCCATCTTGGTCATGTGACCTTCCTAAGGATGCTCCACAAAAAGTTTGGCTTTGATTGGCCTAGTGGTTTCAGAGAAGAAGATGTTTCAATATTATGGTCATATACATGTATATAACCCCAGGGCAGGGGTAGACAACCCCCTGGGCCCAAAATATTTTCTTAAACATAAATCTTCTGTCCATTTGCTCATTTCTAGCAAGTTTTCCTATTTTTTTCCATTCCAGTGCATGGGAGACCTAAGTTGACCTTGCCATAAAATAGGTCAAGGTCATCCCAGGGTCATGATTTATATAAACTTTGTAGCGCTCCATTCCCAGATGCTTCACACCAAGTTTCAAAATCATAGGCCTTCTGGTTCTGAAGAAGAAGTGTTTTAAACGTTTTTGCTATTTATAGCCATGGCGGCCATCTTGGTCATGTGCCCTTGACCATTTATATAAACTTTCATTCCCCCTTCCCAAGGATGCTCCACATGAAGTTTGGCTTTGATTGGCCTAGCGGTTTCAGAGAAGATGTTTGAATATTATGGTCATATACATGTATATAGCCCCGGGGCAGGGGCAGACAACCCCCCAAGGGCTAAATTTTTCCATTAACATTAATCTTCTGTCCATTTACCTATTCCCAGTAAGTTTTACCCATCAAATAGCATTTTACCATTTTTTTCCCATTCATATGCATTGGCGACCTAAGTTGACCTTGCCGTAAAATAGGTCAAGGTCATCCTAGGGTCATGATTTATATAAACTATGATGGGCCCGCGTCCCCGATGCTACATACCAAGTTTCGAGGAAATCAGCTCACTGGTTCTGGAGAAGAAGATTTTTGAAGGTTTTTGCTATTTATAGCCATGGCAGCCATCTTGGTCATGTGACCTGGACCATTTATATAAACTTTCGTTCCCCCTTCCTAAGGATGCTCCACATGAAGTTTGGCTTTGATTGGCCAAGCGGTTTCAGAGGAGAAGATCTTTGAAATTGTGAACGACGGACGGACGGACGGACGACGGACGGACGCCGGAGAATAGGTATACTATAAGCTCACCTGTGAGCCTTCGGCTCAGGTGAGCTAAAAACTGGTTCCATATATTATGTAATCACTTTAGGCATACAACATCACAAGATGTGGCAGTTTCATATACAGGGTAAATATTAACACCTATTAAACAAAATATATCAACAAAATTCTCCAGTTGTTCATTTCTTGCCAGTGACGATTGTTCAAAAACAAGAAGAGTTGTCAATTTATTTCTGAATATCGCAAGGATATATTAATAACTGAACGCAGCTGTAAATGTGTTCAATCTATTTTGGAGACAAGTATTTTTAAAAATGAGAAATGTATATATATAAGTTTTATGTCAGTGTACCACATTTACCAAAAACTGGAATCTCCTTTGAAGTTGTCGGCATTATCTCCATTATAATCGTCGTTACGACGGTGAACGACAGAAGTATAGTTAGCGAGTATCCCAGTCGCTCTCCACTGTCCGTCGGTAGTAAAAACACCAATACCATACAAAATGACAAGGCGACAGAAGGAATGATGAGGTTTATCACGTAAAATGGGCGGAGACGGGTGAGTTTGAATTTGGCGTGGAACCGTTGGTACATGGTTTCTGGACAGCAAATGGTAAAGTTAATATCTGGCTCAAGACATCCCGCATCGAAATGCCACTCTGGACTGGGTGTGTAAGCGGCTAGTGCTACCTAAAATGACAAATCTCAATGTGAAACAAACGTCTGAATACACGGTAAGATAAAATGGTGGGTATGAATGTATCACTACATGCACCGCACTTTTTTTTTCAAGAGGCCGAGTAGTGTAAATAAAGCGCGTACATCCAATTTTATTAGTAAAATTTAGCAATGCAATCACCAATCTTGATATAATTATCACGTCTATTTGGAAATATGTTCATCGCTTTGAAAAACACAATAAAATGAAATACCTCTGGTGCAAGATTAGCATTTACATCAACGCCATTCAAACCAAAGAATACGAATTGAATTGCGCATTCTTGGGAATCGTAAGGGAACCTCCTTATTGTTACGTCGCACGTGGTGGTCACGTGCAGAGGTAGTACCCAGGTAACAGATCCGTCACTATGCAATCGCATCAGCAGTTCTGTGTTGTCATATCCCCCATAGGTATATTCGTCGGCTCTGTAAATGGATTTGTCATTCATATATTAACAATATTAACATGTTTTCTATCTTTCACATCACTCATCCCTCGGAGAAGCTTGCGAAAAAAAAAAAAAAAAAAAAAAAAAAAAAAAAAAAAAAAAAAAAGACCCCACCTACAGTTGCCTTAATTGAGACGGTGGTATTAGCAACACACTTTGAATATATCTGTTTACCCCACGTGATATTGAGCCGCCACGCGAGCAAACCGGTCTTCGGAATTTCCGACCAGGCCCGACACAAACCGGCATGCACAGTCACAGAAGCAGGCTAGAATCTTTGAGTACAAGCAGAGGACTTTGTTTTCGCATATGCAAAAAGCAGGTTTTCTCACGTCGCGGCTCATTACGTTTTGCAATTATAAGCATAGTCATCGATGGTATCGCCATTGAACGCCTTTGGAACTCATAGAACACGAAGAGATGGTGTACTTCTTGAACATGCTCAAACATACGCCGTACGCTTCCCACTGAGGGTGTTCTAAAAAGATCACCGTGTGGACGATGTCCCCGTGGCAACACAGTAAGATCTCTACCGAAGTAAGGTCGTAGTGCAACCGCTATGGTACACGTAGCCCCATGGCGTTTGCATGGAGATGGTACGGTCCATCGCGATCTCGTCTATCCCGGGATGGCGCTTGTATGTAGAGTGTCATTTATCTTACTGTGCTCCAATATCGTTTGCAAGGCGCTGCCACCGTGGCCGCGATGATCGCGCTCTTGTAGAGCTTTCACTGCGCTCCTGTTGCGTTTGCAAAGTGCTGTCACGGCGTTGAATGGGTTTCTGTGGAGTTTTCATCACGCCAAATAGCGTTTTATGATAAAATCACAAAACTAAATGAAAAATAAGCATATTTTGAATATGACAAAAAACAACCAAACACTGTAGAAGTACGATGCACATTTTTTTCCATAATGTACAGTGAACACCAGCGGGCCGGGTTACTGCTTGCATAAATGCAGGCCCAGCAGATCAAAATGCTGGTATCGCTGCCCACAAAACTGCAAAGACGGATGAAGGAGGGTCCAAAGGCCTAAAATGCTTTTGGTCCGGACACGGTTGGAGGCAGACCAGACGTTTTGAGCATGTAAGTTTTCACAGACGTGTGCCAGAGCGATCTCACGGCGCTCAGGAAAATTGTAGAACACCATGTCATAGGAACGCCGTTTGATCTATTATGGGCTTAACCATATATTTGAGCTGCTACATGGGGAAACCAATAATCTGCATATGCGAAAACAAAGGAGCAGATCAGCTTCGCAGTAACTGCGAAGCTGATCAGCGCCTTTGTTTTCGCTACACGGATGGTACAATTCCTATTCTACTAAATCCGAAATTTCAAGCTTCTAGCTCTTTTCTGTGACAGTACATGTCGGTTTGTGTCGGACCTGGTCGGAAACCACATTGTTGGTTTTCCAACTAGGCGGCTCATATACGAAGTGTACTCACGAGTTTGAGATCATAAACTTCGGCCTCCAAGGCCAGTTGACGTCAAGTGCTGATATATTGGCATAGTCAGATGCGTTCCACACTAGTCGAGAATCTGTCCAATACTGGAATGCAACAAAAATATTAACCATTTCAGAAAATGAGGCCGCGGTACGGTACCAAATGAGCCTGTGCATGCGAAGCCAGCAATTTGGATTTATGACCAGGTCCGACACTAACCAGGCTGTACAGTCATAGAATAATGCTAGAAGCTTGAAACATAGGATATAGGTAAAAGAGTAATTGTGCTATCCGAACGGTGAAAACGAAGGCGCTGATCAGCTGCACAGCTGATCTGCGTCTTTGTTTTCGCATATGCAAATTATTGGTTTTCTCATGCGAAGGCTCAAATACGCATATGCAAATTATTGGTTTTCTCATGCGAAGGCACAAATAAGAAGTAAACTTGTGTTTGTCTTTAGTTATGTTACGTCTACACCGGGCCACCTTCTCACTACGTCCTTACTACGTCCTAAAAAAATTAAGGACGTAGTGAGGACGTGGTACGGTCTTGTAGGACGTGGTAGGAACGTAGTAAGGACGTAGCGAGGTCTTGATGGACGCGGAGGTCTTGGTCAAATTTTGAACATGCTCAAAAGAAACGTGGCGAGGACGGGGTGGAATTAGAACGCAGTAAGGACGTAGTAAGGACGTGGTAAGGACGTAGTAGGAACGTGTAGGACGTAGAAAGAACGTGGCACAAACGTAGTGCGGTCTTCGTGGACGCGATGCATATTTGTTGCAGACCATCAAGACCTCGCTACGCTTCTACTACGTCCTCTCTACGTCCTCGCTACGTCCAGCAAGTTCTCGACAAGACCATACCACGCTTCTTGTACGTCCTTACCGCGTCCTAGAAGACTGCACTGCGTTCTTATCACGTCCTAGCGGTTCCTAACACGTCCTTAGTAGGTTCTTATCACGTTCACACCAGGTTCGAACTACGTCCTCCACATTTTATTAATTTTGTTTTAATTGTCCCGTACCCTCAAGCAATTGCTTTCGCTTTAATTTAAATCATATCGAAATCGAAACATGAACAGAGATGTACTCTTGCAACTTGCTCTCCTTCAAGAACATCATGCCTTCCTTGGTGCACTGGCTGCACTTGTGCTATTTTACAGAGGACAAGATCTTGTTGGGTGCGCCCTTGGCTATCAGCTGAAAGAAGGCTTCAGTGTGGGCATTACGACCGACTACTAGCGGAGTTGAGGATAACATATAAGACTGATTAATATATTTACAGTTAGAACGTGCTGGAAACGTAGTTCGCGCGTGGTATGAACTGCTTGGTCTTTGTGAGGACGTAGCAAGGACGTAGTGGAAACGGGATGAACTTGGTGAGCGCGTATTGAGGACGTAGTGGAAACGTGAAGGACGTAGTAAGGACGTGGTGCGGACGTAATAAGGACGTGGCGGGGACGTAGTAAGGACGTAGTGGGAACTTAGAAATCCGAAATTGTTTCATTTTGACCCCGTCCTCGCCACGTTCTGGAATTTATAGAACGTGGTAAGGACGTGGTGAGAACGTGGTCCAGTGTAGACGTAACATTAATGACTGGACATTCTGATGCGAAAGCCGTTACTGCAATGCTTCTCATTGTTACAATTACAGACCATCATCGAAAATGATCTTTTTTTGAGATATGAGTCAAAGTCGACAGAATGAAAAAATGTATGAAACAAATGACAATCGTTTGTTCAGTGTCTTTCTCTCGATATTTAGGCCTGTCTTCGGAGATTCGCGACGTTACAGAAAGCCGCTCTTGCTATATGCTATGTGCGCGTTATCTTTGCAACATGGTGTCATATATATATATATATAAAAAAAAAACCAAAAAAAAAAAAAAAAAAAAAACGATTTCTTCATTTGTTAAGGCTTGTATTTGCCTATTTAAAATAGTTATTTAGAAATGTAAAAAAGCAGTCTTACCACAGAAATCCAACCGCCTGATACAAGATGTTGTTCTGTAATATCCTATAATAAACAAATCGTTAGGAAAACATGTCCGTGTAATGTATACCCCCTTGAACCCCTCTTTAATATATAATAGCAAAACTGGGGTTTGCAGGCGTATACCTATTTTTCTTATTTTTGCTCCAAAACATCGGTTGTCGGTACTCGTTAGAACCGCCTCGGCGAGGCGGTTCTAACTTGTACCCACAATCTATGTTTTGAGCAAAAATAAGAAAAAAAAAGCAAAACATTTTCTACTGAAAATTTTCAAGTTTTACAACTTAATGGTTTGATTAAACCTCATTTATGTATTGTACGTACAGTAACACGTATGTGTACAATATAAGTATTTTTTTTCTGTCAAAAGCTTTATTACTTTGGAAGCTCCCTCTAATAGGTACAATATACATGTACCGTTTTTGTATAATAAATTGTCGACAAGCAGCTCGTTTTAAACATAATTTTAAATGTTAAATATTAAATTTTTGATTTGTTTCTATTTCATGTCGAAAACACGCCCATGCAATATACAGAAATTTTTAAGTTACCCCTGAATACCCCAGTTTTGCCATATAAAAATGGGGTTCAAGGGGGGGGGGGGTTACATTACACGGAAATATTTTCATGATGTTAGCGCACAGTCGACAAAAGTGTAGAATACCCACGGTCAGTCGTACTGCATGGACAAATGCAAATCTAAATGCGTTTCTATTGGAATATGTGCGCTCGATAGATAGAATACCCTCTAATACCCACTGATTAAAACTTGGACGAACCATGGCATACATACTTTTTTTTAATTTCTGATTCAAATATGAAATTGTGGGTCCTCGTTCGTCAGAACCGCCTCGTCGATGCGGTTCTAACGTGTACCCTTAAATCGATGTTTTGAGCAAAAATGTTAAAAATTATCATTTTTCCTAATGGAATTTTCTTTTTTTTTTAGCTAAAAATCTATGTACACGCATATTGCATGTGCGTGTTTTCTTAATGACATTACTCATACCAGATCTTGAATAGTCATCAGAGCGTACATAATGTTAACATTGGTGGGAGTCTGTGGTTTCACGTCTGCAACATAGCCCGTCTGTAACGCCGTAATTAAGGCTGCTTCTTCCGTGAAAGTGTCATCACCATGGACAACGAATTGGGTGGCAGCTAGAAAGAAATGGATGTGATTGCATTGAAAACAAAGTTGTGCTAGTTTGTTTTGTTGCAAAATGTCCCTGTAGTCAAGAATTCGAATGCACCTGGCACCGCGAAGACAATGTAACAATGAGAAAAGAGCTATCTCAGTATCTTGCTGTTTAGTTTTTTTTTTTTTATAGATTTTATGATCAATCATCATATAGTTTTGCTATCTAGACAAATGTATATAACTCCATCAAAATACTGTTCTTACTTATGTTTTTTTTTTATTATTTTACTCAGAAAATTTAGTCTCATCTCCTGTTCAAACCTAGGGTGCGGGGGGGGGGGGAAGTAACAGCCCTCGTCCGGGATTCAACTTCGGACTTGTTGACTGTGAGTCAACGTCTCTTCAGTTATGTTCGTGCTATACTGAACAAGAGTGCCGAGACAGATTAACTGTGCTATATTTTGTATGGTTATTCTTTTTGGGACTAAAATATTCCATATACATGTATAGTGACCAGGCATTTGGCACTTGGTATTCCGAACTGACCACAGTTATAACAGATAGCAAGATAGCTATTTCCCTTGCACGTTGGTCATCACAGCAAGATATTTCAGTTCTTTTCTGTTGCAAGACACATAGAACCGGTTTTCCGTACCCGATATGACCGACAATAGGATAGATGATACATGTCCATAAAGCATACTCACCACAAATAAAGACAGCACAAAGTAGCCATAACTTTGCTGAAGCCATGCTTATTCCTGCTACTCAAAGATTATGACACCAAACGAAGTATAATACGTGGCCAAGCTAAGGTCATGAATTAATAGAACATACAGTACAATAGGTTTAAAATACTTAAACTATTTAAAAACCCTATTAATTACCAAAGGATTATAGTGGTCATTTGTGTTCTCTTTAATGACATCAGTCTTCTTTATTTTTCATTGCTATTGCTATAACCGTATACTTAAAAACAAGGTTTGTTTTAACCCACATATTCCATGATAATTAATCTCATATTCCATGATAATTAATCTTATATTATTTTTATATTGAATCCCATCAAAAGTAAATCAGAACATTCTTAATCCTTAGCCCTTGTATTGAATGAATTCGATCTGACTTCTCTTTTGACCGCACTAAATTAAACATTTCAAAGAGGTGTGATTTCCGTATAACAACACAAAGACAGTGAAATGATTTTTTGTCGCATTTAATTGATTAAACGTAATATATGGACCCGCAAAGAAAACCAACAATCTGCATATGAAACAACAAAGACGCAGATCAGCGCCTTTGTTTTCGCTACTCGGATAGTACTCGCTACTCGCTTCTACGTAAATCGAAAATTTCAATCCTCCAGCCCTGCTTCTTTGACTGTTCAGGGCGATTTATGTCGGACCTAGTCCGAAACCAAAAATGTTGGTTTTCTCATGCAGCGGCTCTTATATCAGAATTGATTGAGTTCATTAGCGAATAATCAAACTCCTAAGCATTGTGTCCTTTTTATGGGACATCAGCATACAGGATAGTCCCAGATGTGACGTCACAGAACGCGGCGTCCCATTTGACACTATTCTGTTTGCTTAGGCCGCGATTTTTATCAAAAATGGAATAAAGATTGAAAATCACTCCTGGTCCCCTAAAAATGACAGTGGACTCATCCAAATTATAATGATGGGAAAGTCTATTCGTCATGAATGGGTTAACGCAACTCGACTAGGCCAACGTTGTAATATAACTCGAATTTGTAAGCATGTCGCTAACTTTTGGCTTCGTTATCCGTTATGCTGGCGTCATACCACACAATGGCCTCACGAATATGAAATTTTGAATTTCGCGCGATTCTCGTCACGACTTTGGTAAAAAGTCAATTTTGAGCCGACGCATGTACGAAGCCTGCCGATGGTCACACGAATACGACACGATTATTCCCAAAGCACTCACGGACCATAAATATATGAAGTGGTAGTTTTGCATGCGATGTTGATGCGAATGGTACACGATGACTTCACGATGACTTCACGAAACCGTGAGATGTAAAATGTATTCCCGAAAGTGTACCGAAGGCATAATGCGACTTCCCGATGTTATGTAAAAAGCTGAGACTACACAGTGATACTGAGAACACAGCGGCTTTGTCAGTTTCTTTATTTTAAAAATAAAACTGGAAATGCTTCCTAAACCAGAAAGAGGGCGCGGGAAGAAGATTGCGCCAGTCAGCTCCAGTCCGAAATTCCCCTCCATTGTTCAACTCCAAGAATCCACTCTAATACTCCAGTCCATGACTCCACTCAAAACCTCCAATCCATAAAATACACGGTGCCTATACTGTAGGCGGGAGATTGAACGAGCCCCTTTGTGTGCAAACATTATCTCATTTAAGAAAGCGTTTTCATTTGTACAATTTGACGTCCACGGTAACCGTGACTGTAATGTCAGTTACTTACAACACTGTTCAAGCTTCTTGATGACAGTATGATTGTGTTTTAAATCCATCTTTCGTATGAAACTAACGCAAAACTGTCCTTGAGTTAGTAAATAAAACGCTCGTTTGTCGAATACTGCAATGGGTACTACTTTACTAGAAAGAAAACCGGGTGCTCAGAAAAGTAAACAAACCAAACACATGTACCTGTAAGAGATGGTGTTGCTCCTACATGATGTGTTTATTATCATGTTAAGAAGCAGTGCTGCAGTCTTCTTCATACTGATTGTCTTGTCTTCGAAATACGACATGATCTTTGTCAGAATAGAATGAACAGTTCTCAACTTACATGTAAGATTTTCTGAGAAAAATTCTGTGTGGATGCTAATTTTTGTGTGTCCACGTTACCGTTATTGGAAACTCAGAAAGAATAGTTTTGGTTATTATCGTGTACCCATCGAGATGTCATCGTGTTCTTTTTTTTTTTTCAGATATGATGCTTAATCGATGGCGTTGCGATGGCTATACGATGTCGTGTTGCCTTCGTAACATAATCGGGCAACATCGCGCCTTTTTCGTAAATGCCTTCGTGTAGCAGAACTTAGCCGATGGTGCCGATGATCTCACGACAGAAGTACGATGTAGTCCCGATTTGATAAGATGGCCTCACGATCGCTTTGCAAAGGCCAAGATGTACACACGAATTCAACACGAAATCGAACCTTCATGTGTCCTTCGGAAATTTATTTATTTTATATGTCAAAGATTTTGGTGTCGCTCGCGATGGTACTGTCGAAGTCTTAAACATCTCCCGACGGACATACATGTAAGATGGGTAAAGATGCACTCACGAATTGCCAGATGTCTTCACGATCCGTTTCGAACTTGAAAATTTACATAATCGTGGGTCCATCTTGCGTCAAAATCGGCTATGTGTGACGCCTACATTAACTTAAACGGAAAAAACGGTACAATGCCGGTGAAAGGGTGAGACGACAATAAACATTGTGACAGTTGTATCAACATTGCTGTATTAATTAATTTTACTATAGTTCTCGGACGACAGAGTAGACTTACGTCACAGGCTTACCATTATACATATGAATGAAATGAATGTATTTGGCCAATAGGATCAGGGGTGTCATTCATAATTGTGACGAAAGTCTACTACGATCGCCCGGGATCTATACACATAACAACGGAATCTCACAAATCGAAAACTTTGATGTAAAACACAGCCTGATTGGTAGAGAACGCGTCGCAGGTTTCGGATAAATTCAATTTACCATCATTAAATAAAGAGTAAAGAACCAACGATTGCAAAGACACGATTGACAGTGTCCTCGTTTACTCAAATTACTCGTCTTTGTTTTGTTAGCATAAGGTCTAAAATGTCTGTTTCACTGTACATAGAATTTAATCCACAATTCTTTGACAACCACAGAGACATCTCCTTCCTCCTATCCATTGCTGGGAACATACTGGCTACAATTCTGTTGAACCGCCTGAATATTAATCTTGAGCAGAAGTATCACAGAAAGTCAATGTGCATTCAGAAAAGACAATGGGACAATAGGCATGATCTTCACAGCAAGACAGCTTCAGGAGAAATGCCAAGAACAGAATGTAGATCTGTACAATAGTCATGACGTTTGTCGACCTCACAAAACTTTTGACAGTTGTAAGGTGGCTTGAAGAAACACTACAAAAAGGTACAAGTAGGCAAAGATCAGGAAAAGGCGCAATCAGAAAAAGATTCCCACTCCAAAAACCGATAGGTCACTGGCCAGATATGGTTCCGCTCCCCCCAGGGGGAATTTTGCAGACCATGATTTTCATATAGCCTGATGTCTAAGAAGTTTTTTGAAACATGTTAGCCCTCTGTAAAGTATAGCGTAATCGTGTAACATCGAGTTACATACGTTACCTACAGAAAATCTAAATATTACTGTTGAATTTAAATATGCCATAAAAATTAAAATAAACATTGCTCTATTGATCAAAACTGGGTTTCAAATAATAGCAGACATTCTTAGCTACAGTATGAGACCTTTGATTTTCATGTCACTCTGTCACAGTATAACATATGTAACATTTTTTTTCACAAAGTTCATCTTAAATGTATGTGTAGCTAAGTTATCCTTTTGTGGGTCTGCACCCCGTTAAACGGAATCGCGAAGACCATGATTTCCATATAGCCTAATGTTTTAAACGGTTTTTGAAATATGTTAGCCCTCTGTAAAATATAGCATAATCGTGTAACATCGAATTACGTACGTTACCGACCGAAAATCTATTTTTACTGTTGAATTTAAATATGCCATAAAATTAAAATAAACAGTTTTTATTGATCTAAACTGGTTTTCACATAATAGCAAATATTCTAAGCTACAATATGAAATCTTTGATATCAATGTCAGTCAATCACAGTGTAACTTATGTAACATTTTGTCACAAATTACAATTTAAATGCATATGTGAAGCTAAGTTATCCTTTTGTGGTTCTGTGCCCCATTATAATTTTGTAGACCATGATTTTTATATAAGACTGATGTCTAAAACGGTTTTTGAAACATGTAAGCCCTCTGTAAAGTGTAGCGTAATCATGTTACACCGAATTACATACGTTACCTACCGAAAATCAAAATTTTAACGTTGAATTTGAAAATGGATTAAAAATGAACATTTTTCTATTGATCAAAATGGTTTTGAATAATAGCAGATATTCTTAGCTACAATATGAGACCTTTGTTGTTTATGCCAGTATGTCATAATGTAACGTATGTAACATTTTTCACAAAATTCATTTTAAATGCGTATGTGAAGCTAAGTTATCCTTTTTGTGGTCTTGCTCCCCATTAGAGGGAATTTCGCAGACCATGGTTTTCCTATAGTCTGATGTCTTAAAAGATTTTTGAAACATTTTTGCCATCTGTAAAGTGTAGCATAATCATGTTACATCGAATTTTATATGTTACCTACCGAAAATCTTTTTACCATTAAATTTAAAAATGAAAACAAAATCAAAATAAACATTCTACTATCAATCAAATCTGGCAGACATTTTAGCTACAATATGCCACATTTGATTTCCATTTCAGTTTGTCTGTGAGTAACATATGTAACATTTTTCAATTTAGGAAGACAAATCATGGTATTCATACTAAAGTATATTGATTTACCTTTCATCATCCTAAAAACCTTTGGAACACTGCAACATTATTTAGTGTTGTAGTTATTAGCTTATATACATATACATATATGTACACATACACCCCATACTACTCTCCAGGAGTCTTTTTTATAATGTGTTGAATGAAGCAGTGCAACAAATAAGGCTTGATTAGCATGCTACCATAATGCCAAAGGTAACATATGTAACACCAAAATACTTTTTCCTATTACTGAATCTAAAAATTGAGTGACATAAACATCAGATTTCCATGTAAATACAAAGCAATGGGAAAATGTATAATGAAGTCTGCCGAAGAAGTTCCACACACTGTACACCTTCTGACATAACATATACAACACATAGCAAATCTAAACAAAATCAGTAACATAAGTAAAATAATGGGAAAAAAAACTTTCTTGATGTAAAAAATGAAAAGTGTTGAATTTCAGCATTTTATATGATTCTATAGATTCATGGCCAATCTTTTTCATCTGTGTCAGCCTCGAACACCTCATCTAACAAATATGTCAACACCTTAATCAACAGTGATCAGCAGCTGATCACCATCCTACTTGGCACTCTGATTACAAAAAACAAATCTCAACCAGTTTCCCAGGTTCAATTTTAAAAGCTGCCTTTTTTTCCATTCACATTCAATGTCCTCTCCTAACAGTTTTCATCCACTGTCTTAAATGTTTCAAGGTTCTTAGCGTTATGCATTTAAGCTAATGCAAGCTCAAATCAGTGTCATCTGAAACAGCACATTGATGACACTATCACTTCTTATAACCAAATTTAGTGATGCTGTTGTATGCATTTTGACAATGGCAGCTTGTTGAAGACATGTTCGGCCAATTCTTCAAGTGAATCTGGAATCGGTTTTAAACTTATGAGCTTTGCAGTTCTACATGACAGAGTCATTTGGTCTATTGTTACATGTTTTCTGCCTAATTCCAAATTGTGTAGGGGTGTGGACTTGTCTGTCTGGGTTGACATGCCAGCCGTTGCTACTAGAGACCATGGTACAGGACCTAAAGGATACGAAAGTTTCAGTTCGAGGTCAGCATCATGCTCAACTGCAAGAAACATGCGCTGGCCGAACATTCCTTTCAGCTTTAATCTGGGTTATCTGATTTTGGGAATTTGTTCCCTTCTTTGTGACTTAAAATTCTGTAAAGGGTTTTTTATTTGATTTATTGTGTTTCACTGGGTTATGAAATCCAGTGGATTTGTCAACTTGATGAAGTGTTTTACCACTTTAAGTGTTTAAGCAGATCTTGTTCCACATCCAGCTTTGCTGGTACACCTGATGTCAGATTGTCTAGTTGACTGGGAGTATCATCTAGGCAAAATAAGAGAGTGAAGCTGGATAATGCACAAATGACATGCTTGACATATTGTTCACTTCTTTATAGTTGTGCTGTTCCTTAGAATGTCTTTCTAAATTGACACTTCATCATTACTCATTTCAGTATGTTGTAATGTGGCTTCAACATACAACGTAGTGCAGGTAGCATTCTGATTGCCAGGCTTTGAAACTGCTGGTCATCACAAAAAGGGAATGATATTTGGTAATAAAATGTGTATCACACTGATATGCCAATGGTACATATGTCTCTAGATTCCCATTGTCATAAGGATGATTCAACAGTTTTGTTTGCTATTTCTGCAGCTGCTGTTGTATCATGTAGTGACCCTGAAAAGTCTACCGATACATCATCCTGTTGTGGTCCAGATAATGTTCATTTTGGTCCTTTGAAATCAGCAAGGATATAGTAAGAAAGCAAAAATTCTTTATCAGTCAAGACTCATTTTCTGTATATGGAGCCAAAGTGAAATACTGTTATTTGTGAAAATTTTTAATAGGATAGTGGATGCAAATACTAGTATTGACCGAGGGAGCCAAATATTTTAAATTTTGGTCAGTAGTTTGCCAAATTTAGAAGGTCATTGAGGAGGCTTGAGCAGCCAAAACCGTGGTATGTATGGCCTATCCCCTTTCTCACGAATATGTCTGTTGCTCTTAAAGGATCCCAGTTTTAATTTATTTATATTTACAGTTCATCCATAAAATTTTCTTATCAATTTGGCCTGAAACAAAGAATGTGGGTACTCCTTTTATGGGCACAATTCCACATTTTGTCTTCAAAGATTACCATTTGTGTCAAAAACTGCTCCAAACAAGTCCATGCAAGTCTATGAATCAAGTAAAACGCTTCTAAAGTACATTTATATAATATATGTAAATTTACAGTAACGTATGTAACGACACAATCCTGTTAAAGATGTCCTTATTGTTTGCACATCATTCATTTCAACATACAATTGTGCGATAATGTCACAATAATAGTATTACTTGGTAAGGATAACTTGGTGAAATCTACTTGGTGAGCTCAGTTGCAAAATAAATCAAGCCTGTCACATTTTAAAACAACATTGTAACACATGTTTATGAGCCCGAAAATCAGAATAAATATTATAGCAGAAGTCATTGTGCTTTTAAAATGCTTAAAATGCTGACCTTTGCAATTGAAAATAACAAAAACACATGTTCCTGCATGAAAAAGGATGAAAACATACAATACCATATATTGTAACGTATGTAACATGCTGTTACATATGTAACATACCTTGGATTAAAGCAAATAATTTCAAAGGCTGATTAGTGATGTTATGAGAACATTTAAGGCCAAAAGCAAACATGGAATTGGTTTTGAGGGTACTTGACCATTGATACCAAACGCTCATTTAACGAAATTTTGGTAGCGTATGTAATTTTGATGTAACATGGTAACGTGACACTTCTCAGAAAGCTAATATGTCTCATTGTGTGGCTTAGATATTGCCCTATAAGGAAATCATAATGGCCAAAATTCCCCCTGGGGGGGAGGTGGTGTATAGCCATCCCAAGGACTACGAGGTGGGGAAAAACAAAACTAACAATCAGGTACTTCAATACCATGAAAACACTTCGTAAGTCGAATAAGCAGCTATTTTCCCAATAGGTGGCCACTCAGTTACCTTAACTTAACTAAAAATATGAAAACATACATGAGACGCCAACAGCACAAAAATATTTTAAACACCAAGACATAAAACAAAAAGAACACCACGGAAGTATCGACTTGGAACGATCAGTAACACAAAGTCACCCTCAAAGCCTCTCTTAATGATTTCGACATACCAGTTGTCACACCGTACATACGGCTCGTCAAATTCCAACTGGTACGTAAAATTCCAGATGTTTATGTCAGCGCGTGCGTTTTGGCGGCTAAATGATTTTTGTTGTTTTTTTCTTGTTTTAGTATACTTTAGCTAATGGCTTCAAAAGAAAATAATAATCGGCAGTCATGTGTGGACCTCCACGCATCTGTACATACAGGTGTCATGGTCAGCTTAACCGTGGATTGGCGAAGACATTGCACGAAAGTCTTTTTTTTTTTTTTTTTTTTTTTTTTTTTTTTGTCCGCACCTCCTCCCCATCGGACACCAGTACACAACCTGACTTTATTTATTTCACTTATACTAATAACAGTGGCATACTATATACAAAATTACAGAATCGACTATCATCAGACGTATGTATGTATGTATGTATGTATGTATGTATGTATGTATGTATGTATGTATGTATGTATGTATGTATGTATGTATGTATGTATGTATGTATGTATGTATGTATGTATGTATGTATGTATGTATGTATGTATGTATGTATACAGCTTATGTATGTATACAGCTTATGTATGTATGTATGTATGCATGTATGTATGTATGTATGTTGACATAAACCTGTAAGAAGGTTGAAAGGAGGGTACAGTAAATTATCCAGTTCCGGGTCACTTTTTTTTCGAAGTGGTTTCCAGATAATTGCTCAGAGCAAATTAGGTTTCGACCTTCCCATTAGAAAGTATAATCCTTCTTCTAAATAATGAACTTCAATCTTATTAATTGTGAATATTCTGTGTGCCATACGAAGGCTTTGAAGCAGACCACCAATTTATCCAGTTCCGAATCATTTGTCCAGTTCCGAATCACTTGCGATAATTTTTAAACAAGAAACTCTCTGGCGCTATTGCGTTATGATTTTGAGTTTGTAGCTTCATTACTTCTTTATAAAACAAGACTTACACACAGTTTACCATTTCAGATAGAAAAAGTGTCCAAAAACTGTGTACATGTATACGACGTATAACTTACGTTCTGGGTATTGGCGTCAATCGAAAACAAATACATGTTCTATGTCGATAATGGCGTAAATGGTTCCAGATTTTTGCAGTTAAGTGCTGGTAATCATGGGCTGTGCATTAATTATTTTCATTTTGTTTGTTTGTTTGTCTGTTTGTTTTGTTGTTGACGTTTTATGAGTTTAACTTTCACCTGTTTGATTAACATTGAATTTTAAACACAGCTTTAATGTTGCACAAACAGGGATATCTAACAGGAGTATGTCAACTAGACTAGAAATCCAGACAGCATGTTTTGTTCGCGATGCAGATCGACTGCACAAAGAATCACCTGCGTAAGGAAACGACCATTTGAATTTTATTATTGGGGGGTGGGGGGGGGGGAGGGTTGAATAAAAAAAAAAAGACGCTTTTAAGTGAGGGCCTTTCGGAACCTGAATTTTATGGTGACTTGGTTTACAAATTTAAGAAACTTAAAGGAATAAATGATTTTTCTTTTCAGTTCAGAAAAATCATAACACGTTACAGACGTATAGGTTATAACTTGAATGTTATGCGACAGTCTGCATGCTTAGTTTTTAACCCAATCATGGCTGATAACTATGCTGCCTTCTTTAATTGCACGCCGGTGGGTCGGGCGTCAGACTCTATGATGGCCCCGACTTAAAGCTATTCATTTTAGTTGGTTGGGGCCGGAGCTTCTTGTCTCTTGCTTGGCCCACCGGGGTCCAACTGGTGTTTTTTTCTTTTGCTCCGGAGTTAGTAGGTTATTCGGCGCCCAGGGATCTCCATCGTCGGGCAGCTTACTCAATCTGTGAGTCCTGAGGATGTTTATCATGATTTATTTGTTTGTTCTTGATGATTCATTGACTAGTTAGAGATTCACCACGAGGACCGAAGAACTAACTAAATGTTATGAACAACTGCAGAAGCTGAGGGTGAGGTTAGGTACCTGTAAAACCGGTTTAAGCCCGCCAGTAACTTTGTGTTACTGATCGTCCCAAGTCGATACTTCTGTGATGGTTCTTTTTGTTTGTTTTATGTCTTGGTGTTTATTTTTTGTTTTTTTTTTTGTGCTGTTGGCGCCTTATGTATGTTTTCATATTTTTAGTTAAGTTAAGGTAACTGAGTGGCCACCTATTGGGAAAATAGCTGCTCATTCGGCTTACGATATGTTTCATGGTATAAGTACCTGATTGTTAGTTTGGTTTTTTCCCACCTCGGTTTTTGGAGTGGGAATCTTTTTCTGATTGCGCCTTTTCCTTATCTTTGCCTACTTGTACCTTCCAATTTGGCCGAAAAACGTATCTAGGACAGAGTAAATTCTATTTTACTATCTTACGTATTGCAATATATACCAATAAAAAGACAGGTCCGCGTCGTGAGAGAAAAATAATATCCAGGCCGGAAACATCCCAGCACCCCCCCCCCCTACTTCTTAAAATTCATTCATTTATTTATCTATCTATTTTGGGTCAGTTTACGTCCCTTTTAAGATCATTTAGCTCATATGAGACGAGCCAGTCAGTTGGTGTGGTGAAAACGGGCGAACCCCGAGAAAAAAAAAAGGAAAAAAAAAACAAAACTGGCAAATCTTCAAGCAGAACTTGTCTCACATGAGCCCACAACAAACACAGCGGTGAGACGATCGAATGAAACGCGTTAATGAAATCAGCTCTTCACCACTCGGCAACAGGGTGGGGGTGGCATTCATTCATTTAGTTAAGTTTTGGTAACTGAATAGCCACTTTTAGGGAAACAGCTACTCACTAGACTACTGTGTCAAAAGAAGAAATCAAAATAATAGATAGAACAATTTTGAGAGAGAGAGAGAGAGAGAGAGAGAGGATGAGAGAGAGAGAGAGTTGCTGCTAGATTCCTTATATGAGGACCAAAAAGCATAACTCGGCGCTCAACGTGAGGATCGAACTCAGTGGCTGTCCTTCTTGGCTTTGTTGTGTGGTTATATTTGAAGCACGTTTAGTTTAGGATGTCAGGGCATCCTAACTTGGGACTCATTTTTTTTTATTCAGTTTAACGTCCCTTTCGTGATTATTTCAGCTCATATGAGACGCGCCAATCAGTAGGTGGGAAGAAAACGGGAGAACCCCGATAAAAACAAAACCACCTGACACGATCGCAAGCAGAACTTGGTTTGTCTCACATGGCCAGAGCGGGGTTCGAACCCACACTAGACACAGCGGACGTTGGGCACAAGTCCCATAAAATGGGGGCAAAGTCCTGACATGACCTTAGCTGTGGACTAGAACGTTAAGCACCAATTCAAACAAACTGCATTGCAAATGAAAGACTGTGGTATTGTGGCGACACGCACGCGCGCACACAGACACACATCAAATAAAATACTTACTGAGATTTAAACACTCCCCTCTCAGTTCCTTTAGGTTTAGCGCTAAGACGTGTACTGCGATATTAATAGATTTACGAGTACATGTACTATGTCGACACCATTAATTTTTACTGACCCGAAACTAGCTAAATTGATAGATAAAATTAACAAGCGCCTACGCAACAGAAAATCAATAAATGAAGTTCAGTTTTCCTGGTGTGTTATAATTAATGTTGGAATGCATGTTGGAACCAAAAGTGTAAAAAAATAATGTTCCAGGTTCATGCATTTTGCGGAAACCTGCAAACTGCGGATAATTACACAAGTGCAATATACATTCTAATTCGACAGGTCATCTCGAAGAACAGATTTATTTTTAGCATGCAGATAAGTTTTCAAAATCTGACTTCGTGCAGAGGAAGAGAAAAAGATAGACTTCATGACCATACAAAATATTTGTTTTTTAATAAAACAGCTGCAGTGTAGTTCGTGACGATACGACCACTTGATTCGGAACTGGATAAGATTCGAAACCGGATAAATTACTGTATGTGTATATATTGTTAATTACATGTATGTATGTATGTATGTATGTATGTATGTATGTATGTTGACATAAATTTGTAGTAAGGTTAAAGGAAGGTATCTATGGTGTTAATTGTATGTATGTATACAGCTTATGTATGTATACAGCTTATGTATGTATGTATGTATGTATGTATGTATGTATGTATGTATGTTGACATAGACCTGTAAGAAGGTTGAGAGGAGGGTATGTGTCTATATTGTTAATTACATGTATGTATGTATGTATGTATGTATGTATGTATGTATGTATGTATGTATGTATGTATGTATGTATGTATGTATGTTGACATAAATTTGTAGGAAGGTTAGAGGAAGGTGTCTATGGTGTTAATTGTACGTATGTATGTATGTATGTATGTATGTATGTATGTATGTATGTAAAAATTATGTATGTATGTATGTATGTATGTATGTATGTATGTATGTATACAAACAAAAGCAAATATGTATGTATGTATGTATGTATGTATGTATTTTACGTGTGCGTGTGCAAATAAGTATGTATACAATCTATTAAAAGGAAGTTTGTATGTATGTATGTATGTATGTATGTATGTATGTGTGTATGTATGTATGTATGTATTTTACATGTGTATGTATGTATGTATGTATGTATGTATGTATGTATGTATGTATGTATGTTAACAAAGGAAATTTGTATGTATGTATGTATGTATGTATGTATGTATGTATGTATGTATGTATGTATGTATTTTACATATGTATGTATTTTACATATGTATGTATGTATGTATGTATGTATGTATGTATGTATGTATGTATGTATGTATGTATGTATGTATGTATGTATGTATTTTTACATGTGTATATGCAGATAAGTATATAAAATCACATTAGGTAGGTATGTTAGTGTAAAGTTGTTTCAAGATGTGTGTAGATTGGTTGGTAATAATTGTGTGTGTGTGTGTGTGTGTGTGTGTGTGTGTGTGTGTGTGTGTGCCATTACTGATAATGTAAATATTGTATGCATGAGCTGCATGTATGTGACCAAGTAGTTACAAAATGATTTGTTGGTATCATTATCTCTTTGTGTATTGAGAATAAAGCATTGTCTAAACTTCCTAACGGTAAGAAAAACTTCTTAACGGTAAGAAATTTCGCGCGAATCGCGTTTGCAGGTTCACACCGTTCATCCAGATACAACAAACGCGGAAGGGTCTGCTAAACGCGGATATAAACAACTGTATCGCAGGAATACACAAAGTAAGAAAACATCAACATATAGCCTATAAATTATTCCTATATAAAATCTGTTTATGCAGAGCTGATGCGAACTGGTTTATCTTGAAAATGGTACCGTATCACAGCAAAAGATTTGTGTAAACTATAAGCGATTTTAATTCATAAATTACTATTTTTTCGCCTTTTTTCCTATTCTTTCGATATTTGTAGAATTAGTGTGTTTGGTTTCGTTCAAATATCTCTTCAAAACTAATTTTCGACATCTATTGAATATATCTACACCAAGCATCAAACTGGAAAAGATTTTGTGTGTGTCGAAATCCACGTTTAAAAATCGGCCTAGATTGTTTCAAGGTACAACCTACCACGGACGTTGATACAACACAACGCGGATGATCCAAATAATTTGGGTAAAACAAACTCGGATTCGAAAACCTGGTTTTAACCTGCAAAACACTGGCAGAACGTTTTTTAAATAAAATACAATGAAGAATGCTAGATTTTTATAAAGTAAACGTGCTATAAATGCATCATGTTGGCTTCTATAGTTGGTTTTATCGAATTCGGGGGGATCCTGGAATGGCAACATTTAACGTCATATTGCATTCTAACATGAATGATACCAAACTGCGCCCATGTCATACCCTTCGAAAGTTGTAGATACAGAAATTGGACATATAAGTCGTTTCACTCAAAATGATTTATTTTGCTTTCGAACTACAAAGACATCACACCCTTAAAATAAAAACTTAGATCCTTTAAGAGCAGTGAGCATATTAATGAGAAAGGTGATGGGCCATACCGCGGTTTCTGCTATTTAAGCTTCATCAGTGACCCTTAAGGTTTGGCAACATGGAGCCAAAATGAATTACTGTAATTTAAAAAACTTTCAAGAAGGTAGTCATTTTATCCTAGGTACCAAACTCCGTTTTGAAATGAGCTAATATGCGAAATTCGCGTTTATTCAACAAAAGCTTTCCTTAGGAACTGGTGAACCTGTTGGTGTTACTTTTATGACCAGTCTCCCAGCCCATAAACACGGAAGAACTTTGATGAAACTTTAAAAAGCCCATTCGTGGAATATTTGATGTAAGGGGCGCCCGGATAGCTCAGTCGGTAGCGCGTTTGGCTTCTGACTAGCTGTGTACCTCTGCCGTGTAGGTTCGAATCCCACTGGCGACGCAAGTAAAAATTATCAAATATTGAAAAAAACTATCAATGGTTCCCGCATCGGTATGTGCCAATGGTTTGACTATCACCTTCCGGGCGCGGTGGTTTCACAGGGTATTTCCTGACCGAACGTCGAGAAATGCCCTGGCTTTCCCCCACCACTAGACAGTCGGCGTCTAAGAAGCAGAATTGCTTATATTAGCTAAGTAGAAATGGCTAGCTTGACGTCTGTCTCTAGTAAGTAAGTAAGTAAGTAAGTAAGTTTGTATAGTGCAAATACTTTGACACTGCCCGTCATACTCCTAACAATATATGACAATTTGCTTCACGTGACACTGGAAAACATGTCTGCCAATTTTATGGTTTTTACAAATTTTCATCACGTGAGGTCAAAAATCACGGTCAAAGTATTTGTACGTCATAACACGTATTTTTCAGTTTTCTATTGTTATGCATGAAATATTTGCAATCATTGCAAACTGGACATCGTTTGAATAAATCTCTAGAGCGCTGATATTTCATTACCGCTTAATCATTCGATCATCTCACCGTTGTATTCGTTCGAGACCCATACGGGGCACATGTGAGACAAGCCAAGTTCTGATTGCGGGTGTGCCAGGTGGTTTTTCTCGAGGTTCTCCCGTTTTCGCACAATCTACTGATTTGTCAGTTTCATATGAGCTGAAATTTTTGTGCTGTTTGCACCTTATGTGTGTTTTCAAATTTTTAGTTAAGTTTGGGTAACTGAGTGGCCACCTATTGGGAAAATAGCTGCTCATTCGACTTACGATATGTTTTCATGGTATAAGTACCTGCTTGTTCATTTAGTTTTTTCCCGACTTGGTTTTTGGAGTGGGAATCTCTTTCTGATTGCGCATTTTCCTGATCTTTGCCTACTTGTACCTTCATATGAGCTGAAATAATCTTGAACCTGCCTGGTTCGCCCCACCCACACCCCCGACCTCGCCGAATCAGGAGATGCCACGTTGCTATAAGTTTTATTCTGTCATTACGTACAGGATCAACAGCCAATGTCATATAGGGACGGTCAGCCATTATTTTCACACCAAAAGGCTTCCAGAGGCATGATTACCAATCACAAATAAGTTCTGCTCTTCTTAAATCTACGTAATCTATGTGCTTTGGTATTCATAATTTGTTTTACATGTTGTCACAAAGGGCCTTTCACATTTAGTCTTCCACTTCACCACACTTAAGAGTGAGAAAAACAATCTGACAAATATCAGTATTCTTGGCCTTATCTTCATGAAAGAAATGCATCCATACACCGTAGGTTTTGCATGTAATAATCTACAGACATTCGAAGTAGAGTTGGTGTTTGAATAAGAAAGGCGAAGCTTTGTTTTGTTTGAATTGATGCTTTACATTCCAGTCAACAGCTAAGGTCATATCGGGACGTTGCCTCCACTTTATGAGACTCTTAACCAAAATGAGGATGTCATGACACCCAACAAGTGCTTCAAATATAACCATCCAACAAAGCCAAAAGGGCTTATATGTGCGGATGGTTCGACTTGAAACCACTTTTCCTGGGCAGGCTCAGACCTGAGCGGTTAACCAGTAATCAGATACCTAGTCAGCATCGTACACGCTTTGACTGGAGGCACAAGCAGCCCATCTATTTCTTTAGGCCCCAATGGGCGGGGCCCATATTTCCACCCGACCACCCTTATCTGACACTTTCAAACTGCATGCTAAGGCCTTTAATTGTCAAATTTAAAGAGCGAAAACAAAGGCACGGACAGCTTCTCGGTTAACGTACATGTAGCTGCTTCATAAAACATATAAACATATATACCTAATGCTGTGGCCAAAGCGTAGTCAAAGTGCTCATCGGCGTGTGGTTTTATCACGCCATAATTGGTATTCAACCAATCATCTATGGACTCTATACCATTTAAAGTTGGTTTTAACAATGACTGCAGCCAGTTTTCCTTAAAATAAGATCAGAATTTGGTTTTTATCATCCGTGTCGGTTGTACCGAATGGTCCGAGTTTGTTTCACCTGCTTGAGAATTTGAACCGTGGTATGTTGCACCATATTAAATGATAGTGCTCACTTTCAAAAAGTTCTTATTCTCTTTCTAGAATTTTGCGAGAGTTCTCGTAAAGGCAACACTTGAAGCGATCCCCGATCCTCCGAAAAACACCAATTTGGCCATATTTTCGTGTTTTAATAATGATTTACAGACATTCCTACCAAGAATTTTCGCTTTTCGTGCAGCCAAGACAGATTTAGAAGCCTATATTTCTCAAACTAATATAATTTGTAAGGCAGGATTTTGGGCAAACATTTTCAAAGTGATGTACTTTTTCACTGTATGTCAAACAAAAATCAACTCGGTCGATATTCGATATAATTAAAGATAATAAATACTCACTCTTTTTTCTCGCCGTCTAAAATACTATTGTTTACATCCGCGTTTAGCAGACCTTTCCGCGTTTGTTGTATCTGGATGAACGGTGTGAGGTTGTGCTTAAGACATGTTGATTGTCTTCGGCATCTGTACTCCTGAATCATAAGCCTCCGTAGGAGAAAGAACATCGGCGGGCCTGGAGACCAAAGCTGTTGCTCCTACAAAGCCTATGATACCCGAGTCAAAACACCGAAGTCAATCTATGTCTCCCTCTCCTCAATTAATTTAGCTTTTATTTTATATATAAAAAATTACAATTTATTCACTTATACATTAAATCATTAATTTTTTAAGTGTTTCCTTAATTAAGAATGTTCGATTGTAGGTTTTGTGGTCTTGATCATCTTCGAAGTTGGTCTGTACTATGTGCTAGTCTCGGTACTAGGTCATATCTGTGCAGCAGCATCGCATCTGAAACAAAATAGCGTACGAGTTCTAGATATATATTAAATCTTAGACCAGTATTGAATATTATTGATTTAAGTTATAAACCGGGTAAAATATTAGTTTTACAAAAAGCCGTCTCTTGCCAGCACAGATATCGGATTTTCCGAATCTAAATTTAGCCTGTGACATATATTGCTCATCTTCGCACTACTTTCTCGTTATGCTCGTGGCGCACAGGCACTTGTAGCACAAAAATACACCCCCACCCTTTCTATATATGACATATATAGAAAGGGTGGGGGCACACCTCCATGCTACAAGTGCCTGTGTCGTGGCGTGTGTATTGCGATGATCACATAGTCAAAACGTTTGTGTGTCAGTAGGGATGTTGCGGATTTATTTATAATATTCATTCTGGAGTTATTTTTGCCAAATCAAGCCTGTGTGTATTTTCAGTTTGTTTATCGATGTTTGTTAGTGCGTGTTTTGTGCAATTGTTTTAGAATAGAAGGATTAAAACTTGGGTTTTCTTATCGCATATCGTCTGATCGTATCCTCCTCGTCCGTCTGTCACTTTGAGTGGTTTTATTCACGTGGTGGGCCTCAGCTGTCGTTCTGGATCATACCTGAAACACATATAGTAATGGTAGATTTCTCCCGGGATGAGTGAACCCTAAACCGTATGATGTCCGTGCGAATAGTCATATATGGAGAATAGAACCTAAAGCACACAGAATATACAGCGGGCAGAAAACCTCTGTGCTCGCCTTCTGCCGTGTGCTATTACCAGATAAACACAGTTACAAGGCCACCTTAGAGGGTAAGAACCCAATTTTACTACAGTGGCGACGAGGCAAAACTCGGTAACCTGTGAATTTCTGGAAATTTGAAATTGTCATTGGTTTTCGTGACCTGAGTTTATTTGCAGGGGAATAAAGACCGGCCATTCAACGTATTGAGGAAGTCTACGGGAATTGGACCGTGATATTCAGGTGCAGATTAAATGCAGATTGTGAAAACTTCATAATTTTTGTATTTTTGAATATTTCTATTAAAGTTTTCAACTTTGGCAAAATTTAGCCTATTCTAAAAACCATACGAAATTTGCATTATTTCAGGCTACAAAAATTATTTTGTTATTTCAACAACAAACCAAACTTATTTCAAAAGGATATAATTTTAGAAAATTTCTTCGACCTTGAGAGAAAGACATACAAGGGGATAAAGACCGATTGTTTTGAGCAGGGATTTTGCACAGACAAACGTGATATCCAATGGTTGTATTGATTTTTCATGGTTTTGGAAATATAATCATAATTTGTTGAAAATTTGGCACATTATTTTCTTTGTAAATTAATTTACAAGAAGCTTTGGATATTTTTCTTGATCTTTCTAAATTCTAAAATTTTGGCTTGTACTTTTGAATATGATGAATTTTGATTTTTTGACATTGCACCATGGAACAAATTTCTGAGCGCTAACCACGAGCTCCAGCCAAAGCAGTCAAAATGGCATATCAACACCAACATTTTGGCTCTGTCAATCCATGGAATGCAACAAGGTGCTCCCCCGAGTCCACTTCTTTTATACAAAGTGGGGGAGAGAGTGAGAGGTTCTCACCAATGGGGTATGCCTCACCCATGGGGCACATGCCTTACCCTGTCAACAATCTGGGACTTAGACAACCCACATATGGGTACCATCCGCAAGAGGGTGCCATGCATTTACCGGTCTCTTTACAGCACCCGTACTTGGCCAACAATACCAGCTGCAGCCAGGCTCCGAGACAGCTGGGAGTGTACTCGCCCGAACAGTTACAGCAAGCCAGGTCAATAGCACACTTCTCACCTGGTGTGAAGGTGGAAACTTATTGCAACCAGTCTGTGGTTGAACAGCATTGTCCAAGTCTGTCATGTTCAACCGAGTATCCAGCTATTGATCAAAGGTTTCAGATCCAGAACTACGAAATACAGGGACAGACCGAGTCTGAGAAAAGGTCAGTCCAGTACTTGAGACAAGCAGCAGTGCAAAACACTGAACAGACTGTGCTGCCTAAATCACTGTATTTCAGTAAATCATCATCCTGGGCAGAATTTTACAGGAAATTTCTCAATTATGCCCGAGACAAGCAGTGGTCTTCCCAAGAATGCAAGACTTACATGGGTTATGTCTTAGAAGGCAAAGCTTCAGAACACTTCCAATTTCTCACTGAGCAAGACCCTAACCTCTCATATTATGATTTACTCAACAAAATGGAAGATTTCATGAAAAAGCTTAATTCACATGGAGTCATGTCTCCGGTGAAAGTCTGTCCATATCAGAGTTTGACAGAAACTCGAGTACAAAACTCAGCACCCCATGTGTACACATACAAGCACAATCCCCTCTCACCGAACATGTTCCAAGAGCCTCATTCTAGCTCATCTTATGAATCATTTGGTGGGACAGAGAGATATAGCTACTGTGAAGATCCTCAGAATTTGAATAACTCATTTTTGAGAAATAAGTCTATTGACACAGACATCGTGTCAAATGTTGACAATGACTTAAAGGTGGAACATGAAAATAAATCGAAAGACAGCCTGACCTACATTGGCAAAGCTGAAGAGTGTAAGTCAATGAAAAGGCAAAATGTCAGATACAGAGGTTCTTCCAAGACGGAACCAACAGATGATGTTATATTGGATGCAGACAATGTAATAAAGCAAGAGGGTCAAACATGCCTGAGCAATAGAATGACAAACCTTGAGAGCATGTTCAAACATATCACTGAATTAGTTGACTCACAGTTCTCAAAGCAACATAAATCAGAACAACAAATATCAGTTTTGCATGACAGAAAGAAACCCTCATTGCATGACCAGCATTCTTCAACATTGCATGACCCAAAACTACACACTTCAAAGCATGCCCAAAGCTCAAAAGCACTGCATGACCCTCAGACAGCATTGCATGGCACACTTCAAAATGAAAATGGAAGACCGGGAAGTTTTAACAATGGGCATTTGAAACAGGAGCAGAGCTCCAAGACCCGGATAAAGTCCAAGGAAGCTGAACAGCGCGTGCAGAGTCTCGAAAATTACGCGGACTGGTTAGATGGTTTCTCAGATCCACTGGTTATCACATCAACTCCTAAAGGAGAATCCTCCATTTTGCTACCCGAGTATGGTGAATGGTCCGAAGAGGAGTTTGAATGGAGTGAAAATGGAGAAAACAGCTCGCTACAGCTATTATTCTCCGAGACAAGCAACACTGTATTGCCCGAGTGTCTAGCTACTTCTACAAGTGGGGCACAAGATTTACATCAAGGAAGCCGGGAGCCATGCTCCGTTCTCACTCACAGTCAGGAGACAAACTCCGAAAAACAAGAGTTTTGGTGGGATAGCCTCGAGACCAGGGGCATCCGAGCTGAAGATGAGGCAGACAGTCTAGCCAGCTGTGAGCAGTTTATAGATGAGGTGTACTACAGATTATTTGGAAACTCATCACCTATCCATACATGTACATCCGGAGATCATGAGACTTGGCTTGATGAAAAGTTTGCAGATACATTCTGTTCAGCATCTCTGCAAGAATCCTGCCTCAAGGACAAGGAAGTCCGAGAAACAGAACCGCAGGAACAAGCCAACTCTAGCCTTCCAGGTGTGACACCTATCTGGCCGATTGAGGAGGGGAACCAATCCCCGAGTCTCAAAGGGAATCAATCCCAGGATTCCGAGGAAGAGGATTCGGACACTAACTTTGGGATTGTCAGTATTTGTGAGCAACAGACTTCGTCATCAACACTGAAAGTTCCAGTGACAGTCCAAGGTGTGGCTTTGAAATCTGTTATAGACACTGCTGCCATGGTTACCGTTATATCCGACAGAGTTTATAGAAACATGGCTGTTAAACCAGAATTGTTGAAATCTGCAATCTTGAAAACAGCAGGGCGTGACCAGAAATTAAATGGACAAGTCGTAGGCCCGGTGTCTTTGAAGCTCGGAGAATCATTGTACTCAGTTCTGGTGCATGTTGCACCGATATATGAAGACATGTTGCTAGGGTTGAATTTCTTGATCGAACATGGTCTAGAAATCAATGTGACTGAACAATATCTGTTAGTGAGGCAAAACAAAGAAAGAATTCCACTGGAGATATCACCATCTCCGAGAGAAGGCTGTGCTGTGTCAAAGGTCACGACTGAAAGCAACGAAAGAAGTCCACTGGAGATATCACCATCTCCGAGAGAGAGCTGTACTGTGTCAAAGGTCACGATTGAACGAGTTGAATGCATCCAAGACAGTCCAACCACCCTTGTGAAACATGTTCCACTGCATGAAAGGGCAATCAACAGTTTGCGGCAGCCCGAGAAAAACAAGAAAAGCCACTTGATTTCCACATGGCTCCAACGGGATTCAAGCATTCCAGCCGACCTCCAGCAGACAGGATCATGTGATCCGGGATATATAGGCAAGCAGTTCAACATGAAGCAGATAGGATCATCAGATCCGAAGCCATCAGATGTACAGAGCGAAGCAACTTGGCTGGAAATTGGTTTTCATGCTCACACTGTGGAGATCATGACTGTGAAAAGTAAAGGAAAATCAGAATATGTGAGCAATTACAGCTGCCAACATTCAAGTGACTCGAAACCACAGAAATTGTCTGTTAAGTGGGTTTCAGAAGATGAAGTGACATGGCCATGGGATCCAGGAGGCGAGTGGCGTGAAGATTAAATGTGTAATTTGGGCAGTAGCCCGAGAATTACAGGATGCTTCGGCCACATAGCATCCGAGACCAGGAACAAAAACAGATGGCCAGTCATTAAAATTGGGATTTAGCAGAATAAAGCAAGATCATCATCATAATCCCGTGGGAAACTATTTCCGAGAAAGAGCTGATAGATCCATGAGCGCCAGCAATAATCGTTTAAAGGGGAAAGAAAAGTAGCCAGAGACTAAAGAAAAATCACATGGATCTGTGAGAAATAGTTTCCGAGTTCCACATGCAGCTCAATTAAAGTGAACAGGGGAGACGAAGAGCCAATATTTGTCACAGGGTTTGAATTTGCATGACTGTCTGTAGATGTTGTCTCTCCCCGAGTAAGAATGGGGTATCACCCCGGGCATCGGCCGAGAAATGGAAGTGAGGAAGCTGTTGGTGGTCACAGTGACCTATTACCATCAATTATACCAGTTGTCCATGATAGTAGTTCATGAAGCAGACCAAGTGGCTGAATAACTTGGTCAGGCTGATGGCAGTAATTAAGCAGTGACGGGAATGAGCTAGTTCCGAGTCATCTAGACACTACAGGATAACCGAATGGGACACAAGCTGGACCTTTGTCCGAGGAAGTTGACAGCTCTCATGATCAGGTTGAGTTGAAGCCTGACAATGAAAACTGCACTGGTGACTGACTGTAAGAAACAAATTGGATATTCGATATTGTGTGCTCATTGGATTAACTTGCACCCGTACACTGGTGACTGACTGTAAGAGACAATCTAGTTATTCGATATTGTGTGCTCATTGGATTAATTTGCACCCCCTACATGTTTGTGAAACAATCTGGACATTCGATATTATGTGCTTATTGGATTAACCTGCACCCCCTACATGTTTGTGAAAAATTCTCAAGAGACTGTTAGGACATGTCTGAATAGGACCAGAACACTAACGAAAGCTGAAAAAGAAAAGGGGGGAAAGTATAGTAATGGTAGATTTCTCCCGGGATGAGTGAACCCTAAACCGTATGATGTCCGTGCGAATAGTCATATATGGAGAATAGAACCTAAAGCACACAGAATATACAGCGGGCAGAAAACCTCTGTGCTCGCCTTCTGCCGTGTGCTATTACCAGATAAACACAGTTACAAGGCCACCTTAGAGGGTAAGAACCCAATTTTACTACACACATTAGAAAGGACGTGTAAGTACAATAATTATTTATATGAATTAAGGTGGCATATTTTTTTTTCTTCTTCTTCTTTCTGCCAAATTTTGAGACTCAAAAAAAAAAAAAAAAAAAAAAAAAAAAAAAAAAAACAAAACAAAAAAACAAAAAAAAAAAAAAAAACCCTGTGCGCCAGAACAGGATAGCTCAGTGACCCGGCTCTGACACATATGGGTTTATCTGTTACTCTAAGGGATCACTCATGCGTTAATCTTAGAGGCTGGGCCACATCTCTCATGGTTTTGTAACCTGAGGTCAATCCTGGTTACTCCTAGTCAAAAGTTTAAAAAAAAAAAAAAAAAAAAAAAAAGTGAAGAAAAAATGAAAGTGTGCTAGATATGGGGCCCAACCAGCTTATAGGTTTACAATATTGCAAATGGAGTTTAATATTGAAATAGGTTATAAGTGTGTATTCTGTATAGTTCCTATTTACATAAATCTTAACAATTGGTTGAAATCCTTTTCTTTTTTTTTTTTTTTTTTTTTTTTTTCATGGTTACTTTATGATGTTATAATAATGATGCTATAATACAGCGTACATATACAATTTCCGTTCGTATTTACATGTTTTAGATTGGTCATAATCAATTTTGTACATTTTTGTTGAATGGTGTTATATATACAATATAATGTGATTGTAATGTTTGTAAAAAATGTTTTGGTTGGTTCTATAGAAATTTTAATACTGTTCTGTGTTTAGGATAACTTGATAGCATACATTTTCAATTTTTTTTTTTTTTTTTTTTTTTTTATTTTCGAGGGTGTATACATGTATTTTGATTTCTGTATGAAATTTCGCTTTTCGTGTATGTTATATTTGCTTGGTCTCAATTACATGTATATTGGTGCAGAGCGAATAGTATTTTTACATCAAGAGCATTTGTACATAAATTTATGGCTAGAATAATTGTCTTGATCACAAAGTTTAAGTAGGTTCAATCTGACTAGACAATCTGACTAGAATTTTTTTTAAATATTTAAATTGCGAGCAGCAAGATGTTGGGCTTGGGTAGGATTTCTTGTTCATACATGTGATGAGTTTGAAAGAGGAATCAGGGAGATTTTTCTTTCATTTCAGGGAGATTTTTGAAAAATGTATAGATATATAGGAAAATTTCTGATTCATTTCAGGGAGATTTTGAATTTTTGTTAAAAAGTGGCTCATTTTAGAAGAAATTTGTCCAATTTTACGGCTCATTTCCTGGAGTCTCCCTGATGATGAGGGAGGTATCACATGTATGCTTGTTGCGTGCAGCAGTTTTTCAATTATGTTGGGATAGAGTCTTAGTTGGCTTGGGTATGAGTTGTCTAGGTTGTAAGAAAGTTTAAAAGAGGACTGAATGAAATCTAGTGTTCTTCCGAATTCTGTGGCAAGGATGTTTCTCGGCCACATTGGGACAGGATATCAGTATTGACTTTTATTAAGGTGGTTCGAGGGAGGTGCTTAATAGGGTAGTGTTCAGTATACGACAGTATTTTTCGGTTATGCTGGGGAAGAAAGCTAAGTTGGAGTTTTGGGGGTAATAATTGTCTGGGTCATGAGATAGAATTTAGGATATTGTTGTTTAACAGTATTTAAGTTGTATTGGACCCTTTATTGAGGTTGTTTATGGCATGGGCTAAATAGGATAGTATTACAATTACATGTATGTTGGGATTTTGGGGTATTAAAAGGATGTCAAGAGATCAAATTTAAGTTGATTCACAGGGTAGTTTTCAAAGAATTTTGTAGCAATTTTCCAGTTATGGTTGGATAGAATGGCTAGGTTGGTAGTTTTTAAGGCTTGGATGAGGATTGTCAAGGTCTGAGGACAGACTGAGTAAGCTAGTTTCAGAATATTTTGTTGCATATATGATGTTCTTACAATTGCATGTATGTTTGTGCTGAGAGCGGAGCTTTGGGGTAAGGGTTGTCAAGAGATCATATTTAAGTTGATTCACAGGATAGGCTGAAAGGATTGTTGTACCAGAGAATTTTGTAGCATACAACACTTTTCCAGTTATGTTGGCTAGGTTGGTAATTTTTAAGGCTTGGGTGAGACTGACTAAGCTAGTTTTAGAATAATTTTGTGGCATATGATGTTCTTACAATTACATGTAATGTTTAGTTTTGGGGTAATGGTTGTCAAGAGATCAAATTTAAGTTGATTCACAGGGTAGGCTGAAATGATATTGTTGTTCCAGAGAATTTTGTAGCATACAACGATTTTCCAGTTATGTCGGGATAGAATGTCTAGATTGGTAGTTTTTTGAGGCTTGGGTGAGGATTGTCAAGGTCAGAGGACAGTCTGTGCACTTTCTGGTATTTTCAGAATAATTTAATCGCATATGTGTATTGATTTTTTTTGTGTGTGTTATGTTTATGTATGAATGAGGATTCTTCAGTGTATTGGTCAGTTAGGGTTGTGGTTGTGTATCATCAGTGTGTGTGTGTGTGTAAGCATGTGCATGCGTACGTTTGTGTGTGTGTATTTATAGTTATGTGTGGGTGTATCTAAGGTGTGTGTGTGTTTTTATTACAAGGGTTTTTTTGTGTATATGTATTGTAGTGGATATCTTTTCAGTTATTTTAGGACAGAGAAATGCAAGGTAGAGTTTATATTGGTTCAAAGGACAGAGTGAATTCTTGGAGAATAATTTTGTTGCTTATGATGTGTAATGATGTTTGACTGTGTAATTATGTATTATACATGTATGCGTTTTATTTTCAGGTGCATTTCACACATGTATGACATTGGGCCAACTTTTGTACCTTTGTTTGATAATAGATGATGGTCATTTGTTGGTTCTTTGTTTTGTATGTCAGTCATCAAAGAGTGCTTGGTTTCAGCTCGCTGGATTGATCAAAGTCTCTCATTCCTGTTCACCGACATGGAACCAGCTTTTTTGTATGCTGTGTTTCTGTTTGTGGGCAGTTATCATGGCTTGTTAATCATCAATGTTATGTAATGGTAAGTGTCTAGAAAGGTGACTTGTTTGTAATTTGACTTGGGAATAGAGACAACTGTAAATAATCAGTGTACACAGATTAACCCTTATGTTTTTTTCATCTGCGTATCTGCAGACTTAAAACCAGGTCCATACTGCATAATGGTAGATATGCAACGGCCATGTATATAATGTATCCAACTTCCCGAAACGAAATGGAAGGGGAGGTGCACATGGTGTTCAAGTAAGGTACTGCATATCTATATTTGATTTAGTTCCACCCATTTGTCAAGGAATTTGGCTAGAAAAGGGAAATTGTGTTTAGTGCAATTGTATACGTATTTCAGATTTCTTAGTTGATTAAATACCCACTGTTTTAAATTAATTGAGTCATCATTTTTCAGCCAAAATTTGAAGATGGTATAGAAAAAGTATGCTAATAATTTATTTATCTCTGTGTAAGCGTTGTATGTTAATTTATAACCAAATATTAGTGTTTTCATTGTTAATTTGACAGTAAAACCTAGCTGTTTCATTACATTTTCCATATGTGTTATTAGATGTATCAGCTTTGGACATGAGATAAAGAGATGATTGTAATTTTCTATATCTTGGCAACCGAACCGGCATTTATTTGAATCTGTCATTTTCCATCTATATAGATTTTCTTGACATGGTAAAATTTTGTGTATTAATTTGAAGTGAAAGTCTGCAAGTTTTTTGTTTTCTGAGGTTTTAATTCTTTTTTCATAAAATGTACTCCAAGCTGGTATGTCTGGAAACAAATTGGCCCAGTGTTTTTCCATATAAGACTTTTTACTTATTTGTTTTTTTAATAGTTCATAAAAACCTTTTGATTTGTTGGGTATATCATATGATATTTTGTTATTTATGTATAAAAAGGGTCTTATCTCTTTTTTCACTTTAATATTCATGTTAATATTCATGTTACAAAGTTTTAGTTTCTCTTTCCATGCTTTAGGGATAGCTTTTTGTATTGTCATGTACTCTGACTGTTATCCAGTTGTTTGTTTTATTTAGTTTTTGAAAGATTTCTTCTCCGTTTTTGAAATTTCCGTCAGCTTTTAGTAGGTCGTCTATATAGTTAATGTTGCTTGCTTTCCAGTGTTTATAATAAAATGTTTTACCTCTAGATTGAATAAATTTGTTACCCCATATAATTTCTTTCCTTATATCGTTTGCATCTAGCAGTGCTTTTTTGCCTCCACTACATAGATGCCAGCAATGTATAACTTCTTTATAGAATTTAGGTAATTTTATTGGAATATGTTTATCTTTTTCAATGTTCATGCATAAAAGTGTAGCTATATCACATGTTTCTAAGTATTTTCCAGGTATTATTCCCCATGTTTCATTATTGCATTTGTATAGTTTGTATGCCCAGGTAGCCTTTGCTGCAATACAGAAGGATCTAAAGTCTAACATATTTAGACCTCCATTTTCAATGGTATTTATCATTACTTTTCTTGATACTTTGTCTCTTTTGTTTTTCCAGAGGAAGCTGAATAATTCTTTGTTTATTGTGTTTATTACCCATTTTGGTACGCTAATTGCATTTATTAAGTACACTACCTTTGCTAGCGCTATAGTTTTGATTATTAGGACTTTTCCTTGAAGGGAGAGATCTCTACAATTCCAGACTTTAAGGCATTTTTTAATGTTGTCGATTTTTCCTGTCCAATTTACTTCCTCCAATTCATTTTTATCATAGCCAAAATGTATACCTAATGCTTTGATAGTATTGTTTTCCCATTTTATTCCCCCAAATTGTCATATCTATTCCTTCCTCTGCCCAACCAAAGTCCCTCTGTTTTCCGTATGTTTAGTTTTAAGCCAGAGATATCTCCAAATTCTTTTACGATACTTAAACCTTTTGTCACTGCTTCTTCATCTTTGAGAAAAAGTGTGGTGTCGTCAGCTAACTGAGAAATTTGTATGTATTTTTCGTCATTATTTATGTTAATTTTTAAACCTAAAGTTTTGTCGCTTCTTACTTTAACTGCTAGAATTTCTGCGGCTAGTAAAAAAAGCAGCGCGCTTAATGGACATCCTTGTCTAATACCTTTATTTATTTTTAGTGGTTTGGATGTCCATCCATTGTTTGTTACACAGGAGACAGCATTTTCATACATAACGCTAACCCATTTTCTAAAAGATTCTCCAAACTGAAATTTTATGAGTATGTTTTGCAAGAAATCGTGACTTAATGTGTCGAAAGCTTTTTTAAAATCGAGGAAAACTATCGCACCTTCAGTTTCATTTTCTTCAAAGAAGTCTATTACGTCTTGGATTAGTCTTATATTAGAGCTGATATTTCTGCCTTTAATGTACCCTGATTGGTCAGTGTGTATCAGCTTGGAAATCACTTTTTTTAAACGGTTTGCCAGCGCATGTGCCAGAATCTTGTAGTCTGTGTTGAGCAAGCTGATAGGCCGCCAATTTTCTAACAATGTTTTGTCACCTTTTTTGAAGATCAAGCTTAGTATTCCCTTTTTTTGTGATGTTGATAATTCACCATTGTGGTAAGCAGAGTTGATTGATTCAATTAGCAGTGTGTTAATATTTTCCCAAAATGTTGTATAAAATTCAATGGGTAAGCCATCAGAACCAGGAGATTTATTTAATTTCATGTTTTTTAGTGCTTCTATGCATTCAGTTTCTGATATTTCTCCTTCCAGGATATTTGCTTCTTGTTCATTTAGTGTATTTAAGTTGTTTATTTTGCTTAAATACTGTTTGATGTTGTTTTCTGAAATATTATCTGATTCATATAAAGTTTTATAAAAGTTAAATTGTTCTTCTAAAATTTCTTTGTTTGTGGAGACATACTCCCCGTTTGATTTCTTTAATTGCTTAATTGTATTGTTAGAGGCATTCTTTTTTTCTAAATTGAAAAAGTACTTTGTTGGTTTTTCGCCCTCTTCAATCCATCTGGCTCTACTTCTTATCTTTGCTCCTTCATTTTGCTTTTCCACAATGTTATGTAATGTATCTGCTAGGTTGTCCTTCTCTATTTTTATATTTTGATTGAAGTTTGAATCGATTAATTCTTGTTCCTTATGTTCTAATTTTTGTTCGATATCCTTGATTAAGTTCTTTTTAATTCTTTGTTTTTTGGTGCAATATGCAATTGTAAATTCTTTAATTTTTATTTTACAGACTTCCCATATCATTTGTTTTGACAAGAATTTAAAATTTTGCTTAACCTGTTGAATTACTTTTGGAAGTTCTGTCTTGTATGTAGCATCATTTAATATACTTGTATTAAGTTTCCATCTACCAGGCCCTCTTTTTGTATTACTAAGGTTCAGTTCAATAGATATACATTGGTCAGATCTTATACCAGCTGTAAATATTTTAGTTTTTTGTGTGAAATTACTACATTCTTGAGTGATCAAAAATTTGTCTATTCTGCTTTTCTCAAGATAAGTATATTGCTTTTTGTCGGGTTGCATAACCCTCCAGATATCGAATAATTTTAATTTTTCTTTTAGGCTTATATATGATTTCAGACTGGTGTCTGTTACATAGGATGAACTTTCATTTCTGTCTAATTTGGGTGATTCAACACAATTAAAGTCCCCACCTATTATTATTTCATCTTTATTCAAAGCGTATTGTGTGCCCCATTTATATACTTTATTAAAGAATGCTTTCCGGTTAGCTTGATCATTTGGTGCATAAATGTTTATCAGTGTCATGTTTTTATCTTCTATTTTCATATTAATTAGAATCATTCTTCCATCTTCTGTTTTATGAACATTTATTAAATCAAACTCTAATTTTGCACTGAAAAGTATGGCTGTCCCTTTACTGTGTTGTGAGCCCTGGCACAATAAAATTTTTGCTCCCCATTCTCTTTCTATTTTACTAAGTAATTCTTCAGTCCAATATGTCTCCTGTAAGAATATTATTTCTGCATTTTTTTTCTTTTAGCCAAAAGAACAAATTTTCTCTTTTATTTTTTTCTCTGAGTCCTCTTGCATTTAATGATAGTATAGAAAGGTGCACGAAAGTCTTAAAACGGCACGTTTTCAGAAAACATCCATACTTTTTGCCAAATATCTCCATAACTAGAAATAATTGAAAATCGCATGCTCGAATATATATAGCTTAGTATCTATTTAAAAGCCTGATTTAAGCTTTTATTCAAATTAATTACTACTATTGATAGCGCAGCTCATTCTTTTGCACCATGTGTGATTTTACATGATACGAACCACGACAGTCGCTTTATACTTGAAAGACCAGACGGACAATAGCTTTTGATACGTCGAATAACAGACGTAGAAACGACTTTGGATACGTGTCGCATCAGACGTGTTGAGTGCGATTATTTCAAATACCCATGGCACCCTGGCATTGTTTGGCCTTCTTAAGCGGTCAACTTGGAAGTATACTTTCAAAAAATAAATTGTATTTCTTGAATTGGAAATGTTATGGATGTCATACAGTTTATAGATGGGTAAAGAGAAAATGGCCACCTTAAAGACATACGACATTGATTCACTATATCAACATTTGCACAAAATGTTGAAACCGTAGAATCAACATTAAGACACACATTGTTGAAATATTGTTAAAATAATGTTGTTTCGGTCAACCTTTAAACATTGTTGAATCAATTTGATTCACTGAATCAACATTGATTCTACAACATTGTTTCAAAGTTGAATGAATCAACATTGGTTCGAAATTGTTTCAACTTTGTGTGTCTGCTGTTTTGTTTCCACTCAAACACAGTATAACTTTATGAGAGTGATATAGTGGTCGGGGTTTGAAAAGGTACAAGCAGACGGCATAATCAGAAAAAAGATTTCCACCTGATTGTCTCAGTTCTTGATCCTTGTTTAATCTTATTTTAAAGGCGCTGATAGTCAGCGACCTTAACCACGGACGGTTGTGCGGTCGTGTGATCTAGTGGGTAGTTAGTTCCCATCATCCTCCAGAGGTTGTGGTCTCGAACCCCGACCGACACATACGCGTGTCATGTTGATCACTTTTGAGCCCCCGGACTCTGTGGCAGTATGCAGGATGCACAATATATACATCAGTATATGTATTTGAAGGTGGTCGGGTTGCGATATGGGTACTCACCCATTGGAGGCTAAAGAAATAGATAGGCTGCTTGTACATCCAGGTAAAGCTTATACACTACTGACCGACCATTGATTACTGGTTAACCCCTCTGGTCTGAGCTTGCCCAAAACGTGGTTCAAGTCCATACGTATAAGCATTTTTGGCTTAGTTGGATGGTTATATTTCAAGCACTTGTAGGAATGACATCCTCAAGTCCCATAAAATAGAGGCAACGTCCCGACATGACATTATCTGTTGACTGGGACGTAAAGCATCAATTCAAACAATCAAAAGCACATGTTTTTATTCCGTTGGTATAAAAATTAAATTCCATCAAAGAAGCACATTGGCAAACAAATAAAGCACAGGTTATGCCATGGTGTTTCTAGGGCGAAGACTCAACCGAGCGAAACCAACAATGAGTTTGAACCCTGGTATGCCCAGGCACAGACCGCAAAGTTCAGTTCCGGCCCATGCCATACTGAATTTATAATCAAAATTAGGGGTATACATATAATTAAAGCTAGAAACAATGCGCTATTCGTAAATAATTCCCCGTCTCATGGCGCTTATACATGTGCGTGTACTGAGTCGCGTAGTGTTCTATTTGAATATTTAAAATTGCTTTGCAGTAGCCATGTATCAGTTATTAAGTTATGTGGAATATTATCAAATGTTCACACTATCTGCTTTCATTTTTTCCAAATTTCTATATAGTCAAAAGTACAATCAGCTTTTTTGTTCATCGACTAGCCATCTTGAGTAAAAAAGCGGCATATAAAATCGTTTAAAGACAGTCGTTTCACTTTGTTTCCTTACCAAGTAATGTTTTCTTTATGCAATTTATGGTTTGTAGCGATGCAAATTAAACCATATACTGACTATTGCATGACAAAGAAGTGTTTTAGTAGACCCGTATCATAAAACGTTGATCTACCGTCTGGGTCATTCCGTATCGGCCGTCTGTAATTTCACTTATCATATGACATTCGCCCGTCTGTACTTTGGCGTATTGTATTTGTCGCCAAGCGACAGAATAAAACGATAAATACACTGTAAAAGTTGATTATCAATGATCCTTCAGATGGAGATTGAAAAAATATAAGCCTCAATAAGATTATACCATGAAAAGTTTAGGTATTCTTTGTAAAATACAGCAAAAAAACTTACCCGCCAAAACGCACGCGCTGACATAAACATCTGGAATTTGACGTACCAGTTGGAATTTGACGAGCCTTGTGTACGGTGTGGTTGTGTCTTGGGAACAGACTGCGCATGAGCGATCAAAGTGGCGAGGTCTCATCAACAAAGGAGCAGCTCCGTATTAAAAAAGAATCTATGAAGCTGAAAGAAATCACAGAGAACGCAAAGCCAAAACCAAATGGGCCACCGGCTGATTCCTTGACATTGACTTGCTCTACTTGCAACCGACAGTTTAGAGGTAGAATTGGCAACCTGCAACAGACATCCCTTTTAACCCATATTTGACGAATGGACTTGTCATTATCATTTTGACGAGTCAACACTTCATGTGAGATCTGTGATTTACTTTCATCTTTTTCGATGAAATTTCGTCTAAGCAAATAGAATAGCCCCAGATGAAATGCCAAGGTTTGAGGCGTTATATCTAAAGCTATGCTGTTTGCCCTTGCTCCATAAAAAGGTATTGATTTTGTATCGTTAATACAGAGATAAATAATGTCTACTGTTCATACACCATCTTCCAGAAACTGCCTATATCAAAATCTCACTTTACTGAAACACCTCAATAATTTAATGACCATGTCAACATTTTGTATTAAAAAGTCTTAAAAAGTGCCCCCCCCCCCCCCCCCAAGAAAAAAACAACCTTAATGCCAGAAAATAATTATGAATAGTAGGAATGAAGCCTTTTTCCCTGAAAGAAAAAAAATCTTATTTGATTATTTTTTATATAAAATGGTCCAAGCCAAAACAAAATTGTATTAAAATTATTCCATAGATCTGATAGATTTTCAATTTTAAAGTGACTGGATTACCTCCCTTGAACATGCAAAAGGCCTATTCAAAATATTTAAGGGCATTATTTTTTTCATTTGTGGACAATTTTCAAAATTGTGTAGTATTTTTATGACTTATGAGTTGCAAAAAGATGACATGGTAATATTTTTCTTGTGGTATTTCAGAAAAGTGACAGTTTGAAAAGGGCAGTTTCTGAAAGATGGTGTATGGACAGTAGTTGGATTTTTCTTTGTAATTAGAAAAAGGTGACAGAAAGTTTGAACTAGAATCTCATGGGTATCCGATTGCCACCATACGACCTCACACTGGTATAGGCTGTCAGATGATGATAATATGTTTTTTCGATACATTTTCCATTATTCCTACACCTTTCTTTGACCATCTAAACATCGGCTTACAGTGTTCATCAAGTTAAAGCCGGTATAGCATGCTGGCATAAGATATATCAGGCAGCCTGCGTGGCATGTCTTCTGTGTTCTTTTGTTGTAAAATGCTCAAAATATGTTAAGCCACTGCTGACATTTATAGATTAGAATCCTTCAAATGCACTACGTGAGAACTGTTTTAATTGATTACGTCTGCATGCATTTTCCATGATGAAGCAGAACTGTTCAGTAAACCTGGGTCTTTGCCTACTTGTACCTTTTCACTCATTTCAGTTGTTTCAGAGTGTCCGTTGTAGTGATCCCAAAATCGGGATACGCTTAATAAATGTAACGCATATAGCTGCGTTCAGTTATAAGATAAAAAAGCAACAAAAAAAAAAAAAAAAAAAAAAAAAAAAAAAAAACTTACTTTTAAGAGTAGTGGGCATATTAATAAGAAAGGGAATGGGCCATACCGCGGTTTCGGCCACTTAAGAGTATATATTTACTTTTGATATATAACTTACAGATCTTGCGATGCTTTCTGCCTTTTTTGATTACATAATGTATGAAACCCAAAAATATAAATGTAGAATAAATTCGAGTTTCAAAGATTCCACAAGAAACTATGAGTGCATGTAACGGTATTGGTGAAAGTATAACCATTTTTTGTACTTTGGCTGAAAATTCGGTGACTTTATGGGCACTACTTTATACAAAGTTGCACCCTGGTTTTCATGCATTGTATGTTTTAGAATTTCATGGTTAAGTGGCTGTTGCAATTCATGATTAAAAACGCCAGACACTGATGTAATTTTGCAAGACAAATATTCCACCGTGCCGTTTGCATGAAGAAACCTCGTAAGTGGATTCTTTCATAAGCATGCCTTGTGCACTGTAGTGCAACCTCGACCAGACTTTGCATACTGCCCAAACGCCGCCTGGCATTTCATCATACAGTTTCCATTACGAAAACATGCCCATGCAATAAACAGGGATTTTTTGAAAATTTTCAGCTGAAAAAATTTGATATTTTTCTTATTTTTGCTCAAAACATAGATTGTGGGTACATGTTAGAACCGCCTCGCCGAGTACCCACAATCTATGTTTTGGAGCAAAAATAAGAAAAATAGGTATACCCCTGCATACCCCAATTTTACTATATAAAAGTGGGGCTTAAGGGGGTATTCAATACACGGACATGTTTTCCTGATATCATCATACAGTTTCATAGGCACATAAAAAATTTCATGCAGAAGCTTTTTTTATTGTTTTACAATCTCTCAAAGCTCCTATTCATAACATTATAAACCACTTCTAAAGTATTCTAATCAGGAGAATTATCAGGACATTCAAAGCCAGGTGTTCCTCTGATATCAAGAATATTTTTGTGGACTTAGAATTATGACAAATAGCAAGTTGTCTTGCATAAATTAATATCCATTGCGCTGGTAATTACCCTGCCTTAAACCACATAGAGTATCATGAAAGTTACCTAAAAATAATTAATTTTCCTTTTAAAAGGAATGCTTGCCCATGTCTGGAAGATAAATTCAGTCGTTACTCTTGTTACTATCTATATTGAAAGTCAGTTGTCAGACTGTTAAGTTCTCTTGAACACTTTTCATTTTTGCTCTGTTCACATGCACACTTTCCACCGTGAATAATTTCATTCTTCCCTCTGCACATGCCCAATTTTCATGCCATTGATCTATTGATTGATTGATCTCTCGACTGATCGTTGTCGATCGAGTGATTGATTGATCTATCGATTGACTGCGATCTATCAAATGATTGACCGATCGATTGCTCTATTTCTCATTTATGAACAGTTTAGATTTTATGTTGAACGGCAAGAATAAAGTTTTATTACCTTGCGGGCTGTATTGTGGTTAGCTTAACCTTTTATGGGACATAGGCAAACAGCATAGCCCCAGATGTGCCGCCGCAGTACGCGGCGTTCCATCTGGGGCTATTCTGTTTGCTTGGAGGAAATTCATCGAAAAATGAGATAAAAAATAAAAATCACTGTTAACACCCCTAAAATGAAAGTAGACTCGACCATTTGATAATGATGGGAAAATCCATTTGTCAAATATGGGTTAAAGATGTAGCTTCTGAAGAAGCAAAAGTGGTACCACTGTTAATGAGTTTTATGATCCCTGGTAACACACAATCACTCAGAGATCAAAGGCATGGCATTACGAAAACACGTCCATGTAATATACAATTATGTTTTTTAACTTGTATAAAAAGAAAATTTTCAGACGATAAAATTAGATATTTTTTCTGATTTTTGCTCAAAACATAAATGTGGGTACACGTTAGAAGGCGGTTCTAACGAGAACCCACAATTGGAGCAAAAATAAGAAAAAATGGGTTTGCCCCTGCATATCCCAATTATTCTATATAAAAGTGGGGTATGCGGGGGTATACTTAACATTAATATGTCTTCCTGATGACACAATGAGGTAACTGTCATAATCTGCTGCGGGAAGTCATAAAGAGGTATACAAAGGGATAATTTCGCATCAGTAAATTGATTGTTAATGATATAAAATCAGCACTGATTTTCCTTTCTTTGGTATTTTGGAAAAATGTGGTGCCACCCTTCCCTAGTTCAATCTAACGCATTAGCAACAGTACGAAGTACATCTAAAATTGTTCAGTTATAATGGCATGGCTGAAATGTAAGCCAGTGGGCTTACTGGATCACTACTTCGCTGTGTTATATAGTATGATAATATGCAAATTATATCCATATAAAGATCAGGATATTGGCTTATATGTATTATGGCAAGCCGTTTGCACAATAAGTCGAGAAACTTAGGTTTATGATCGGAAATCCTAGGTTTATGCGAGAAACCTAGGATAGTAAATCACTATCCGTGGTTTCTCATCGGTAAACCCGGGTTTCTGATCGGCTATCCTAGGTTTCTCATTGAAGCGGTCAGAAACCCGGGATATAACTTTAAATCCATAGTTTCTGGGTCGTTTAATGCGCCAAATGCATGTAATAAGTCGAGAATGATAGGTTTCCACTGAAAGCCTAGTCTTGTAATTTAGTGTAAACATATTTATTCAAATTTTCAAAATACAAATACAAGAACAAATACAAATTCATAATGAAAGGATCTGAACGGAAGCGTATTGCTTATAATGTTCATTTCATTTCTTGTAATTTACTATCATAGGTTTCATTTTAGTATCCGTGGTTTTTGTCACAAGCCGTGGTTTACCGCATGCCATATGCACAATAAGTCGAGAAACTTAGGTTTGTTATCGGGAATCCTAGGTTTATGTGAGAAACCTAAACATTGTGATTTCAACATTGTAAATCACTATCCATGGTTTCTCGTTTTGTACTGATTTTTGTCCTTTTCGCCCTTAAAAGATTGGCACCTCAGTTTCCGACAGGGGTCAATACATTCAGGGGCAAAAGAGGCACTCCTCTCAAACTAGGTTCTTACCACTGAGCCAAAGAGTCGACTCCCTAACGCAATACTTATATGATAGCTGTACTATTTATAGAAGCTACGCAGCATGTGATCTGCCAACCCGACCTTCCAACCACAGCAGATTGTTATGTATGACAGTTACTTGTTGAAAGATGTGCATTCAGTACTGGTAAACTTCCCAAGGGAGTATGCCCAGGAAAGTATGATGTTATACATATGATGTTTACTTATTGTCCTTAGCAATTATTTACTTTTAGTGTCCCAGATATTGGACATAAACAGGTTGTTTACTTCAGAATTTTCTAGAAATTTCAAATTGTTCTTTGACGGAAAAGTCCGGAAAAATCTGGAAGAACCAAAGATGTAGAATCTTCTAGAAAAATCTTTTTTTATGTCAAAAGAATATTGTGGAATTTTCTGGAAGGATAATGGCCTCTCTAGAATATTCCAGAACATTAAATTTTGGTAAACAACTTGTTATTTTTAGTATATGATATCATAGAATTTGCTGGAAGAATCCTGAATGTTCCTCAGTGCTATATAAGGGCTACAGATTTTCATAAGGAAAATCTTTGGGTACTGTTACTATTAAGAAGTCAAAATCTATCTTACTGGAATTTAAACTTATTCTTGGATTACTTTGTGATATTCGATTCTGGATTGGGACATAGTGCTATTTTGAAACAAACTTTAATTCTTGGGATCAGAAACTGATACAGACTTGTGTTAAAAAATTCTGAGGGACATTCAGACATTCTTTAAGGGAATTAACATCTTGAAAGGTATTGTACATTCATTTTTGTTTGATTGTATATATGCTTTTGATTGTTTCACATGTAATTACTGGTTAAATCACTTCTAAATAGATTTGTTAAATTTTAAACAAAGCTTGTTGCTGGCTAACCAACTTGTTGGTTTCCTTAATCTTCTAGTTACGCCTGGCACGTAACAGAATTGGGGGCTCGTTCGGGATTGAAATTTCTTGTGCACCAAATTTATTTAAAATTCTAAAGTATCTTCACTGTTTGCTGTTTAAATAGTTAAAGCCAGCAAAAAGCAACCATGTCATTCAAACTAAGTGACTTTATTGCCTCACCTTCTCAGGAGCTGTTAGATAAGGCCAAAAAGAGTGACCTATTAGACATAGCTGATCATTATGGGTTGTCAAATATCAAGACTTCCATGTTAAAACATGAAATTAAGAACATTTTGATTCAGTTTTTTGTTGACGAGGAAATTTTTGATTCCTCGGCTACTTCTCAGATTCAAGTCACTCAGACTGACTTGCAGTTGAGGGAACTAGAAATCAAAAGACAAATTGAGATGGAAAAACTAAAATTTGAGTATGAAGAAAGAATAAGGTTGGAAACTTTAGAACGGGATGAAAGAATAAGGGCAGAAAAGGCCGAAAGGGAAGAAAGAATAAGATTGGAAACTTTAGAACGGGAAGAAAGAATGCATAAACAAAAGTTAGAAATGGAAGAACGAGAGAAGGAAAAACAAAGAGAATTAGAACGAGAAAAAATTGAGTTAGAAAAAGAAAAATTAGAAAGAGAAGAAAGGCTTGAAATTGAAAAAGAAAAATTTAAATTTGAAATTGAAGAAAAAGAAAGAGAAAGGCAATTTCAGTTAAGAATGAAGGAAATTGAACTTAATGACAAATCAAAATCAAAATCTTTGCCTTTGGCTACTAGTACAGTATTTGATGTCACAAAACACATTCGTCTCGTTCCTCCATTTCAAGAAAAAGAGGTTGACAAATATTTCTTACATTTTGAGAAGGTGGCAGAAAACTTGAAATGGCCAAAAGAGCACTGGACCTTGCTTTTGCAAAGTGTTGTAATTGGTAAAGCTCGAGAAATTTACACTCAGCTTTCTCTTGAGCAAAGCTCAGATTATGATACAGTAAAGGAATTTATTCTTAAGGCTTATGAGTTGGTCCCTGAGGCATACAGGCAGAAATTTAGAGACTGTAGAAAAGAACATGACCAGACTCATGTTGAGTTTGCTAGAACAAAAGAGCAACTATTTGATAGATGGTGTTCTTCAAAGAAAGTGGGTTCTGATCATGCAAAGCTAAGGCAGCTCCTGCTTGTTGAAGAATTCAAACGGTGCATAAATTCTGATGTTAAGGCTTTCTTGAAAGAAAGAGAAGTTGAAAACTTGGAAACAGCAGCACGTTTAGCTGATGACTATGCTTTGACTCATAAGGCTTCATTTGTCAACAAGCCATATCCTAGGAAACCATATAACCCTCAATCAAAGCAAATTACCCCTCAGTCAAAACCATATTCCCCTCAGTCCGGTCCCAAAGCCAATGCCAGTAATCCAACTGACAATTCCAGTCCAAAACCCAAATTTTCTAGTGAAAACAAAGGACAAAATCCCTTATCCCAGCCAATTTGTAATTATTGTAAGAAAACTGGCCACATTATTTCTGAATGTTTGGCACTGAAACGAAAGAAAGAAAGAGAAAATCTAGATAGTGCTAAACCAACAGGCCTCACCTCCTTAAAGGCTAAACCACAGTCTTGTATCCAGGAAGAAAACCCTATACTGACCAGAACTTGTAAAGAGTCAGTCTCTGAGGATTCTATTATGGAGATTTATGAACCATTCTTATCAGATGGCTTTGTGTCACTTAACAGTGACTCTGCCCAGTCTACCCCTATTAAAATCTTACGAGATACCGGAGCTTCTCAATCCCTTATCTTGGCAGATACCTTGCCATTTTCCGAGAAGTCTTCTTCTGGGACAAGTGTCCTTATCCAGGGCGTAGAGTGTGGATTTGTTAACGTACCCCTCCATAATATCTATTTGTCCTCTGACTTAGTAACAGGTCCCGTGGCTGTAGGTATTAGACCTTATCTACCTTTTAAAGGTGTTCACTTGCTGTTAGGCAATGATTTGGCAGGAGATAAGGTTGTGGTAAACCCACTTTTGACCAGCACACCATGTGTTGATCAACCGCCTGATCCCATTGAGCAGGAAATTCCTGACCTTTACCCTTCTTGTGCTGTTACTAGGGCAATGGCTAAGAAAGCCAAATTATATGATGGGATGCAGGACATAAATTTAACTGACACTTTGATAGGTCAGTCCTTTAATAAAGAGATTTCAACATCTCTTTCCCCTAGTCAGTCTGATATTCAGACTGACCCTAGCAATCCAAGGTCGGGGTCAGAAAATGACCTTTCACCCTCAACGTCAAACGACCAAGGTCATGACCAGATGTCAAGGTCACAGCTTTGTAAAGAACAACACAGTGATCTTGAGATCTCGCCTTTATTTGAAAGGGCTTTTAATGAAAATGAAATATCCCAGGTTCCTGTTTGCTATTATGTCAAAAATGGCATTTTGATGAGAAAATGGCGTCCTCCGGATGTCTCCGCAGCAGATGAGTGGACTGTTAACCACCAAATTGTGATCCCTAGGGTTTATCGCCCTGAAATCTTAAACTTGGCCCATGAAACACCAATGTCAGGCCATTTAGGTGTAAATAAGACCTATCACAAGATCCTTAATCATTTCTACTGACCAGGAATAAAATCTGATGTATCTCAACACTGCCAATCCTGCCACACTTGTCAGATGGTAGGAAAACCCAATCAGACTATTCCTAAAGCTCAGTTACAGCCCATTCCTGCCTTTGATGAACCCTTCAGCAGAGTGATTATTGATTGTGTAGGTCCCTTACCCAAAACAAAGAAAGGTTGTGAATATCTTCTGACCATAATGTGTGCTTCAACTCGCTTTCCTGAAGCTATCCCACTCAGAAATATCAAGGCTAAAACAATAGTTAATGCACTTGTGAAGTTCTTCACATTTGTAGGCCTCCCAAAATCTATCCAGTCAGACCAGGGCTCAAATTTTATGTCAGGAATTTTTCAGCAAGTCATGTACGAACTTGGAATTAAGCAATACAAGTCATCGGCTTACCACCCTGAAAGCCAAGGTGCCTTAGAAAGATTCCATCAAACTTTGAAAAACATGATCAGATCTTACTGCTTTGACACTGAAAAAGATTGGGATGAAGGCATACACTTGCTTCTATTTGCTGTAAGAGAATCTGTACAAGAGTCTCTGGGGTTCAGCCCATTTGAGCTTGTTTTTGGGCACACTGTACGTGGACCGTTAAAACTTCTAAAAGAGAAATTTCTCTCAGATGATGACAGTTCTTTGAACTTACTTCAGTATGTGTCTGATTTCAAAAACAGACTATCAAAGGCCTGTGATGCAGCTCGGTCCAATCTCAAATCTGCTCAAAGAAAAATGAAGGTCCGTTATGATGAAAATGCTAAAGACAGAAATTTTGAACCTGGAGACAAGGTACTTGCTCTCTTGCCCATTCCTGGCAGACCTTTACAAGCTAGATATTATGGCCCGTATACTGTTGATAAAAAGTTAAGTGACGTGAATTACATTGTTAACACTCCTGGGAGGCGCAAGCAAAAACAGCTATGTCACATTAATATGCTCAAGAAGTATATTGATAGGGATAGTTCTGTTATTTCATCAGTAAATATAGTTAATTCTGTCCCTCATGAACAAAATCAAATGGACGCTGATGACTTCAACTTGGAGAAATCTGATCCCTCGTCATCGAAACTCCAGAATTCTGACATACTACAGAATCTTGATCAGAAACTGTCTCACCTTGATTCAGACAAAAGACTTGAACTGAAACAGTTAGTTCTCGAATATGAGCACTTATTTCCGGACATTCCATCCAGAACTGACAAAATCTATCATGATGTTGACATTATTGAAGGTTCAAAACCTGTAAAGCAACATCCTTACAGAATGAACCCTGTAAAACAGCAATATCTCAGGGAAGAAGTTCAATATTTGCTGGACAATGATTTCATTGAACCCAGCCAAAGTGAATGGAGTTCTCCTTGTATTCTTGTACCAAAGCCAGACGGGACATTTAGAATGTGCACAGACTATCGAAAAGTCAATTCTGTCACTAAAACAGACACTTTTCCCATCCCACGAATCGATGACTGCATTGATAATATTGGGCATGCCAAGTATGTTACAAAGTTCGATCTGCTAAAGGGATTTTGGCAGATACCCCTCACGGACAGAGCAAAGGAGATCTCGGCATTTGTTACACCAGATGGACTGTACCAGTATAAAGTCATGCCATTTGGAATGAAGAACTCGCCTGCGACTTTTCAGCGGCTGGTCAACAGTTTGATTTCCAATCTGGATGGCTGTAAAGCCTATATCGACGACGCTATTATCTTCAGTGAGGAGTGGCAACAACACTTGCAGACAATCAGAAAATTCTTTGACCGGCTAAGTGATGCTAAACTAACTGTAAACTTGGCAAAAAGTGAATTTTGCCGTGCAAACTTGACATTTCTTGGACACATTGTAGGTCAAGGTCAGGTAAAACCTGTAGAAGCTAAAGTTGAGGCTATCTCAGATTTTCCTGTACCTACTAGCAAAAGACAACTGATGCGCTTTCTGGGTATGGCTGGATATTACAGGAAATTCTGCAACAACTTCTCGGCTATAGCTGAGCCTCTGACAAACTTGCTTGGTAAGAAGGCCAAGTATGTTTGGACGGATGACTGCCAGAAGTCATTTGATAAGCTCAAGGCCATACTAAGAAGTGCTCCGGTTCTCTTAGCACCAAGTTTTGACAAAGAGTTCAAGTTGGCTGTAGATGCCAGTGATGTTGGTGCAGGCAGTGTATTGTTTCAAGAAGATGACAATGGTGTTGACCATCCTGTTTGTTATTTTTCCAAAAAGTTTAACAAGCATGAGAGAAATTACTCTACCATAGAGAAAGAATGCCTATCTCTAATCCTTGCGCTTCAGCACTTTGAAGTTTACTTAGCTTCTTCACATGCACCAATTGTTGTCTTCAGTGACCACAATCCACTGACTTTCATACATAAAATGAAAAACAAGAACCAGCGTTTACTCAGGTGGAGTCTCATGTTGCAAGAGCACAATCTTGACATCAGACATATCCGAGGAAGAGATAATATCATTCCAGACACCCTAAGCAGAGCTTAAGTGCCTCTACAATGCTGATGTCCAGCTTTGTGCTGTTGTATTTGATTAGTTTTGCACAAATTTTGCTAAACATATTGTATACAATTATCCAGTATTGCAAAAGAAAGCTTTATTTTATAAAACTTTATTTTCTTTGAAGAGGGGAAGTGTTATGTATGACAGTTACTTGTTGAAAGATGTGCATTCAGTACTGGTAAACTTCCCAAGGGAGTATGCCCAGGAAAGTATGATGTTATACATATGATGTTTACTTATTGTCCTTAGCAATTATTTACTTTTAGTGTCCCAGATATTGGACATAAACAGGTTGTTTACTTCAGAATTTTCTAGAAATTTCAAATTGTTCTTTGACGGAAAAGTCCGGAAAAATCCGGAAGAACCAAAGATGTAGAATCTTCTAGAAAAATCTTTTTTATGTCAAAAGAATATTGTGGAATTTTCTGGAAGGATAATGGCCTCTCTAGAATATTCCAGAACATTAAATTTTGGTAAACAACTTGTTATTTTTAGTATATGATATCATAGAATTTGCTGGAAGAATCCTGAATGTTCCTCAGTGCTATATAAGGGCTACAAATTTTCATAAGGAAAATCTTTGGGTACTGTTACTATTAAGAAGTCAAAATCTATCTTACTGGAATTTAAACTTATTCTTGGATTACTTTGTGATATTCGATTCTGGATTGGGACATAGTGCTATTTTGAAACAAACTTTAATTCTTGGGATCAGAAACTGATACAGACTTGTGTTAAAAAATTCTGAGGGACATTCAGACATTCTTTAAGGGAATTAACATCTTGAAAGGTATTGTACATTCATTTTTGTTTGATTGTATATATGCTTTTGATTGTTTCACATGTAATTACTGGTTAAATCACTTCTAAATAGATTTGTTAAATTTTAAACAAAGCTTGTTGCTGGCTAACCAACTTGTTGGTTTCTTTAATCTTCTAGTTACGCCTGGCACGTAACAAGATAATCTCGAATAAATGAATAGTGCAATTGGACATAACAAAAGATACTAGGAAAATGGCCGAATCAAACCATTCATACATACATGTCTCATTGATTATGCTCGGACATGCCATTTTGCCGTCCATCGCAATGTTTGACTGAGATGATAAGCATAAATAGAAAAACAGATCGTCCCATTGAGAATGCATGCAAGAAATGAAGTAAAAAAACGTGACCGGTAGTTTTGTCTTTTTATTCCAGCAGTTTTCGGTACCTTAATATTTAAATGACTATTTAGACAAACAATTACATATGCCGTTAATCACGACCTAATTGGAAATTATATATATACATCTATATAAAACCATATTCGTTTGCTTTTAAGCAATTTGTGGCGCTTCCTAAAAAAGAGTAAACATTAAGTCTTTAAAACCTGCAGTCTATTCCAACATTGAACCAAGTCTTAAGTAAGCAAAGATCGATGGTCAGGGCTAAATTCAATGCTAGGTCACAAATACGCATCTGAAGCCAATACTTTTGCCTTAAAACTTGACTGGGCTACACTCAGACAATGTAAAAGTGACCGAGTAATTGAAAGCAGCTACTTCTTCTCAAGTATCTGCCTTTTTTCAACGATATATGTGCATTTATAACAGATGGGCACAACACTGGATTTGACATTGATACGCGTATATGTGCGACAAAGAAACAGTAAACAACTTGAATTCCAACTTTCGTCTATCGTTCGGCAAAGCTTGTTAGACTGGCATCTCAAAGAGATATATGCTTATTGTGTTTCTTGCTAATAAAGAATTATTTTCTTAACGAATTTATCGCGTAGTTTAGTTGGTGACGCACATGAATGTTCATTTTAAATGAATTTCGGAGAGATACGAGTAACGAGGCAACAAATCTTTATTGACGATACAGTTGATGAAATAGTTACCAAATTGAATATGACATTTTGCAAGGAATAGAACAGTTTGTATTTTTGCATAACGTTCAAAAACATTGACACATCATAATTGGCGGCCCCCGTGGCCGAGCGGTTAAGAGCGCTGTTTCTTAATCTCTCGATCATCTCACCGCTGTGTCTGGTGTGGGTTCGAGCCCCGCTCTGGCCACATGTGAGACAAGCCAAGTTCTGCTTGCGGGTGTGCCAGGTGGTTTTTCTCGGGGTTCTCCCGTTTTCGCCCCACCTACTGATTGGCCCGTCTCATATGAGCTGAAATAATCTTGAAAGGGACGTAAAACTGAATTAAAAAAAAAAAAAAAAAAAAAAAAAAAAAAAAACATTCATTAGCACGGACAAATTAGCAGCCTCGTGGGAAAACCAACAATGTGGTTTCCTAATAGGTCCGACACAAATCAGGCGGTACACGCACAGAAGATGCACACCCGGGAAACGGTCAATTTGTACACCGCCGGTGCTCCATGGAAAGAGAAATTGACGGTTTCCGGTGTAGGATTTGTTGGGTCAAATTAAAGGTTTGTGTTGTACCCGAGTGTGTTCAAGGTAAGTTTTTTGTTTCTTTCCCCCCTGTACCTAAAATCCGAGAATGTCAGATGATGGGCTAATGAATAAAGACCATGCATACAAAAAAGCATGCACAAAAACTTACCAATTATCCACATATCGTTTTTCGGGTTTAGAAACCCTGGTCAAAACTTGTGTTGTGGGATAAAAAAGTGATTCAGTTTTCCGATATAGCTAACTAAAGTTTGATCTGATAGCCTAGAATTACAACAGAAGTCAATAGCATGTAATTTACATGGAATATTAAAAAGAAAAGTTTAAAATATGTGAACCATGGGTCATTTTTTCAAAAGTGTACCAATTGACGGTCGGTGTGAAATTTGACTAATGGGAAATTGTTTTTGTCATGATGGTCGTTCGTCTCTCACTAATGAGAAAGGCCATCATTATTTCTTGAATAGGTTCATATGTGTTGGTCAGTTTTTTGATTACTGACTAGGCCAATTCTAGCTCTCTGCGTTTTCTTTCAGCTTCACAGATTCTCTTTTTTTCATAGAGAGCTATTCTTTTGTTGATGAGACCTCGCCACTTTGATCGCTCCTGTGCAGTCGGTTCCCAAGGCCCCATTGGTATGTCGAAATCCTTCAGAGAGTTTTTGAGGGTGTCTTTGTTGCGTTTCTTCTGGCCACCTTGAGAGCGCTTTCCCTCCTTTAATTCTCCATAGAAGACTTTCTTTGGAAGTTGCTTATCAGACATTCTTCTAACATGGCCAGTCCACATAAGCTGTGCTAGCTTTAAGACAGTATGCATGTTTTGCATCCCTGCTTTCTTCAGGACCTCCGTGTCTGGAATCTTGTCTTGCCACTTGATTTTTTAAAGCTTTCGCAAACAGCTTAAGTGGAAATGGTTAAGTCTCTTTGCATGACGCTGGTATACTATCCAGGTCTCACATACAAGAGGGTTGGCAGTACCAGAGCCTTGTAGACTTTCAGCCTGGTGTCAAGCTTGATTCCATTTCGCTCCCAGATATTTGCACAGAGTCTTCCGAATGACACACTTGCTTTTGCAATTCTGGCAGTGACGTCATCATCAATGTGCACTTCTCTGCAGAATTTATAATTATCAACAACTTTCAGTTTGTGTCCATTTACAGTGATGTTTGGTTCATTGTACGGTTTTCCTGGTGCTGGTTGGTGTACAACCTGTCTTTTTGTGCTGATTGTGAGTTCATAATATCACATGACTGTGAGACTTGATCCATGACTCTTTGCATTTTGTCTCTGAGTTGGAATTCTTACCTATATCACCAGCATAAAGGAGCTCATCCAGCACATCAGTCTGCACCTTAGTTTTGGCTTGCAACCTTCTAGGGTTGAATATATTTCCATCAAAACGGTACCTGATTTGAAAATCAGTGTCACTGTCCTGAAAAGTATCCATGAGCATGGCAGAAAACATCATGCTGAACAGTGTTGGTGCCCTAACACAGACCTGTTTGACCCCATTTGTTACCTCAAAGGGTTCAGAGAACTCTCCATCATTTTGTACACGTGCCTGCATGCCATCATGAAATTGCCGCACCATTGCTATGAATCTGGGTGGACAGCCAAACTTGCCAATCATTTTCCAGATTTCTGATCCATACTTCCTCCTTTTGAACGTTTTCATTGCTTCCAAAGGATCAAACTTTTATATATATTTTATTCATCACGACAAACTGTGTCAAAAGCTTTGGTGAGGTCGACAAACGTCGTGTATAGATCTACATTCTGTTCTTGGCTTTTCTCCTGAAGCTTTCTTGTTGTGAATCCCTCTGTCTTTTCTGAATCCACATTGACTTTCTGGGATAGGTCCCTTCTGATCAAAATGAACATTCAGGCGAAACAACAGAATTTTTGCCAGTATCTTCCCAGCAATGGATAGGAGGGAGATGCCTCTCTGGTTTTCAAAGACTTGAGGATTTCCTTTCCGCTTGTATAGGTGGATTAAGGGTGCATCCTTATATTCTTGCGGGATAACCTCCTTCCTCCACATACAGTGAATCAACTCCGTAATTTTCTCTGACATGGGTAACAACCCCCCCCCCACACACACACCAAACGCATAAACCTCTGCATTAATTGCATCTGCACCTGGAGCTTTGCCAGATGACAGTTGTTGAACTGCTTTTCTTGTTTCCATGACGGTTGGAAATTCATCTAACAAAACATTGCACTCTATCTGTGGAAGCCTCATTGGTGCTTGATGGTTGATTCAGCCCACCAAATGATATATGTATCAACAATGGAACATACATATATTTTAAAATAAATCTCAGGCCGACAAAAGTTTTTCCATCAAGTTATTATATAAGTTATATCACTACAAATTAAAGCACGAGAACGATTTGTTCGTTTGGTGCTAAATACGTCCCAGTCAACACATTCGGTTATGTCTGGACGTCACCGTGTCAGCGGTCTCCATTTTATGTTGACTTCTATCCAACATTGGGATGCCATGACATGCGAAATAAGGTTTGAAATTTGGCACCCAAGTAACAAACAAAAGTTTATATGTATGGATGGTTTGACTCAACCACATTTCAAGGATAGGCTCAGGCCTTTTAAGTGGTTAACGAGTAATCATATGGTCGGTCAGTCAGAATATGTTTTGCCTAGAGGCACAAACAGTCAATAGAATCTTCCTTTGGTGGTTTTCCCTTAAAGCCCATCTGGAGACATAAACAAATTATAGTCAGCAAAACGAGTTCTACACGTGTGTGTATACGTGAATTTCTGAATGATTAGGAATACATGTAGTTACATGTTACGCTATATGCATGTATCACAAAAAAGATGTGGGCTGAAAGAATAGAGCATTTGAATAATCGATAATCTTCTATTCGGGCTCCCAAATACTAGTATACATTATTAGATTTCAGTCAACAAAGGCGTCACATGTTTCAATCAATTTGTCCCTGCCAACAAATCTTGTGCTGCAAGGATCTGTTGTAAGACTGATATGGAAAACCCATTGAATCGGTGTTCAGATAGGCAATCATTAGAATGGTTACACGCAATCCCGAAATCCAAATGAGTTATCAAAAGCAGGATGGATAAATCAGTTCTGTTACCGGTAGTTTTTCCTTTAGCATATGGACTTAATTGTATCACGAGATATCAACTTGTAAGATTAGATATCAACAATATAATTCTTTAACTTAGCTTTCAATCTTGAATAGTTAAAGCTGTTTCTGGTACCTATAATCTCGTGTTCACATTAGCCATAAATATAGGAACAAACACTAAAGGGACTAGATGTCTATACTGAAGTTAAGCAGCAAGTTGCTACACTGGGTTAGTATTGGTCAAATTGCACGCCCTAACGTCAATTAGCACACCCACAGAAATTAAGCATTAAGATTGTAATCATTTAAGTTTCTGCAAGTGAAATACTTATAAGACATCTGAAGATATGTGGTGTAACTTGTAATGGCAAGATGAAGGTCAGACTATTTGATTAACGGTTCATATGGCGATGACTTTCGGCAATTTCTATACCTTTGCGACAGTGTGGCATGAGCAGGCATGAAAATGGGACAAAAAGATAGGCAACATTATTTCCGAAAGGGATTTTGTCGTCAAGGAAAACAACATGCATCAAAGTAGTGATATCACGGTTCTTATTTTAATTTATCACGATAGCATTGCAAATGCATTAGTTAAATTGCACTCCAGTCGTCAATTGGTACGCTTGTAAAATTTTGATTCCAATTTCTTGTAACAAAAGGTTATCTTTTATACACAATACCTTCAACCAGTAATGTGTACTCTAAACTTGGTATTTTATTTTCAACTCCGCATATGGAATGTGTACATGACGTAATTCAGGCATTTTTAGACATGTACATTCACCAAATAACCCAGTATTTCAAACGCCAAAACTGATTACTACATACTTTTATAAACATTTCATGTAATATGAGTTCCTGTAAAATCCCCAATCATAGGCGCATCATCTGACATTCTCCGATTTTTGAATGGATTTAGAATAAGGAAAATATTTTACCTTGAACTGTTTGACCCAGTAAAATTCTCTCTATTTACGTCGGTCAACTCCGGCACCGGAAACCGTCAACTTCACTTACAATGGAGCACCGGCGGTGTACAAATTGACCGTTTCCCAGGCGTGAGATGGCTAGAGACCTCAAATTTTAGATTTAACGAGTAGAGGAAATGCACCAACCATGCAGCGAAAACAAAGGCCCTGATCAGCTTCGCAGTTACTGCGAAGCTGATCTGCGCCTTTGTTTTCGCCTATGCAGATTGTTGGTTTTCCCATGAGGCGGCTCAAATTATTAGTACATGCAGCGTTAGGTGCGGTCAAAATCAAGATTACGAGGTTATAAATGGGATTTAGTGTAAGCCATTGTATTATTTTAAGACCAATGCCATCTATTTGTTAAGATTTAATAAAAATAATTTTATCAAGGATTTGAACTATTACGTACAATTATTCTACCCATTCCGGATCAAGTTTATGAAAATTGCTGCGCATGCGCATATTAATGATTTGAGTATTATAAACTTAGTATTATCTCAAAGCCAATTTAGTTCATCATCAACTGTAATGGTTTTCATTTTTGACCAAGCACGCGACTGTGACCACTGGAGCGTGAAATTCTATGCATAATTGAAGTCAAAGCAAATCAGTTGGAGGTATTCCGAATCATGGACTTTATATCACCACCGATGGGTTTCTCCTTCAAATTCTGTGCATGTAGTCATACAGTGATCCTTATTAAGTATTCCTAGGACCAAAACATATGCCTTATTCGACGGCATTTTCACAAAGCCATGTTTGCTCAACCCCATCGATCCCCACCGGACACACGATATTCCATGGGTGATCTGAAAAACGTCGGAATATTAAATGATGCTTGTTAAAAACGCAGATTATTTCATTGTTTACACTTAATTTTATAACATAAACACCCAGAATGTAAAAATATACCTTTAGTTCCAAACATCAAACAATCTACACGTAAGTCCTTTGAGAGCATAAAATGACTGTATGCTCTTAAACGTGATTCGGAGTAACTACAATGACACCGTTTCAAAGTTTCTAATTAAATATGTCGTAATATTCGATTTTAGGACGGAAACTTCGTCAAAATAACACTGAGAAAATAATTGGAAAAAAATATAAGCAACCAATATCGAAAGATAACTTAGTACATGGTACCTTTCATTTTCGGAAAATTCGGCGAACCGCCTTTGATAACCGTGTGTAAAGAAAGCTTTTTCCATCGTGTTTCTGTATATGAGCCGGGAACCATTGACGTGAACAAGATGTTGACGTCATTATCTACGATCACTGAGCTGTGGGATGTGTTTGAATCAAGAGTCAAGTGGCCAAGTTCGTTTTAAAAAATTATTGTCTTATGTTTTTGTAAAAGTCTTTTGAAAATTATTTTAATCCGGATCATCTACAGATCCGCTATGGCTACAACAAGTGTACGTGCTTAATAGTGTTTATATAACAGCGTTTTATGTTTAGGAACCTTTTAATAGTATTTTGCCAAAGTGAGGTCACAACACTACACCAAGTGTATACCATGCGATTTGACAGAAAAATGGCACCACAGAAAGCATGGTATATATTTTGCGCATTCTCTGTGTATGGTGAGTGTTTTTAAAAGTTTTCTCTTATTGTATTTCAAATATTTCTAAACATTTTTATACATTTTTTAAAATTGTACATGTTTTATTTATTTTTATTCTATTTCTCATTAAAATAACAAACTTCTCTAATATGAAATAAGGCACTACCTTTGTCGCGACGCTCTACTCCCATTGCGCAATAGGCTACATATATCTATCTATCTCTATATACTGCCACACGCCCTCGCGGACATTCTAGGCAAGTTATATTACAGCTTCCTCATCCTAATGATCATAGATCATCATAGCCGACCATTACTATTGTGGAACGTTAGTTTATCAGTTAGTACAATGCAGGACGTGTTGAAATGTGACGGATACGTAAAACTATATGGAAAGTTAATTGATCAATTAGTATAATGCAGCAGCGCGTGTTGCAACGTCACGATGACGTAAAAAAAAACAACAAAAAACAATTCCGGTTCCGGTTGACGAAAGATTTTTTTTCTATCAATGTACAGAAGAGCAGAATAAAACAGAACATTTTACCACGTTCTACCATAAGAGCGTCGCAGGAGCGTCGCTATTATCTAAAACTGCCCGGGCTCTCTTTTTTTTTTATTTATTTCAAATTATACAAGATTAATACGAACTGAAGTTCTTGTATGTTCTAGGAAGTGTTAGTGGTAATATAACGAATAATAATAATAATAAGATGATTAATGAATTTCAATAAAACAAAAATCATCAATTTCATTTTTTTTATTTGGTACATGTAATGCAACGATGTTGCGCGCAAGTCTCTTAGTACACATGAGTTACATGCTCATCAGGAAAACGTGTCCGTATAACGTATACCCCCTTATACCCCACTTTTATATACTGTGACAAAACTGAAGTGCGCAGGGGTATACCTATTTTTCTTTTTTTTGCTCCAAAACATAGATTGTCGGTACTCGCTAGAACCGCCTCGGCGTGGCGGTTCTAACGTGTACCCACAATCTATGTTTTGAGAAAAAAATAAGAAAAAAATGTCGATTTTTTCTGAAAATTTTCTCTCTTTTTTTTCAATTTTAAAAATCTCTGTACATGTATATTGCATGGGCAAGTTTTTGTAATGGTTACATGCACATGCATACAAGAATGTTAACTCCAAAAGCTCAATTTAAAAGTTTCTTATATTTGACGATTTGGGTGAGTCAACTCATTTTTAGGGGCATCAGGATTGATTTTTAAATTTTATTCAATTTTTCGATGAAAATTATCTATTAAGCATTTACAGAATAGCCCCAGATGGGACGCCGTTATGCGGTGTCATATCTGGGGCTATTCTGTTTGCTTATATCCCATAAAAGGGACGCCAGGCTTAATGACATTTTTATGATTTGCTCATTTTTCTAGCCGGGCATTATTTCGCCCACGGCGTTCAGACATGGGCAGAAGAAGAAGCCTTACTAACGATGCTACAGACAGGTTATTCAACGAATGTGAAACCAGAAACTCCAACAATCATAAATATATTTTATTCTCTGGGGACAGTGCAAGAATTGGTATGTAAAATTACGAGTAAAGATATACATTAATTTTGGTAAAATAATGATAGTTGCTTAGCTCATCGCTCCAAGAAATCAAAATTATGGCCTTTTTCCTAAACCCCATTTAATGTAGTGTTTAGCTGCTCTCTGCGCCTAAAAATCCTAGAGTTTTTGCTTCTTTCCCAACTCTCTTGCTCACCAGCTCCCTAAAATAAATGGCTATTCTCCCCAGCACTCCAGACTCCCCTGGGTACCTGAAATATTCGCGCGGCTATATACATCGTAAATATTCTTTGTCGTATTTCGCCACTTTCTTGTTTCTTCTCATTTCAAATACTTTTAGGTAATAGTGTACATTCTAAAATGTGAAATTTATATCAAAATAATATAGAAGATCGGAAGGACGCCATAATAAACTCACATTTCACAATGCCCTCGAGGAATACATGTAAGAGAGTCGTCTCTTTGAACCAGATACAACAACATTTTAAAATGATGTTTTTGTTCCTTTTTCTTATCCTTATCTAGGATATAACAGAACAGATGATGATATCGGGAGGATGGATTTCAGTGGTAATGTTTCATTTTACTAGCTTCACAAGCATGTGTTCATTCAGCAGAACTAGCTTCGGTGTAAAGGTCTCGTCAGCATAAGTAACCAGAGGACCATTGGTCCTGAGAACGCTCACCTGAAGCCTGATCTTGGAGTATTAAGTCATCATGAAATGACCTTGACCTTGAATACTCACACACCTTTATTGACTTCATAAGTTGTCTGCATCTGCAAAGTTTCAGGTCTCCGGCTGCAATAGTTTCCAAACCCAGTGGTTTCTTAGAAAACAATAATTTTAATTTTGATATTTAAATGACCTTGGGTCAAGGTCAAGAAATGACCTCGGCCTTCATTAATTACTTACCTTCATTGACTCCATTAGTTGTCTGCATCTAGCAACTTTCAGGTCTCAGGCTGCACCAGTTTCCAAAATATCCGTAAAAGTATGGACGACAGACTGGCCAAGGTCAAGAGATGACCTTGACCTAAATTAATCACATACCTTCATCTACTCCATTAGGTGTTTGCATCTACCACTTTTCAGGCCTCAGGCTGCAACAGTTTTCAAAAAATCCATAGTATTCACTTTTTCCCATGTAAAAGCCTATGTTTCCAAATTTGACCTTGCCGTAAAATAGGTCAAGTTCATCCAAGGGTCATCATTTTATCAAACTATGATGGGCTGATGTCCTTGATGCTACATACCAAGTTTCGTGGAAATCGGCCCATCGGTTCTGGAGAAGAAGATTTTTGAGTGGTTTTTACCATATATTGGCGTGGCGGCCATCTTGGTCATGTGACCAAGACATCGCGAATAAAATTACAATGCCACTACCCAAGGAGGCTGCACATAAAATTTCAACTAGATCGGCCAAGCGGTTTCAGAGAAGAGGATGTTTGAAATTGTGGGCGACGGACGAAGGACGGACGGACGACGGACGGACGCCGGATCATGGCCATCCTATAAGCTCACCTTGTGAGCCTTCGGCTCAGGTGAGCTAAAAATCCCTCAATGTACACTTGCATTTAGTTGTGAAAAGTAGTTTTTTGTTTGTTTGATGTATTGCTTTACGTCTAAGTCAACAGCTATGGTCATGTCAAGGCGCTATATGTTGACAGGGACGTCAAGCAATGAAACAAACAAAAAAATCCTTTTTCGCAATTAACCGCAAGTCTACGTCAAGGGATTTTCGCTTCTGTGTGACGCGTCTTTAAATCCACGTCTCCTCTATTTCACTGTATATAAAAGTATGTTTCGGTCCACTGAATACCGCAGTAATTGCGAACCTGCATGAGAGGGGTGGGGTCGAAGTAGGGCTCCTTGCTTCTCGTCTTTAAAAGCATTTGCCCTGTTTTAAAATTTTAGTTACAAGTGATGTTATCTATACTACATGTATGTATACAACTGTATACTCGTATAGTCTGATTTTTTTCAATGTGCAGGGCGGAGCCTGTCAATTTTTGATTGACAATGACAAAGTTGACCATTACATTTAGAAATAGGTAGTTCTCACTTGGACTGCTACTTTGACCCACTTGTTATTGTTGAACCAATCAGTGTCGAAATTTAACCTCATGCACCGAAAATGATGGGTAAACACATACTGTCACAGAAATATATTCTGTACTACATGACAGTATTTATGTATGACTATATTGAAAATTCCCTTAGTTAATGCCTGGTAAACATTCTTGTTGTATGACTCTCTGTTTTTCTTTTCAAGTTTAAAACTTAAATTCTGATACAAATAAATATCAAAGACTTACATTTACTAATGCAGGCTTACCTTTACTAATGAAGGCGGCAAAAAAGTGCACTAAATTCTTACTGGAAGTCACAGTACGGATCTGTAAAGTGTTGTTCTGTCATACTACCGATTTGTTGAATTTGGCTGACAGCTCAGTAAAGTTATCAGCGAATCTGTTGCTGCTGCTGCAAAAAATGAAATAAAAAAAAAGATAATAAAAAAATAAATTAATAAATAAGAAAAAAAGGAATAAACGGTCAAGTTAGCTGCAGCGAAATTTTTTGTCACCTATTGTTTTTGTTTAAATATAGCTATTAGCGCAATAGCAAAAAAGATGAATTCCACAAACACCTTTTCTATCCCTCCTATTACCCGAGTCACAGACAAAAGTGCCCTGTCATCTTTAAAAGAGGAAATTGGTTTTGTATGACTGTGAGCGCATTAGAAAACAATGATGAATGTCGCAAACATGTTTTTCTAGGCAACCTGTGACCCAAGTTCTGGACAAAAGTTCCCTGTCACTAACATTAAAAGTGGATTTTTGTGGCCGATATTTAGCTCACCTATGCCCTCACAAGGTGAGCTCATTGGATCAAGGTACTTGAGCCGGCGCCCCTGCATCCGTTTGTGCGTTCATCCGTTTACTTTCAAATATCACTATCTCTAAGACCATGCCAAATGCGATCAAATTTTTTCTGAAGCATCATTGAGGTGGGGGAATGATTGCATTGGATTTTAAAAAAAGTTTTCTAAGGCCCATAACTAGTGCAAATCAGTGTATATTACTCCTCTTTATAAATGCTGTCAATTGTGCCCATGGGGTCCATACAGACAAGGCTCCAGAGTATCATCGTCTATCTTGAAGCTTGCACTGATAAGTAAATTACTAAGGTGAGCTACGGCACAATTTGGTCTCATTTTCGTTTGAGTCTATGAGCGCATACATATATTAGAAACGATGAATGTCATCACAAACAGACATTTTATATCCCACCTATTTCCCAGTTTATGGACACTTTTACTGCTGGCAGGGAACTTTTGTCCGGTTGGGATAGAAAAGTCATGTTTGCGGCATAAGTATTCGTTTCCTATAGCGCTCACAGCCAGACGAAACTGTAAAAAATCGACAACATTTTCCATAAGGTTGGTAATATGTGGTCTAGAAAAGTTCATCATCATTTTCTACATAGCGATCACAGCCAGACGAAAAAAAATTATATAATAATAAAAAATGTCGACAAACATTTCCACTTACTTTTTGTTGAACGTTGGTCGTAGGTGACGTCGAAGAGATGTGATTGTGTCATTAATTGTCATTTTCTTATGGGCTATCACCTAGATTAAAGCCAAAACAAGCTGCGACAAAACTGTTTGCTGCAAGCGAAATTGCTGCTTACTTGACTGTTTTTTTTTTCGCTCTGGCAAAATAGCTGCTAACTTGATCAATTTCGCTGCAGCAAAATTGCCGCTGACTTGACTCTATTTTCTATTTTGCTGCAGCAAATTTAATTCTAACGCTGCAAGCAAAATCGTCGTTAACTTGACTGCTTTTGCTGTAGCAAAATTGCTGCTACATGTAACATGACAATTGCTGATAACTTGACCGTTTTTGATGCAGCAAATTTGCTGCTAATTTGACCGAGCTGACCTTCTAGGAAAAATAAGTAAAATCAGCTGGTTCTCTGAATCGCTTTATTTTTTTCGAATGGTACTTTATTGACCTTCTACTACGGTCATGTAACATCAGTAAAGCAAAGAGTTGTTGACAAAGATAGAGGCATTGGCTAACTTGATAGAAATATTTGAGTATAGCTGCAAGGTTATATTTAAGAAACAAAATGTTTATGTTTTTGTGTGTCTACCATACACTTCACCCATTTTGAAATTATTCAGGTGAAACACAGGTATAGCACAAAGACAACAAGCATAGTCACATTTACCTCAATTATACATTGTTTCTCAACAATGAAATCATCCAAGTCTGGGCTTAGCTAAGCCCTGACCTGCACATTGAAAAAAATCCAAGTATACTCGCAACTTATGCTATAAATGTTATAGATGAACTATATGAGGGCTCAGTAGGAAAAATTATAAATTATTTTGATATGTTTGCTCAAAATATTGATTTTGGGTTCTAAATCAGTCTATGTTTTGAATAAACAAGTAAATTCAGAGAATTTATGTCCCCCGCCTTAATTGTTTAGTTACACAAATATATCTGACAATAATGTATATCTCCAAATCACATGCATTTACTTCATGTCACAGTGCCAAACATTAATCTGAGGATTATATTCAAACCACATGCAAATCTTCAAATCATGGTCAGGACATCTGTACAGTTTGAAAAGAATCAGAATAAAACTGAGGGAGGAGTTTGCACACAAGGTACACAATGTCCGTTCACTTTCATTGTATAAATGCCTGAAAAACGACTAAGTTCAAATTGCGAAACAAGTGTCAAAAAGTAACCTGAGGATTATATCCAAAGCACATGCATATCTTCAAAGCACCATCAAGACATCTGTAAAGTTTCAAAAAAATCTGAATTAAAAACTGAAGGAGGATTTGCGCACACAAGGCACCCACTGTCCATTCACTTTCATTGTCAAAATACCGAAAAACGACTAAGTTCAATTTGCAAAAAAAGTGTCAAAAATTAATCTGAGGATTATATCCAAACCACATGCACATCTTCAAAGTATGATAAAAAGGTACAAGTAGGCAAAGATCAGGAAAAGGCGCAATCAGAAAAAGATTCCCACTCCAAAAACCGAGGTGGGAAAAAACCAAACTAACAATCAGGTACTTATACCATGAAACATATCGTAAGCCGAATGAGCAGCTATTTTCCCAATAGGTGGCCACTCAGTTACCTTAACTTAACTAAAAATAAAAAAAACATACATAAGGCGCCAACAGCACAAAAAATGTTATACACCAAGACATAAAACAAAATCATAAAGACATCTGTAAAGTTTCAAAATAATCGGAATAAAACTGTAGGAGGAGTTGCGCACACAAGGTACCCTTTGTCTATTCACTTTCATTATCAAAATGCCCGAAAAATGACTAAGTTCAAATTGCAAAAAAGTGTCAAAAATTAATCTGAGGATTATATCCAAAGCACATGCACATCTTCAAAGCATGATGAAGACATCTGTAAAGTTTCAAAAGAATTGGAATAAAACTGTAGGAGGAGTTGCGCACACAAGGTACAAACCTACAAGTAAGTAAGTAAGTAAGTAAGTAAGTAAGTAAATACTTTATTTTACGAGGGTAGCCCAATTAGCAGAGCCAATCTTCCTTGGGGCCCTCAAAAACATGGTTATAACATACATGCATTATACATTCAATACAATTTGTTTAGATAAAAAGTGAAAACAAAACAATGACATGTACGCAAAGTAAAGACAGACAGACAGACAGACAGACAGACAGACAGACAGACAGACAGAGAAATAGACATACATGTAAATGATATGACTTAATAATTAATTATTTTAGCAAATGGCGGTGGAGGTATTTAAACATTTCAATCAAGTATCTATCAATGTAAAATCCATTCGGTACATTTGCTTATGAACATTGGTAATGACGAAGAATCCTTTATACTTATTGGGATACTATTCCATACAATCACGCCTGAATAAGATAAACTACCTTTAAACAAATTACATTTCGCTTGTGGTACAATGAAATTTTTATTGGCTGCTGACCTTAAATTGGAAGATGTATTATCAAGATTTGTACCTCGCATTAAAAACATTTCATTTAGATAACTAGGGGCCAAATTATTCTTGATTTTATACATTATTTTTGCTTTGCTGAGGAAAACACTTTGATCAAATGATAAAATCTTTAACCGTTCAAATGCCTCAAACAATCCGTTATATTCATTGCCCAAAATCAGTTTGCATGCTCGTCTTTGTAATTTAGTAATTTTGTTTATATTTGCGTTTGAAGTATTACTCCATATCAAACTACAGTAATCTATATGAGGTCTAATATATGCGTTATAGAAAAGTACTCTGTGTTCCACAGATAAATAAATTCTAATTTTGCTCAAAAGCCACATGTATGAAGTCAACGTTTTAGTTAGAAAATTAAAGTGATTATTCCATGTAAGGTTATTATCAACATGAATTCCTAAGATTTTGTCGCAAGTCGTAATGTTTACATCGATGTCATTATACTGAAGAGTCAAACCTGCATTACACAAAGCAGTTCGCTTCTGCCTACTTGTAATGAGCATGAGTTTGGTCTTATCCATGTTCAAAATCATACCGTTTTCACGGCACCACATTTCAAGACAATCGAGCGACTTCTGCAAATTTCTTTCAAGCTCTAATTTATCACAATTACTGTAATATATAGTCGTATCATCAGCATATAAGTCAATGGTACAGCCATTATCTTTTAAGTACAAAGGCAAATCATTAATGAAGATCAGAAACAAAAGAGGCTCCAATATATATCCCTGAGGAACACCATGAATAACATCAGAAGCATCTGATAAGTTATTATTCAATGATACACGTTGCTTTCGGTTACACAAATATGATTCAAACCAAGATAAGCACGAATCAGTGCACTTGTAGCATTTCAATTTCCTTAAAAGAATTTCGTGGTCTACTAGATCAAAAGCCTTTCGAAAATCAACTAAAACACAGCCTACCATTTTTCCTTCATTAATAGCTTTAAGCCAGGAATCTGTCATGAGAATAAGTGCAGATTCGGTGGAGTGTTTGGGGCGAAATCCACTTTGGGATTTATGTAACAATTGAAAATCATTTAAATATTGTGAAAACTGTTTTTCAACCCATTTTTCAATTAATTTAGAAATTGTTGGTAATATTGAAATAGGTCGGTAATTATTAATATCGTCTTTACTTCCAGATTTAAACAATGGCCTAACCTTTGCCTCTTTCCAAATATTAGGGAACTGATTTAATGATATGCTTTTATTAACTATGAATAAAATACTAGGTGTAATGACATTCGCAGACATTTTAAGGATTTTAGGTCCTATTGTGTCAAGTCCCGTCGATTTGTTTACATTTAAATTTGACAAAAATGTTTTAATAAATGCTTGATTTGTCAGCGGAATTTTGAATTCCGTATCACAAGGGACCTTAGTGGACACGTAGTTGTGAAGTTTTTTAAAATCGGTCTCAATAGTAGGTTGCTTTAAAGTCGAGGCTATATTCACAAAGTAGTCATTAAAAATCACCGTTAATTCAGACTCATTTGTGACAAATTTATCGTCTAATTTTAAGCTCACATTTGATTTGTTTTCACTTCCTTTACTATTCATACCAAATTCCTTGAATATTTTCCAAATGTTCCGGGGATCAGATTTTCCCTCCTCAATTTTTGACATATACTTTTCCTTTTTCGCGTTTTTTATCAATTCCGAAACCTTATTTCGTAAAACTTTGTAGTCGGTAGTATTGCCATTTAATTTATATTTATTGCGTTCTTTTATTAAATCTAATATTTCCGGGGTCAGCCAATCTGGTTGATACTTATGTTTGACTCTGTGGTTTTTAATTGGTGCATGTTTGTTAAGTACTTCTGTAAATAACGATGTCCAAACTGTAACCATATCATCGACAGTATCAAAACATTCAATTATTTCCCAAGGGACCAAAGCCAAATCATTAAGAAAGCGAAGTTCTTCAAAATTTTTAAAAGATCTGTATGTAATATATTGATGCTCATTCTTTCTATCATAAGAAACGTGAGACGATCGATTACAAAATATTCCGTAATGGTCACTAAAACACAATTTCTCAACATTAACATTTTGAATATTATATTCATTGTTTGTATAAATGTGGTCAATAAGAGTACTAGACTCATCTGTTACTCTGGTTGGTTCACTTACTAGCTGAGTTAGACCTAGAGACGTTATGAAGTTACCCCATTCCCTTTCAATATCATTATTAAGCAAATTTTTGTTTATGTCACCCATAAGAATAAATTCTTTTTCTTCATTTAAAATAGTATCTATAAAATCTTCAAATCTGTCATTGTACTCAATTTTAGAATCAGGCGGTCTATACATATTACCAACTAAAAACGATTTGCCATTTTCAGGCGAAATTTCCAACCACAAACAGGAAATATCATTAGTTTCTAAGTCTTCGCGCCGTTTGGCATTTATATGATCTCTAACATATACGATTATACCTCCACCGCCATTAGAAACATTGTCTTTTCTAAAAGGTGTTTGAAATCCATTGATTTTAAAAGTTCCTGTCAACTTGTGCTGTTTTAACTTAGTTTCACTCATTCCAAAAATGTGTAAATTTTCATTTTCTTTGTTTGTTAGCAATATCGAAATTTCGGAAAAGGCCTAGGGAATTTAAGGCCTGATTTCGGCCTCATGTATTGGTAAAAAATTGAATTTTGGAATTTTGAGGAGAAAAGTATTGCAAATAGCAGATATATGTCCCAGCTTATAAAATCTAGCACAACTATCACATTCAAATTTCACATGTTGCCATGGCAACGCTCCAAAAAGCATAGAAATACCACTTTTTGCAATTTTGGGTCTATTTTTCACTATTCAACATCATTTTCAACTACCGGCCCACGCTACGAACAATTTCTTATTATGAAATAATTATGCAGTATCATCCAGAGATATTGTATGTTAAGTATCATTTTGTTCGTCGTGTGGGCTGGCACTTAAAAATTAAAAAATATGTTCAGAAATGGCCAAAAATAGACCAAAAACTGCAGAATTTGCTCTATCTATGGTTCTTCTAGGCATTGCCATGGCAACGCTTGTAGGATAAATGAAGTACTTGTTCTTGGTTTTAATAGAGGAGACATATGGCTGTTTTAAGGAATAGTTTTCTAACCTAAATTCCAAAATTTATTTTTTAGCAAAATCTGAGGCCAAAATCAGGCGTTAAATGCCCTAGTCCTTTATTTAAACTATCTCCACATAAACCTTGTATATTCAGGTGACCAATGTTATAACCTTTTTTCTTCAGCTTGAGAGAAAGTGGATCTTTAGATTTACTTAAATTCAAATTATTATTAGTTAATTGAGTAACTTTAAAATTATTTCTGTTTGTTAGCGTTTTCTTAGAACAGCTGTCATTAGGAAGAGAATCGAAAACTTTTGGAATGAGCTGGTTTTTAGAAATACCATGATGTTCTTCATTTTCATTATGTACACTAACTAACAATTCTGAACATTTACTTATTTGTCCTCCATTTAAACTTTTACTATTTGAATCAAAACTGTTATGTCCATTGTTCATAATCGATAAACGCTCAAATTCTTGTTTGGATTCTTGAGACAATATGGAACTAGTATTCATAAAAATAATATGCTCTGATGTTTTGTTCATCACAAAGTTTGTTACCTCACACTCTTCAAAAGTTAGCAGTGATATATCAATTGATTCACATTGACAGGAACATTGAAATTGATTACAACTGTTACACAGATTTTCAAAAACACTAAACTGATTTGTCAGGGTCACAACAGTATCTTGTTTGGCAATTGTGCCTAATCCCTATTGGTTAAACCAACATTCTGAAAATATGTGACTTGGCATGGAACACGCATAGCACGTGCGGTTATACTTCGACGATTGTCCATTGAACTGGGTGTTTCTATTCACCCTACCACGTGGCGTTGAATTGCTGTATCTACCATAGTGATGTCCCATACTTGGTATCCTCCTGTCACTCCTACCCTTGTGTAGATCTGACCCGGCACAGTACACGCATAACTGGAAATCCCGTACAATCTTCACATGTCGATTGATTGCATCAATAAGCCGTTTTGTACCAGAATTAGACATGTGAATGCCGTCATTAGAATAATATCGTCCACATGGCATACCATCCGCCCCGAAGAACAACTCGTTTGTAGAAGTTATTAGCTTTACATGGTGCACCCGCCAATGATTTGCTACTCGTTCAATACTTGTATTGATTCCCAAAACATCAACATCACCCCTGGGAACAACTTTGCAGAGATATACGACACAGTCATTGTTTGCCGCCTTGATGTATCCAACCAGCTCGTCGTACTTTTCCTCGAACAAACCCGTCTCAGTTCCACTCGAACCATCGTTCCCGCCGACACATAGGATTATATTCTGAAACGACTTCATATCATATACTGCGATTTCGTCCCATATATCCTTGATCTTGGCGCCATTTTTCGAGCATATTCTGACCCCATTTTCTAGGCCCTTGGAATTTATACCCTTTAATAAGGAGTCCCCTACAATGAGTGTTTTGAGTGACTTCGGCGATGTTGGAATACTTTGGTTCAAGCCGTTTCTCTCCCTGTTGTTTTCAATCTGGTTCCGGTTAGTAATATGAACCGGCACCGGTTGAGGCGTCGTTATTGTCCTCGTTCTAGAGTCTCCATTAACTAAAGCCGGTGCGTTTCCCGAGTGTGACCGGTCTGTACTTTCAACATCAGGCTGGGGTCTTGGGCCACCTGCGGTTCCTTGATTCTGACTTCCCTTTAATACTTCAGGAGGTATTCTCTTGCTTATATTCGGCACGTACGGTACTTTCAGCTGTGTCTCTGATGATGAGCTACGAATGTTAGCGGTCGACTGATCACCATAACCTTCATCAGTATTGCTGGAAGTAGTTATGTTATGAAGGCTTGACAGAGCTGTTTGGTCGACAATTCTATTGACGTCAGCATAATTCTTCTTTGAACTCATTCCTTCAATCAATGAAACAAAAGATGTCTTCAGCGCGTCAAGCTTGTTTTCCATTTGCTGCAGTATATCCCGCTTGATTGCCTTAATACCGCTGTCCAGCTCGTCGATCCTGTTCAAAATAACACGCATGGTTTGGCTTGCTGTTCCATTATTTACTGAAACTTCTTGTCGCTGAGTTATAGGTGTGGAAGTGAAAGCTGGGATCTCTCTAAGTACTGCACTGCTTGTCATCAGCCCCTGACAATCTAAATTATGCCTATCAGAATCCTGTTTTTTATCTGTCATGTCCTGGTTTTCAGTTAGTGGGTGTGCGTCTATCCTTGGATTTATTTCTTGGCGTTGATTTTTTGCAACTTTTAGACTTTGCATGTACTCATCCGTGATATTTTCTGCAGTAAATTCAGGACTCGCCCTCTTCTCCGAATTAGACATATCATTCGCAGCTTGGATAGGACTGCCGCTAGATGGCTGTGGTGACAGGGAAGACGTTTCTGTGCCTACAATATTGATGTTATCTGTAACGCTGCTATGCTGTTCAATTGATCCCGCGTCCGAGTGTAACGTTACGTCGCGGCTCGGTACAGTGCTGCCGCTCTGTGCGACGTCGCTTTCTGGCGCGACGTTGACGTCAGTTGTTTGTTTTTCCGCTCCGTTCTTTGAGGTATCCAGTTGGTCATAAATCCCCGTATCATCCCCCGTTCCGAACTCGCATTGACTGAACCCTTCCAACTGACTATCCAAATCGTACATCAAGCGCTTAAACAAGGATCTAGATATCTGAGGGAAGCGCTCATTCCTCCAAATCTTACATCCAAGGCCACTGAGATCCACGGTTTTGAAGTGGCTATCCAATTAAATGTCGCATCTTGCACCCTTTATATGTGTTGTACATTTAGATATGAAATTTGTATTGTCAATGTCAATGCTATTCATGTAATCAGCATGTATCTTATTTTTAAATCTTTCAAAAAACACACCAGATACAAAATTGATGCTTATTGTGGCCTCAGATAAATGTGTTCTGTAAATTGAACCCTCAAACAGATCATTATTTGTAATTTCACCGCTTGACATATCCGATTCAGAGTTCCATGATGATAGCGTATATTCTAAAGTTGACGTATCATTCAAAATTGCATCGCTAGACTCTTGTTTAATTGTGATCGGTGTGTTTAAACAGTTTTCCATTGCAGTAGAATAAGCGTTACCTTGAATTTTTTGCTTTTCCTCCAATGAATATCAATTGAAACACTTTCGATGGATAAATGTCTATCAAACACAATTTGAGAATACCAAATTCCGATATAACACTAGTTTTTTTTTCTTCCTTTGCGCTGATTTTCTTTTTTCTGTCAGAGAGCGATTTCAAAAGCAGCCATCTTTTCTATAGGGGGACGGAAGGACGGACGGACGGAAGGACGGACGGAAGGACGGAAAGCCAAAAACTATGTCCCTCCGCTTTTCTTCGAAAAGGCGGGGGACAAAAATAAGACAACTATGTATACCCCACCAAAGATAATTTTTTTTTCTCTATCGATCTGGGGTTTAAGGGGGTATACATATAACAGTCATGTTTTCCTGATGTTTGTGAAATGATATTACAGAGCTGAAAATCGCAGTGAAAACAAACGGCAACTAATTTACATAGTTGGGTCTGCTATAAATTTCAGCTTCTCTTACTAGGAACTCTACGAAACCGCGGTATGGTCCATCCATTTTCTCATTAATACATCAGAAAAACATGTCCATGTAATGAATACCCCCTTATACCCCACTTTTATATAGTGAAACTGGGGTATGAAGGGGTATACCTGTTGTTTTTTTTCTTATTTTTGCTCCAAAACATAGATTGTGGTTACTCGTTAGAACCCCCTGCGAGGCGGTCCTAACATATACCCAAAATCTATTTGTTTTGACCAAAAAATAAGAAAAATATTTTTTTCCAATGAAAATTTTCATTTTGACAAACAATTTTTTTTTTTTTGTATATTGCATGGACTTGTTTTCATAATGATGCTCACTGCTCTTAAAGGATCTCAGTTTTATTTTTATTATTTGAACCTGTGCATGAGAAAACCAACAATTTGGGTTTCTGAACAGGTCCAACACAAACCAGCCTGTACAGTCACAGAAGAAACCCAGAATCTTGAAAATTTGGGAATAAGTAGAGGAGGAAATGTACTATCCGTGTAGCGAAAACAAAGACGCTGATCAGCTTCGCGGTTACCGCGAAGCTGATCTGCGTCTTTGTTTTCGCCCATGCAAATTGTTGGTTTTCTCACGCACAGGCTCATTTATTAAACATGTTTTATTCTAGTTTTGGACAGACCCTCGACTTGTATGGAATGCCTCTGACTATGCCAATATATCAGCTCTTGACGTCAACTGGGTATGGAGGCCAGTGTTTATGATTGCCAATTCGTGAGTATGGCTTATAAGAATTCTTCATTTAACATGGCTGCCCAATATATGTACAAAAGGTACCCGTGAGAACACATTTTAGATACATTTACTTTTTTTCACAAAATATTGTTGATGAAATGGTCGATACGGAAATAAAAGCAACGGTATAGAGTACAATCAGTTTAGAATGGAGCACTAAAACACTAGCCTTTCGTGATGCCCTTATACAAACATATTAATTTTTAATTCAGTGCTGATGACTACACGTATGGCGGTTTCGACAATAAAGAATTGCTAATTAGGCTGCATAGTGATGGCTCAGTCAGATGGATTTTACCCCTACATCTCTTTACCATGTGCGATGTTTCTATAAAAAGATTTCCGTATGACTCACAGGCATGCACGATTGAAATCCTATTCAACGGCTTAAACGGAGTGGATGTAGTTGCCAATGCTGTAAGAGAGGTAACGTCATTTTAAGATCTTCACAGTAGCTTTAAATTCGATATGGTTCAATGTTCCCAAATCTAAAGGGTCACCGACTAGGTTTAAATAGCCGAAACCGCGCTATGGCCAATTCCCTTTCTCATTAATATGTTTACTGCCCTTAAAGTATCTTATTTTATTTGTATTGTATTGATTATGTGACGTGAGTGGTCATGGCAGGACTTGTTCATATTCCGCTGATATGCTCTGCCAATGGTTACGTGCTAGGCAGAGTTGTCAACTGGCCATAAATATCACATTCGAATTCCAGCGTTGTGTAGCAAGTCTAATAATCGTTTTGAAACAATTCCAACAATTATAATTAAAACACCACCGATTACTACAGGGCATTTTGCAACGTGGTGTTCTTATGGCGTCCACAATCCTAAAGGGTAACTGATGAGGCTTGAGTAGCCGAAACTACGGTATGATAAAAAAAAGTCTCCCCGTACATCATCCATAGTGCAGATTATATTTTCGTTTTGGTCCTTTGAGATCAGCGAAGATATTCTGAGAAATTAAAAAATTATAATCGATTTAGATTCATTTTCTAATCAACGTTTAATGAATTTGGACCCATTTGGATGGTACAAGTCTATGTATTAACTACCCTCTGGAAAGTTACAAATTAAAAGCATTCTTTTTGGCCCCATGTTGCCAAATCTAAAGGGTCACTGATGAGACTTGAGTAGCCGAAACCGCGGTATGATCCACCCTTATCTCAATATATCACTGCTCATAAAGGATCTCAATTTCAATTTTTGTTTGCTGTTACTGCAGCTGGTGTTGTGCCGTGTTGCGGTCCTAAAAGTCTCCGCGTACGTCATCCATGGTGCAGATTATATTTTCCTTTTGGCCCTTTGAGATCAGCGAAGATATTCTGAGCAATCAGAAATTTATTACCGGTTTACATTCATGTTCTAACCAACGTTTAATGTATTTGGCCCCATTTGGATAATAGTAGTCTTTGTATTGACTACCTTCTTGAAAGTTGCAAATTTAATGTTATTTTCTTTGGCTTCATGTTGCCAAATCTAAAGAGTCACTGATGAGGCTTGAGTAGCTGAAACCGCTGTTTGACCCACCATTTTCTCATTAATATATTAACTGCTCTTAAAGGACCTCAGTTTTTATTTTTATTCACGTGTAGCATCTTTAGAAAGGGGTTATGAAAGTTTGATAGATGGTCAAGGTCCTATGACCAAGATGGCCACCATGGCTATAAATAGCAAAACCTTTAAAACAATTCTTCTCCAGAACCAGAAGGCCTTTGATTTTGAAACTTGGCATGAGGCATCAGGCAAAAGAGTTCTACAAAGTTTGTATAAACCATGACCTATTTTATGGAAAGGTCAGCTTAGTTCGCCCTTGCATTTGAATAGGGAAAATTGTTAAAATGTCATTTGAAGGGCAAAACTTGCAGTAAATTGGCAAATGGACTAGTTTTATGATTTGAGAAAGAATTGAATTTTTATGATTTGAAAAACAAATTGACTCCAGGGGTTGTTCTGCCCCTGCCCTGGGGTTATATACATGTACATGTATTTTACCATTCCAGTCAAACAAGATTATTGCCATATATCTCGGGTCTCAGGTGAGCGTTTTCAGGACCACTGATCCTCTGATTTGTTCAATATTCCAGATTGGTTTAGCGTCCTACGTCCCTAGCCAAGAATGGCAGTACGACAGGGGTTATCTCGCTATCGAAGGCCACCTGCCTACCTGTTGCCCAGTAACTGTCTACCAGAGAATCCATGCCTACTTCCAATTCACCCGTCTTCGCCCATTTTACGTGATAAACCTCATTATTCCATCCGTTGCCTTGTCGTTTTGTATGGTATTGGTGTTTTTATTACCCACAGACAGTGGAGAGCGCCTGGGGTACTCATTGACCATACTCCTGTCGTATACTGTGGTGATGACGTTAACAGCAGAACTCATGCCGACAACTTCAAAAGAAATTCCTATTATAGGTGATTTCAAATATTTCAGGAGCAGTACGAAAACCTGCCCATGTAATATACAGATATTTTTTTAGTTGTGAAATTTGAAAAATTTCAATAGAAACTTTTTGATATTTTTCTTATTTTTGCTCAAAACATAGAATGTGGGTACTCGTTAGAAGCGCCTCGCCGAGGCGGTTCTAACGAGTACCCACAATCTATGTTTAAGAGCAAAAATAAGAAAAATAGGTATACCCCCGCATACCCCAGTTTTTCTATATAAAAGTGGAGTATAAGGGGTAAACATTACACGGACATGTTACCCTGATGATTTCCATAGCTGTTGGCCATTCCTTTTACAGGTGCTTCACAAAAATTTTTTATGGTAGCAATTTTCCTCATAATTATTTACAAACCCCATTGTGATAAAAAGGGCAGCCATCCTCTTAATTTCGAAAATATCCAAAATTATATTGCATAATATTATGTTTAAACCATCACCATGCATAAACGAAGGAAAAAAATCATAGTGGCCAGATGCCCCAAAACGTTTTATGAACCATGTTAAAAAAAGATAAAATGCTCCTGTTACTGGATCTACAGATTTTGGTCTCATGCAGTATCTGGTTTCTGGAATATCTCCCAGGGGTTGAACAAGAAATGGGTTGGAATGCAGATGACAGAACAATTGTTGATGTCATCTAGCGTGTGAATCAATGAAATCAAGATTTTTTTTGCACTGTTCATGTATTTAAGGGAAAAAAAGGTACAAGTAGGCAAAGATCAGGAAAAGGCGCAATCAGAAAAAGATTCCCACTCCAAAAACCGAGGTGGGAAAAAACCAAACTAACAATCAGGTACTTATACCATGAAACATATCGTAAGCCGAATGAGCAGCTATTTTCCCAATAGGTGGCCACTCAGTTACCTTAACTTAACTAAAATTATGAAAACATACATAAGGCGCCAACAGCACAAAAAAAATTTTATACATCAAAACATAAAACAAAAAGAACCACCACAGAAGTATCGACTTGGAAACTACTATTATCCTTTGCTGAAATATAAACATCATATAATTTAACCTAGTTATGTAAAAGTTAAGGCAATTTAAGACAAATGGCCATTAAGCTTTAACTTTTCGCGTGATAGAGTTCATTGAGGGGTTTTGACTGCATTTTTTAAGTTAACCCTGCATATTTTGCTAAGATCAATTGCATATTATATCATGATTTGTTTACAATGCTTTTAAAACTTGATTCCATTAATTAAAACATTTATTTGAATACTTTAGATTACATCAAAATTGATTTTTTATCATCTGCGTTCCTAACCCCTTCATGTTCAACACTCGTTATATTGCAAGAACTTAAGGTCTTCCAGATACTGTATGAGATCAATGAGGGGTCCTAGGAAAATACACGAACATGTGCATTTCGTAAGAAATATTGGACACCCTATCACTAGAATTAAAATTCAGAACTTGCCGTTTGTTTTATACAATCAAATTGTCAAACTATTTTATGGTTCATTAAATATTTTGGGCAATGGCCAATTAGATTTTTTCCTCCATTCAAGCATGGTGATGTTTTAAGCGGATGATAAATCACAATGTGGTATGTAAATATAAGAAAAGTCGTTACCTATAAAAAGTTTGTTAAGCACCTGTATACATGACGCGATTTTGATCCTTGTTTTATCATAATTATGGCGTCGCTGGTTTTCCAGTGGATAACGTCGTGTCATAAAATTCGTATAACCACACGTGTAATAACACTTTTGCGGGAAAACGTTACGTCATTGACGATGTCCGTAACAACAATGTAAATTTTCATTGAAAATATGTCCACTTCGAAGGCGATAAAATCCTATTTTAAAAAGTCATATGATAAAACGAATCTTACACTCGTGGTCATTTTATATGAAATTTATTAAACTTGCCAAAGGCTCGTTTAATAAATTTCATATGAAATGACCACTCGTGTAAGATCCTCAATGTATGAAATGTTTATTTGATTTGTCAAGGGAAGATATCAACTTCATATGGAGTAATTAAAAAATTGATATCTGCGGGTCAGCGCTATTTGTAAATAAAAGAAATGGGACGTTTACATCGTAAGCAAATTTTTACGAAATTCGCGTTCCATATCTGAATAGTGTTGTAGTAATGGTTCTAATATCTAACTAGATTATTTCACTTTCTTTTTTTTTTCGTGCAGGTACTTATGTTCTTATCCTGTTTCTGATGTGTGTCATTTCCAACTTTAACGTTGTTATCAACGTAAAGATGTACCACCTTCAAAATGATCCACCGAAATGGCTACAGGTATAGATGTTGTTTCTAACAATCTAACAATTCTCTTTATTCTCAAAACCATGTGGCTAGTGTTTTAAAGCACTACATCAACAAGTTCTCTCTCTCTCTCTCTCTCTCTCTCTCTCTCTCTCTCTCTGTGTGTGTGTGTGTGTGTGTGTGTGTGTGTGTGTGTGTGTTGGGGTAGGGACACGCATCAGGGTACATTTGCTTTAATAGATTCGCATGTACCGTTATGGTCATATTTAACTGCATTCACTACTAGATATCAATCAAATAAATGATTTATATTTTGCAAAAATACATATAATTGTCTTATGATATTCAATGAAAACGCTACGAAACAAGTTAAGTCGGAAAGCATTTTACAATTAATCAGCTGAATTTGAATTTTTGTATTTCAGATAGTTGCTTTGAAACTTGGACTTATACTGTTTCTAAAGTGTCGTCAAAAAGACAAAGTTCGCCCTGTGACTGATAACATCAATAATAAAACTACAACCGACAATAACTTACAATCTGAGAAGTCGAGGCTCGGATCTGACACAGAAGGCCAAAGTAGTTCGAGTGACGACGGAACCGGAAACGGAAGTGCCACGTGGCAACAGATAGCCGACGTGTCGGACAGATTGTGTTTTTATGTCTATTCATTTGCCGTTGTTCTTGGGTTGCTTCTCTTTTGCCTGGATATTGAAGGGCATTTTGGAAATTAGTGAACATTCAGGATTTATCAGGAAACCCGGTTCTGGCAGATTATACTGATCTCATCAGAAAATGTATTTTTGAAATGGGAATTTCAGCAGTTAATGTGTTGTTTCCATTTCTAGTGTATCAGACCGATATTTTTGTTACTTTAAATTTGAAATTGTTTGGAAAAGTTTAGTGCCGTGACTGTTTGTACTGTGTGCTAATTACATGTAGAGTGAATATGGTAAAAAACATATATGGCTCGGTATTGACATCTGGTGCGTCAAAAGTCAGTGGGGTCCATGAGGTATCGTGTGATGAAAATCAGGACGAAATGCTGGAAGTTCTGCATTACACTTCATTTGATAGATCTGTTACAATCTAAATATAGAGATAAATTGAAAATTAAAACTGAGATCCTTAAAGAGCAGTGAACATATTAATGAGAATGGGCGGCGGGGCCATACCGCGGTTTTGACTGTTAAAGTCTCGTCATTGACCCATTAGATTTGGCAACATGGAGACAAAGAGAATTACAGAAATTTTGCAACTTTCAACAGGGTAATCGATACAAAGACAAGTATTATCTAAGACCAAATTTATTATATATTAAGCATTGGTTTGAAAATGAATCCTTTCTGATTTCTCAAAATATCCTCGCTGATCTCAAAGGACCAAAAAGAAAATTTAACCTGCACTATAGGATAGGTAGGCAGTCGTCGTCGTCGTCGTCCGTCCGTCGTCCACCGTTTTCAAAGATCTTCTTCCCTGAAACCGATTTGCCAACCAAATCCAAATTTTATTTGAAGCATCTACAGGAAGGGGGAACCAATGTGCGGTATATACGAATCCAGGTCACATGACCAAGATGGCCGCCATGCCCATATATGGTAAAAACCCTTCAAAAATCTTCTTCTCCAGAACGGGTAGACCGACTTCAACGAACTTTGGCATGAAGCATCGATGGCTCAAGCACTTTAATATATATATAAATCATGTCCCTGTGATGACCTTGACCTATTTTACGGCAAGGTCAACATAGGTCGCCAATGCATTTGTATGGGGAAAACTTTTAAGTAAAAATCTTGCAGGAAATGGGCAGTAGGACTGAATATTAATGATTCTAAAAAAAGTGCACCCCAGGGGCTCATATGCCCCCACCCCGGGGCAATATACATGTTTATTACCATCATATTCATACACCATCTCCTCTGAAACCGCTTGGCCAATCAAAGCCAAATTTTATATGAAGCATCAATAGGAAGGGGTTACCATTGTGTATATAAATAATCGAGGTCACATGACCAAGATGGCCGCCATGCCCATATATGGTAAAAACACTTCAGAAATCTTCTTCTACAGAATCGGCGGACATACAACCTGGCACGGAGCATTGATGGCTCAAGTACTACAACGTGTATATAAATCATGACCCTGTGATGATCTTGACTTTTTCTATGGCAAGGTCAACATAGGTTGCGAATGCATTTGAATGGGGAAAACTTTTAAAAAAGTCATTTGAGGTGAAAATCTTGCAGGAAAAGGGTAGTATGACTGAATATTAATGATTCTGGGAAAAAATGGACCAAAGGGCTCATATGCCCCCACCCCGGGGCAATAGACATGTATATTACCAAAATATTTAAACAACTTCTCCTCTGAAACCACATGGCCAATAAAAGCCAAATTTTATGTGAAGCATCTACAGGAATGGGAAACCAATGTATATATAAATAATTCAGGTCACATGACCAAGATGGCCGCCATGCCCATATCTGGTAAAAACCCTTCAAAAATCTTCTTCTCTGAAACCTGCGACCCTGTGATGACCTAGACCTATTTTACGACAATGTCAACATAGGTCGCCTATGCCTTTGAATGGGGATAACTGTTATTTGTCGGTTGAAGGGAGCATTTTTGATTATTATAAAAAAATGGACCCCAGGGAATCATCTTCCCCTTTACTGGGGCTTTTTTTCCATAATATGTAAACATGTTTATTTGTATATACAACAGATCTCAGTTGAGCGTTTACGGGACCATTGGTCCTCTGGTTTATGTTTTTCTATGCATTAACATCTGCTGGGCCCCGAGGTACTGAGGTGTTGAAACCTGAGCCTTAAAGGCGAGGGTTGCAACTCTCCCGAGGTCCCAGTAGATGTAAATTCAACGGAAAGAAAATGTTAATTGATCTTTATTATTGCATTTTACAACTATTTTACTCGACGATTTGGAGATTGTTTTCCTAGATTCCATACAAATGACGTTGGCTAAAGACGGTTTAAAATTCTGTTTTCGGGGCAAACTTTAACATCATCATGACGTCACAATTTAACGTTAAATCGAATGCAAGTAACGCGACGCCGTCAATTATTGCGAGAGGCCCTGTAACAAGCATAAGTAAAGGCCATGTATAAACGCACGCGCTCACGAAAATTGCCATATTAATACATGGCTTTCGTTTCATTAATATATGCCTATTAATATCGCGTGACACGGGTTTTATTCATTTATGTGCTCAGTACTTGTATGCGCCTTAATTTTGACGTGCCAGAGGTCGAATTCGAGCTATAGTGCAACTGATGATCAGAATGTTTTTTTTTTTTATTTTTACGAATAATGAACGTTCATGAAAAGTTTTAAAGTGGATTCAACTTAATCAAGTTTGCCTTGAGGTTTTCCCCATTGTTTCTTTACGTGCATTTTGTCCTGGTGTTAAAACCAGAACATACAATTAATCAGATTAAAATGAACATGTAATTTAACCAAAATTTTCAACCGTTATGTAGGTATATATTCGTATAAGACGGATTTGGCAGCGTTCCGAAATGCCAACAGGTAGAGAAAACCTGCTGTTTGAATCTTCCCAAATATGTCCATGGAGCAAAAAAATGTTTTGTACATTTTAATGCACTTTTTGTTACAAACAGAAGCGAAAAAGAGGTTGACGGCATACGCTAGTTTAAAGACTAAACCACGGTCATCAAAAGTTGATTTATGCAATTATTTCATTCACGTTTATTTGCACGTGTATTAATAACGGTTTGATATAGCCACAATCAGGTTCCATTACACTTCATTAGCGAAACCACTACCGTGTTTACTGAACAAAACATAATAATTTAGAAAATAATGTCAGAGTATACACGCCCGAAATTGTGAAACGACATGTTTATATGTATGCCATCTTTCAGAACAATCACATGAAAAAAGTTAATATGACTACAGAATACGGAATGATTTGATATAGAAACTATTTTCATAGAAGCAATTACTTGTACATAAATATGGATCTGACACAAGTACAGTTTTCATTTTTGTTCAATATTTTTATTCGTATACATGCATGTGAAAATGTTAATATTTTAAACTAAGAATCCAATTTATACTATAACATAGATTATTGTGATCGGCCAAGAAATGATCAAGGAATTTTGAAGTAATAACAATTCTGGCGTTTGTTGTTTTAATTCAGTATACATGTATACGTATTTTGACAGGAAAGTTCGTAGGCAACATTAATATTTTCAACAGGAAAATCAATGCAGTCAATATGAATATATCTGGGTTTGCAATTTCAAGGCACTAAGATGAAATTTTATGAAAATCTGATCAACATGACATCTCTAACAGCCTTTTCTGTGCACCTCTCTGACCAGGAGCGGGGCAAGGGGTCAACGTCACAGTGACTTTTCCTGAAGTTTATTGCTGTTGATCAGTATCTTATATATTTGTAACAAGGTCAACCGAAGTTTTAGAGTTTCTCCACAAAGGGCCCTTGGATATCAGTACAGTTTTATACTGTGTATCCAGCTGTCAAATGCAGATCTGTGCCAACTGTCGCTAAGTTCGCTGCCCTGAGCATGTAAGACGAGTGCCCTTCCGCCGCCGTATACCATCTTAGATGATCTACCGAGCATAAAAACAACTATGCCGCTGATATTTTTTGTTGTTGTTTGTATATTTCCATCGTGATTGTACATTTCCTTCAAGATTTGCCCTTCAAAAGACATTTTGACACCTTTCCGGCTATGTTGACCTTACCGTTAAAATCAAGGTCATTCCAGAATCATGATTTATACAAGCGTTGTAGAGCTCGAATCCCTGATGTTTCATGCCAAATTTCAAAACCATAGGCCTCCTGGTTCTGAAGAAGAAGAGCGTTTCTTTTTTATTTCTATTTATAGCCATGGCTGCCATCATGGTCATGTGACCTTGACCATTTATACAGACTTCCGTTCCCCTTCCTAAGAATGCTCCACGTGAAGTTTGGCTTTGATTGACCAATCGATTTCAAAGAAGAAGATGTTTGAATATGGTCATACACATGTTTATAGCCCCGAAACAGGGGCAGACAACCCCCAGGGGACAAAAATATTTTCATAAACATAAATCTTACTCCCTGCAAGTCCCGCCCATTTTATTACAAATTTACTAATTTTCCCATTCAAATGCATCGGTGCACCAAATTGACCTTGGTCAAGGTCATCCAATTGTCATGACTTATACAAAATTTGTAGAGCTCCATTGTCTGATGCTTCACGCGAAGCCTTCTGGTTCTGGAGAAGATTTTTTGTTATTTATTGCCATGGTGGCAACAATTTTGGTTCTGTGATCTAATCCATTTATATATATATAAACTTTCGGCCTCCCTTTCTAAGGATGTACCTAATGACGTTTGACTTTGTTTCAGCATTGTGGACGACGACGACAACGCTGGACCCCTGAGCATAGGTATACTATAGGCTTACCTCAGTTGAGCTCAAAATCAAAGAAGCCTCTATGGCATAGCGGTTAAGCCTATCTCCTTGTAAAACAGGAATTGTGGGTTCAATCCCAGGTTTCTCTCAGACAAGTTCTATGGATGAGACTTAAAACTGAGGTCCCGTCACCAATTGACCTTACTGAGATGTAAAACACTAAATCAACCAATCATCAAAAATAAATGTGTCTAAGATTAACCATCCCAGCTTATGAAGAATTGAGGCTTGAAACAGATCTTGCTTGTCGGTTCTCTTATCAATGATATTTATTGCCATATCATGCCCATAGGCAAAAATCCCCAGGGGAAAAATATCCTTTCTTAATTATCATTTAATTGTTTAAAGGACAATGTTTTCATCAGTTTTAAAGTGAATTTTAATAATGATATATCAGATAATCAAATATTCCAGGATTGACAATTCCCCACAGATTTTTTTTTTCTGTGGGCAAAATTCTCTCGCGGATTCTTTAACTCATGAGAAAAAAAATGCAGAAATTGCTTAACAATAAAATGCTTATTGTCAAAATAATAGATTCCGAAGTAAACTTTGGCTGAATAAGGTTTCGAGATTTTGACTAAAACCCCGCGGGTATTTTCATTTAAAATCCTGTTGGAAGATATCCCCATGGTAAAACTTCAATGTTTGAAACTAATGGATAAATAAGGATAGCTTTTAAAAAAGCTAGTGTCGCCCGTTTTCTCTGTTATTTAGATCTAGACCACCATCATTTAGTCCTGGATTGCGTAAGAATGGTTATTCAGCTTAACTAACATGTAGATCAACTGTCTAACCTACATCGCGTTTCACTTTTATACCTCGTTCACTCCATTTGTGTCGAGGGGTGTCATGGGACATCAACGGAAATGTTCTATTGAACATCCTGCCAGAAACTGAAATTTTGTGCCGAAACGCCTTGTAAAACGAATGCGTACACTCATAATTGCTAAATCAAGTCCACCCACAGCAAAGCAAACTCCCCAACAGTGCCTACACCTCCGGTTTGGAGTTTGACAGCAAAGAATACCGAACCAGTTTTAAGACCAAAGATATGATTAATCGAAATAGATCTAGCCAATCACTTTCTGCCTTTCAATAATCAGTTCCTGTCGGTAAAACGTTGCTGGTGTTCCGCTTAGTCAAATTACATGTAAAATATTTCGAGAACCATACACATTTTTGTATTTGGATTCTGTCGGTTTTCTTCCCTGTTTCTTTGGGAAAATCCTACCGTATATGTCACCCGTTGTGACGGGCGACAAACAGCAAAATTATTCAGATTTTAAACTTTTTCTGCGGTTTGTATGCAAAAAATAAGAATTTAGATTTTCCCAAGGGTAGTTTTAACACAGGGGAAAAAAATCCCTGCAGGGAAAATCAAAATTTCCCGTAGAGATTTTGAATTTCCGCGGGGATTTTGATGTGTACGTCTAAATGTAAATAGATTTGTGGTCTAAATGGCATAGAATATACTTTACATGTAACAGACCACATAATGTATGAACCAAGTGATTTGAGACTTCTACGTCTTCTAGAATTACAAGGCGAGTTTGCCAAAACCGGTTTGGCAAAAATTTCCGGTAGCTGTTATATACACCTCGCCAAAAACATAGTCTAGTTTTATAGAGCTAAAGTAAAATGACCTGACAAATATTCCCAAAGCATATTACGACTTCAGCATTCATTGATTTAGAAAGAAAGCATGTCGTAGCAAAGAACAAATGACAGTTTTGTCTCGGCCTATCAGATTTTGTAAATTTTTCTATATGTTAATCGTGCAATATATAAGCCATGTTTCTTAATGCTGAATTTTGCACACTATACGCTTTGTCAGAACAAAATTGACCCCATGTCAAGAAAGAGTATGTTGGAACGATCTGTTCTAAACAAAACGTGGAGACCTGGCATCAATCACTGACATTTCTGGAAGGAACAAAATTGTTAAGAAATTAAAGTATAGCAAAATTTCAAAGTTTATCATTTTGAAAACAGGTTTGTCTTTAAAGATGTCTTATGCCTACACCTAAAATGACATGATTATAATGTTATACCACATAATTATTTTATCTGTTGTCTAAAGATTTTAATAACTATTGATTGAAAATACTGAAACTGAGTAACAGTTCTTTTAGACAAGATTTTAAAACAAAGTGTCGAAAATAACTTTTTCAAACTAGTGGTTTATCTTTTGTCATTCAGTATCTAACTAACTGCCGATTTTGAATCCGTTAAAGTCCTGATTATTTCCACCGTAACCATGACATCGAATAGGAAAAATTGTGTCGAAATATTTATTCACTGGGATTACTTCTAACCAGATATTTATGCCTACTTTTATACGAATAATTATGCTAAATATTTGGCGGCGGCCCCCGTGGCCGAGTGGTTAAGAGCGCTGATATTTCATTATCGCACTTAACCATTCGATCATCTCGGGGTGAGACAAGCCAAGTTCGGCTTGCGGGTGTGCCAGGTGGTTTTTCTCGGGGTTCTCCCGTTTTTGCCCCACCTAATAATTGGCCCGTCTCATATGAGCTGAAATAATTTTGAAAGGGACGTTAAACTGAATCAAAAAATATTTGGCGAAGAGTTTATTGAATAAGAATAAGTACAGGAATGGATACGAAACATCACATTTACCGAGACAGCAGCAGGAAAACATATCCATGTAATGTATACCCCTAAAACCTCAATTTTATATAGTAAAAATGGGGTACACAGGGGTATACAGGGGGAAACCTATGTTCCTTATTATTGATCCAAACCATAGATTGTGGGTACTCGTTAGAACCACATTGGTGAGGTGGTTCTAACGTGTACCCATAATTGATATTTTGAGCAAAAATATACAAACTTTTCTGACAAAATTTTTAGTCATTCCACCTGCATAAATCTCTGTATATTGCACGGGTTTGTTTTCGTAATGGTGATCGACACCATTACGAAAACATGCCCATGTAATATACAGAGATTTTTTAAGTAGTAAAAATTGAAAATTTTCAGTAGAAAATTTTTGATATTTTTCTTATTTTTGCTCAAAACATAGATTGTGGGTACACGTTAGAACCGCCTCGCCGAGGCGGTTCTAACGAGTACCCACAATCTATGTTTAGGAGCAAAAATAAGAAAAATAGGTATACCCCCGCATACCCCAGTTTTGCTATATAAAAGTGGGGTTTAAGGGGGTATACATTTCACGGACATGTTTTCCTGATGGTTAGATTTGGCGGATCACCCAGACTCAAAGCAATGGTGCATTAATACTTTAAGCGTAATGTTTTCTTTCATACACATAGATGACTTTCAGGACTGTGACCTTAGTTTCCCAATAAGGTACCAAAATGTAAACTACTTTCCCAATAAAATGACAAGCTTAAAGGATATACTGAGATTAATACACAAATGTACCTAACCAAAGATGGGGACAGGTGTGTGTAGATTCCATCGAAAAAAAGAATATTAGCTCAGAGGCAAAATTGCAACGACGGTACATGATCATAAACAAACATGTGAGAAGGTAAACGATTATCAAAAATAAATAAATGAATAAATAAATAAAAAAAAAAAAATAATAAAAAAATAAAAAATAATAAAAGTAGAAAGAAAATAATAAAAACAAATGTTTAGTCTGATCCCTAGTCCTACCTCCAAAAACCCAAGTGGGAAAAACCAAACTGACAATAAGGTACTGAAAGCATCGAAATATTAGTGCGCAGCTATATGCCTAAGTTCGACACTTAGTTACATGAACTTAACTAAATAAATACGTAAATTACTACCGCATGTCATACTTGTATTTGTCATACATGCGGTTAGAAATGCATAGGATATGTAAATTCTATATATAGAAATATGACTTTACTTATATAAATACAGCATTTGGTCGAGTTGGAATTGTTTTCAAATCCAATCAGGAAGAATGGCAAAGAAATATCTCAGAGAGGAATATTATATAAACTGGCTTAAAAAACAGGTATTCCAAGCTGCCAGAGATGGAAAAGTTGATAAAATAGTGACACTTCTTCTGGATCAGGACAAGGATATTGTTGACAAAGACGTTCTGAATTATCATACGAAAACAAATGGAGAAAGTACAACACCACTAATTATAGCAGCAAAAAACGGACAAGAGGAGGTGGTTCACGCGTTATTGAACATTTTCTGTGTGGATACCGAACACACAGGGACAGTAATATTTGCGAAAGAAGCAATAATAGGGGCTACAGCGCTTTGGTGTGGGTCAAGTGCTGGTTATTTCAATATAGTGGCGCTGTTAGTTGAATCTGGTGCTCAGATAAACCATGCTACTGATAATAATTCAACCCCCCTTCAGCCAGCTTGTTTAAACGGACGGCTGGATATTGTGGAATATCTGGTAGATCATGGAGCTGATATTGACTTGCCGAACAAAAGAAAGTCTACATGCTTGATGACAGCTTGTTGCCAGAAACATACCAATATCGTTGACTTTCTAGTCTCAAAAGGCGCCAATCTTAATTGTACGGATGAATGGGGGTCAACCACTTTACACGTTGCTGCAAAGTCTGGTGATGTTGAAATTGTCAAATTGTTGCTTAAGAACAGGGCAGTAAGTAAACATAACGATTACAAGTTGTCGCCCTTAACAACGGCGGCTATACACGGAGAAACGGACGTTGTAGAGTACCTTATATGTATGCCAGATTGTGTCAGAAGGGACAAAATTGACGCTTTAGAACTGCTGGCAACAGCATACGCCGGTAGTCTGGAAATACAGGAATCATACAACTGTCTTATGAGGGCTATGGAGGAAAGGTTAAGAGATAATGATGATATAATTGAAAAGACTACACGGCAACCTGTTCCTGCATTTGATAACTGGATTGAACGTAAAACAGTAAGCCAGTTAGAGGCCATTAAATCCGATCCTAATGCAATTGTGTTGGAATGCCTAGCAATACAAGAAAGATTGTTAGTACATACTCACCCGATAGTTTCAGCTTTTATCATCCATGCCGGGGCAGTATTTGCAGGTGAGAGAAAATATGACAGGTACATAAAGCTTTGGAAACATGCCTTAGAACCGACTATGAATACTGAAAGTTGCATATATTTTCCCTCAATGTTTATGTATGTTAATGGCAAGGATGTTAACTTTAAAACAACATTGGAGATTTTTGAGCATATTGTCAGTCAGATCAAAGAAAACATGACTTCAGCTTTCGGGGATCAAGACGACGCTGATTCGTCTAGGAAAAATACTGAAACAAAAATCATTGCTTGCGTTTATTTGGTCGCAATAATGCTAAAAATTCATAAAAACGACACAGAGTTGGAAAAAATTCATGGAGTAGTTTGTAAGTTGGTATCGCTTAACCCGACATTACGCAACGGCTTTACACCACTGCACATGTGCTGTGACCGCCAGACATACGTAGAATATGATTACATACTACAGGATTACATACTACAGGAGTACATACTACAGGATATGGTTAAATTCCCAAATCTACAGTTATGCCAAATATTTCTTAAATGTGGAGCCAAGGTTGACTCACTAGATAAGAACAACAATTCGCCCCTTCGTTTGATAATCGATTCCTCCGACAAGGGAACAGACTTCAGAACAATACATGATATCATCAAGTGCCTCTGTGAAAATGGTGCCCATGCTGATATTTATGACATTGACAATAAACCAACACTAACTTACTCTAACAAATTTTATTTGAAAAATCTTTTGAGATCTCACAGCAAAATCAGCTTATCTTGTATAGCTGCTAGAGCTATAAAGAAATATAAAATCACATACAGAAACAATATTCCCACTTCACTTCAAAACTTTATTGATTTACATTAAAACATGCATCAGGAAAACATGTCCGTGAAAAGTATACCCCCTTGAACCCCACTTTTATGTAGAAAAACTGGGGTTGGCAGGGGTATACATAGTTTTCTTATTTTTGCTCCAAAACATAGATTGCGGTTCTAACGTGAACCCACAATCTATATTTTGAGCAAAAATAAGAAAAATATAAACAATTTTCTACTGAAAATTTTCATTTTTTACATATGAAAAAAAATCTGTATATTGCATGGGCAAGTTTTCGTAATGTATCTGGTTCAGAAGTGCGCTTCTTAGGCACTACGGAAAATCCTCCATGATTACTTGGGAATTTCTTTTAATTACATATTAAATATCTATTCATGAACTAAATTTTTATTTAACAACACATTTACTTTGCCTATCATAAAATAATGGTTTATTATATTGATTTTTGTTAGAATTTAGCATTTGTGACTTTTAAAATAATATATAATTACATCAGTTATTGATTTTTCTCTTGACCCTATCAAACCTCAATTTTACTATATAAGTATAAGTTTGAAGGAGTTAAGTTCCACACGGAGATGTTTCCATGATGTAATTGCTTGTATTGCAAATGTCTATATGTTGTTATGAATGTCTATTTCATATGTTAAATATAGAAGTTAAAGAGAAACGCGAAATACATGTATCACTCGCCATGTATGCAATACATTTGTTCTGATTCTGGTCTCGATAGCTCGGTCGGTAGCGCAAATAACTTGTATCGTAGGGGACATGCTTGGTAAAACGGCCATCTAATCTTCATGGGACTTTTTTGTCCCCCGCCTTTTCGAAGAAAAGCGGAGAGACATGGTTTTTGGCTTTCCGACATTCCGTCCGTCCGTCCTTCCGTCCCCCTATAGGAGTATGTACCTTGTGTAAGCAACTCCTACAGCTTTCTTCTGATTCTTTTGAAACTATACAGATGTCTTGACGATGCTTTGAAAATGTGCATGTGGTTTGGATATAATCCTCAGATTAATATTTGACACTTTTTTCGCAATTTGAACTTAGTCATTTTTCAGACATTTTGACAATGAAAGTGAATGGACGGTGAGTACCTTGTGTAAGCAACTCCTCCTACAGTTTATTCTGATTCTTTTGAAACTATATAGATGTCTTGACCATGCTTTGAAGATGTGCATGTGGTTTGGATATAATCCTCAGTTTAATTTTTGACACTTTTTTGCAATTTGAACTTAGTCATTTTTTCGACATTTTGATATTGAAAGTGAATGGACAGTGAGTATTTTGTGCAAGCAACTTCTCCTTTGTGAAAGCAACTTCTCCTACAGTTATATTCAGATTATTTTAAAACTTTACAGATGCCTTGACCATGCTTTGAAGATGTGCATGTGATTTGGATATAATCCTCGTTTTTCAGGCATTTACACTAAAAAAGTGCATGTGGTTTCGATATATGTTATTCTAAGATTATATTTGTGTAACTAAACTGTCAAGGCGGGGGACATAAATTCTCTGCATTTGCTTGTTCTTTTTATTCTGTCTATCACTCTGTTGCGCTCGTTGCCTTTGGTTTTGGTTTAGAATTTCCGTATGGCTTTCTTGTGGGGAACTAGCTAGTCATCCTGCTCTGCGAGTGGGTTGTCGAAAACAAGTTTTGTTACTGTGTTTTTTTTTTGTGAAGATTTGGTTAGAAATATTTCTTTGACAATACTTTCGATCATTTGAAAGCAAAAACATTTATCATTTATAATGCCTGTGTAACGAACAGCCGAGCCAAGCCACAGCAAACCCCGTCGGTGGAAAAGCATGTTGTGTATAAAGATGCGACTGAAACCAGGACAATGTCAAAGTACTGAATTTATAATGACGCAATTTCTTTCGAAGTAATTTGTTTTACCCTCATATGATATTAAGAGTGTGTCATCTAGATATTCAAAGCATTCTAACTTAAATTTATATATTACAACATGAAATGCAGGCATTTGATGTTTAAACGGGCATGGTTAAATAACGGGGTCAACGATCGCCAAATAAAAGTTTTTAATTTTAACGATTCATTTAGATGCGATCGTGATGATCGGTCTGGAAGAGAAGCGATAGATGTGAACGAAAATTTTAAATTTAAATGCTACGAGAACAGGAGAGACTAACAATAAAAGGCACAATCAGATTGTGCCTGTCTCCAGTTAAAACTGCGTGGCCACCATATTCTTATTTGCTGTATGCATCAGGAAAACATGTCCATGTACCCCACTTTTATATAGCAAAACTTGGATTTGCAGGGGTAAACCAATTTTTCTTATTTTTGCTCCAAAACATAGATTGTGGGTACTCGTTAGAACCGCCTCGGCGAGGCGGTTGTAACATGTACCCACAATCTATGTTTTGAGCAAAAATAAGAAAAAAATTCAAAAGTTTTCTGCTGAAAATTTTCATTTTTTACAACTTTAAAAATCTCTGTATATTACATGGGCATGATTTCGTAATGTATTTGCTGTATGTACCGTCCAGATGTTATTTATTGGGACTTGATTCATAAATCTGTAGATCGAGCAAAAAGTACTCATATCCAAAATGTTATAATCATAAGCGATCTTATTAATGGCTTGCTTGTCAAACATCTTCATGAATTGATGTATACCTACAACCTTAAACAACTTATTGTCGAGCCCACTCATTTTACTGAATTGTCGTCGACACTTTGTCAACTAAACTAGCAATATTTATTTTATGTTTTAGCAAGCGATGTCTGCGATCTCTTCATACCTAACTTTATAAGGTTTCACCGTCCGAGTGCTGCCATTTCAAAGTTCTTAAAACCTAAAAAAAGTGTTACACCCGTAAAATTTGGAAATATGATCAAGGTGATTATACCCCCTTGAACCCCACTTTTATATAGTAAAACTGGGGTTTGCAGGGGTATATTAATACCTATTTTTCTACAGACAGTTGCTATCTATGTTGAGGAACTGGGATGACAATACTGTTTGGTGATGTTGGTAGTTTATACAGTCGCGATTAAAATTTCATCTGCCGTTATGGACGCAGAACCAAAAGAATATGACAATCAGACTTAAAGATACCCCGTGGCTACATAACGAAAGTAGAAACTTGATTCGTCGAGGGAAACGAATACATAGGAGAGCTAAATACTTAACTTGATACTAATGAAGCATGGGCTAATATCCGTAAAATACGAAACAAAATTGTAGGAAAAATACGATCTGCAAAGTCTGACTACGAAAATCGAATTTCAGCTGCACTACAGACGAATACGACCAATATTAAAACTTGGTGAAAGCTATCTAAGCTTTAACCTATACCAGACTTGAAACATAATAATATGATAATTGAAAACGACCTGGAGATTCAGATTGGTGAATATAGAAAAGTAAGCTCCTGATTATCCACCTTCAGAAAATGTGTAAAAAAGACTGGGAAAATCGAGATTCAGCCGGGTGATTGATTATTTGGTGTCTCCGGGCAAGTTGTGTTTGTCGCCGGGTTGCAACCAAATTTTGATGGAATAAAAGTTTAATTTCTTAATTCTAGCCAATACATGATTGTTGTTTGTTTTTTTTACTTTTAGTTTCAGTGGGATCATATCTATCACAATTACGGATGCTATAAACACACGTTTATCACCGGCAGTGATGAGAACTCGGACGTTCCTCGTCCGCGGCGTCCGTCATATCACACTGTTCGCATATTTATAGTTTTTTTTTTCGTTGGTTAAATGAAGCTGAAGCAAATGAAAACGTGTAAGAAATAATTGGAAAAGATACTGTCTCCAATTCTTAAATTTCTTCAGTTGAAATTGCGGACCAAAATTCGCATCTCTTCTGAGATCTAAATTTTAAGGACTAATCTCGCCATCAGGAAAACGAGGCGAGGCGGTTCTAACGTTTGCCCACAATCTATGTTTTTGAGCAAAAATAAGAAAAATATCCAAATTGTTCCAATGAAATTTTCAATTTTTACAGCTGAAAAAAAAATCTCTGTATATTGCATGGGCAAGTTTTCGTAATGACGCCCCAGTCCCAATGGAGTGATGGTTGTCACTTTGGAATGTCACCAGTGGTTACTGGTCGGTTGCCGATTTGAAGACTGGGAAAATTATAACAGTAAACGCAGGTCCAATCTTTGGAAATAACATGGAACAGTATCTATTGGGGTAGCTTCTTTCCCAAAATTATCAGGGCCTGAAATGCTCTCTCTGATGTCTACCGCTGAGGTGCCAGATGATTGCGTTTCTTGTGAGATCTAGGGACAATAGCCCCGCGTTTTACACTTGTCGGTCTAGCACTTTAATTTCCCAACAAGAAAGGGTCGAAGATGATGCGGAATATGAAATTACTGGGTCGAAGATGACACGGAATATGAAATAACCTTGATCAAAAATAGCTCTAGAGTGGTTATAATCGGAAATTAATGCAATAAGTTTTGATCACCCGTTGTCTCACACAACTTGCGCGATGCCTCACATTATGTAAATGCACCTAGCATTAAATCCCTTTGCAATGCTTGGCGAGATTTTATTTTTTTGTGGGAATTTTCTAGTATACTCTTATTCATTTGCAAATACCAACGTGACCTTCTTGGTCCATTTCTTTTACTAGAAAATCAGACGAAAATGTGTTTTCGTGGCCTTTAAAGGCATTCCCTCTAAAATAGGGCGCACAATCACGCGTTTCTTGGAATATTTATTTACAAACTGTTTACATAATAAAGAACAATAATGATTTCTACAGCTCCTGCAGCAAACAGAATTTTTACATGCAACGTCACACAGCCATGTCGGAACAAAACAAAAAGAAGATTAAAACTACGTACCGTGTCACCATTAAAAATCCCGATGTCTCACCGACACATTGCCCGATGATTCAAATTTTTCCGATTAACCCCCGTTGTCTCACCGTTTTTCTAATCGGAGTGGCTATTACCAGTTAACTGGTAATAGCGATTTTACGTTAAAATGGCTGCTGCCAGTTGACTGGTAATAGCGATTTTACGTTAAATTGGCTGCTGCCAGTTGACTGGTAATAGCGATTTTACGTTAAATTGGCTGCTGCCAGTTGACTGTCACCAGCCATTTTTACGATAAATCGCTGCTGCCAGTCAACTGGTTATAGAAATTTTTAACATAAAATAGCTGCTGCCAGTTGACTTTCATATTTTACAAATTATTATTTGTACAATAGGTGAAGTAAGGACAATGTAAGGGTTGTCAAAAGGTTAGTAGAAAATGTATCAAATGAAAGGGTATCTACAATATTTTCATTACTTACAGTGTTGTTAAAAGTGTCCCATTTTTGTCCAAAGCATGTGTATTATGCTTGTAAAAGCCTTCTTGGCTTCAATTTTGGACTCGTCTTGTAAACCAGGTATGGTAACCAGGGTCGCGGGTTCGATGCATAATTTCGAGTTTCTCAATTATTTTGATTGAGCCTTTTTCGAAGCTAGCACTTGTTTCACTTGACTTAGACGCCCAATTTGCCGTCAGTGTAACACGTTACATGTTGGTATACATTTATTATTTTTCCCATCATGTGCCAACATTTGTTAAAGTCTGGCGTTAGTTTGGTGCAACAAAATTGGGTGCTTGTCTATCTAGTGCATGTACATGTAGCTTATGACTTGCTATTCGCATTGTTGCTACATTGCAAATTTACAAATATAGAAGCTTCAAGTTCAAGTCTCTATAACTGCACCAGCATGACCCCGAGCATGATAAGGTCTATGATGGGTCTTTCTAAAATTTCTGCAAAAATCTGTTCGATTCCGGATTGTCAGTGCGCAACGTAGGAATCGGGACAAAGTAAGAATATATTATTTGCATTGTTTTTTCATGACTACTCTGGTTTGCATTCTGATCATTGTTGGTCTTTGCCGATGTTTATGAACATGTTTATACGATCATTCTTCCTTTCCCCCTGATCCAGATCGGTGATATAATGTGCATTAAGTATTGGCAATCTGCTAGGATAAAGGTGTGGCTAAGATAATTGACCGTTGCGGCATCACATTATCTGTTGACAATGGACGTGCAGATGTTTAGCAATAAATAAATAAATAAATGCTTCAACATTGCAGTTATTCAGCCAGTCTTCCTTTAATGCCAGAACTGGTAACTTTTCTTTGACTGACTTGGTCGGCTTCTATGGCTTTTCTTGCAACAACCTCATTTTGACATGCTACCAAAACGATGGACGGAAAAATAATAATATAATTCCTAATCAGAAGAAGCGAAAAAGTGTAATTCTTTTTCGTGACTTTTTATTCCTACCCAAATCTGCGACTTTTTACGTGACTTTTCCATACATTCTTTAAAACAAGCTGTTACAATCAGAATACGGCCTAAAACGTTTTCGATCGCACGGTCAAACTGTAAAGCTGCGTCATAAAAAATGCCTTCGGGATTTCTGATTAACCCTGAAGCCGGACAGGACAAAAACAGTCAATGTCTGGAGGTTTGAATTAAAATGCATTGTGCTAAATAAGTGCCAAATAAGTAGAGAAAGATGGGACGTTTGCTAAAGCTGTGTATAAACTGCACTTATGTTTTGATTAAAATGGTCAAATATATTTTTCTTGTGGTGCGGCTCAGGTGTCATAAAAACAAGAATACCCCTAAAATGTTTTTTTCTCATTTCACACCTTGGGGCATTTTTATGACAACTTGCGTTTGATGTGTATTCGTGTTCGCCAATGTTTGATATACTGCGACCAGTTGAGAAGATTTACAAAATTTGATATTTTTAAATCAGGTATGCATGGTGGGTAAACAATAAATTTATTCCAGTTTAGTTTTTTTTTTTTTTTAGTATAGAATAAAGCATACGTGCTACCAGCGAACATGTCTTGGCGTGATTAATCAAAGTTACCATAAATACGAGGGGCGTTCGGAAAGTACGAATAATTGTCCGATCATTCAACTCATTTTCATAGCAAAACAAAAAGAAACATACCAAATTCAACTTCAACATGTCCTCTATAAATGCTGTGAAAACCAAGATGATGCGCAAAGACATAATAAAAATATGTTCATTACAAAAAGGCGATGTATGGGTACCCGGAGCACGCCAAAGTCAAAATGACGTTGCGAAAACGTCAAACTTTATTTTAATCCCGTTGGCGATGATCACACTTTCTCACCATAAACACCATCAAAAAATCTACGCATTTAATGTGTCTGTCCATTCTTTTGTAATAAGTTTGCGTAACAATATCAGTATGTGGTGACACATCTCCCTGTGTCTATTTTGCTAATATTCTCCACTGAATCATCCATTTTTTTCGCAATTCTTAATGGAACACAATACCACTGCCGGTTGGTTACTTCTAAAATCGCCATCAGTTGCTTTTATTCTACTCTTAAAACATGCGAAACATTTGTACATAAATGCTGAACTATATTATTCATAGTTTTCCAGTTTATTTTACCATCTTAAGTGTTTCTGTGTGTGTTTTATGAAGAAAATTCAGAAGTTCATAATCTCCAGCAACGCAACGACACAGTTTAACGTCATGGTTCCTCCCATACAACCCTCGTAATAAAGGACCATAAATTCTTTGTGGAACATCCAATTGATTTTAAATTTTCAGGAAGCAATTTCATGTTGTTGATATATTATAAGACGATTCCATGCCTTTCTGGCGATGAGCAATCAGTCAGAAATTATGTTTATGCCTTAAAGACCGTTTAAAAAAAAGTGATATTTTTCGGACTGCTCCGGGTACCGATGATGACGTTGCCATGACAACCTGTATTTTCGGTTTCTATAGTCACTTTTCTTTCCCTTTTCTATCAGCAATTTAGAATAAGTGGAAGTTCACGCACACCAACTTTCCAGTACAACGGATGAAAATTATGATAGATATAACAAATTTACACGAACTTTCCGAACAACCTACGTATGAGATTGAGTCAGTGCTTCAAATTTTAATTGCAATTTCGATATTCATCACATTATTTAAAGCCGTGTTTTAGCTCACCTGAGCCGAAGGCTTATAGTATAGTAGTCGAGCCGCGTCCGTCCGTCCGTCCGTCCGTCCGTGCGTTCACATTTTCAAACTTGAATGGACAACAAGGCCAATCGCGATCAAATTTTATCTAAAGCATCATTGTGGAGGGGAAAATGTTGTTCGTCTTTCAACACTCAAGTTTAATTGTTACAGTGGTACCTGGACAATTCGGACCTTAGCCAATTCGGACCTTGTACTACATAGGTCGCCCATGATTTAAATGTGGAAAATTGTTAAAATGTGATTTGAGGGGCTAATATACATGTACATACATGTATATGACCATAATATTCAAACATCTTTTGCTCTGAAACCGCTTGGCCAATCAAAGTCACTCTTTATGTGGAGCATCGTTAAGAACAGGAAATGAAAGTTTGCCACATGACCAAGATGGTCGCCATGGCTATGAATAGCAAAAACCTTTAAAAATCTTCTTCTCCAGAACCAGAAGGCCTATAATTTGAAACTTGGCATGAAGCATCAGGCATTAGAACTCTACAAAGTTTGCATAAATCATGAACCTGGGATGACCTTGACCTTTTTTACGGCAAGGTCAACATAGGTCGCCTATGCATTTGAATGGGAAAATGGGGGTTATTCTGATCCTGTCCTAGGGCTATATATACATGTATATGACCTTTGTTGTCAAATAAGCTTATTCAGATCTAGGTGAGTGTTTACAGGACCATTGGTACTCTGGTCCTAGCTTGTTATATGCTTTGTCATTAATGTGGCATAGCATTGTATAGTAAGGAATAAGGTGGCCTAGTAGTGTGAAAATTTCATTTACATCATTCGAAAAGTATGTTACATGTATGATGCCTGGCAAAGGTCAATATAATTGGTCATCAAATCCCGGAGGGGTATTCCCATAGTAAAGCAGTACGGGTATGTGCTGCGGTAAAGCCCCGGCCTTTTTTGAGTTTTATTAGCTCTGAATGCACCTACTTTTTCAGTTCGATTAGCTCTAAAAGCACCCACTTTTTCTGAATGCACCCATTTTTCCCAGTTCCATCAGCTCTAAAGGTACAACTTTCACCGTTCTTTCAGCTCTGAAAGCACCCACTTTTTCAGTTTTATCAGCTCCGTAAGCCCCCTTCTTTTTTAAATAGGGCATCACATAGAGTACCCCCCCCCCCCGGCATCAAATTGCATTGTTTTCCATTAATGTAACGATTACATACTGAAAATAAACTTTAGCAACCGAGCTTAATCGGCAAGAATTCGAGTTGAAGAATTCTGTAACCTTTTCTAAGACCTAGATACAATCATTGTGGGACATACTACTACAAGAGGTGTTTCCTGTTTATCTGAACAAGTTGTCAATGATTCAGTCAAAATTCACAAGCTAACATCGTTTCATTTTGATTATTGCTAATGTGTAGACTATGAAATTTGTCAGAAATGAGACTGGAATGCGTTGGGTACATGGAAAGTGCATTACGAAAACCTGCCCATGCATTTTTCACTTGTAAAAAAAAAAGAAGAAAAATTCATTAGAAAAAAGTCGTATTCAGGTTAACATTTTTGCTAACACGTTAGAACCGCCTCGACGAGTATCCATAATCTACATTTTAAAGCAAAATTAAGAAAAATATGTATACCCCTGTGAACCCCAGTTTCACTATATAAAAGTGGGGTATAAGGGGGTATACATTACTCGGACATGTTTTGCTGATGAAACAGCCGATGACAGACTCTTCCATTTTGTTTAATTCGCACAATGGCTGCGATTAAGTTCTAGAAAACTTAGAATATTTTGCTTTGAAATCGACACTTTAATATGTCCCATGTACCAATGTCCATCCGCACAACAGACATGCTTTCGTCACCCATGCGTCATTAACGTTTGGACCATCGAGATTATTTAGGACATTTTTGGCCATAGGAACATACGCAGTATGTGCAAAGTAACATGTTATGAACTCAGTATTTTATACATAGTTTGGATGATATATATATATATATATTGAGAGAAATGGGACAAACATCAAACAAAAATCTTCCCGGTGGCACTGGATCCTAAGAAAGGATTCGAAAATGATTGAAATAAGTATATAGGGGGATTAAACCATTAACAGTGCAAGAATAAATCAAACTAAGCGCGCTTTCGGCTTTCGCCTTCTTCAGAGTCAATATGTATTTACAGGTAAAAACTGGAAAAAAAATGAAAATAGGTAAATAAACAAAATAAATAAAAAAACAACGCAAAAATACAGAAATACACAAAAATCACATGAAATGTGACAAAGTTGACACCACTGTATGTTCGGCAGTGGGTAAACGACTTAAAATTAATTCATGAACGCCCTTTGAAAGGGCCCAGTATCTACTAAAAACGGCGGCAAAAATTGCGCGTCACTTTACTACATAAAGTCAGTTTGTAGCGGTGTGTTTAATTTACTCGGTAATTGTGTATTAGCTATGTAAGTTAAACATTGGGGAACCAGGGCTGGAGGCAACCAGATAAAAATCAAGGTAATAAGCACAAAATAGAGTCAAACAGAGTACTTTCCATGAATGCAAATCATCCCAGAACTGCTCATGGACGGTGCTTGGAAGGAGAGACGGCGAAAATGGCCATCCTCGATTTTTGAAATATAGAAATTTAGATAAAAATTGCCTTTGTGCTCAATTGGCGAACATTTGATTTATTGAAGTTTGAAGAATTTAGATGAAAATCACATTTATGTGGTCAGAAGAGGAGGCGAACACACCGCTACAAGCAAGAGAAGGGGGATGCGAAAACCATGTCTTATGCAGAGAGACGAGACAGATATACGTATGTAGCTGAAATGGCCCATAGGTTGACACACTGCTACAGAATGCATAACTCTGCTACAGAATGCATCAACCAGTTTTCCTGGGTTTCCAGTTTTTTTCCCCAATTTACCAGTTCTCCCGGGGTTCCCCAGACAAGTTGACATGCAGACCGTCATCTGTTCTCGGTTTGTAGCAATGATTCTTTCATCTTACCAGTTTTCCTGGGTTCTCCCAGTTTACCGGCATTCCTGGGTTCACCCAATATACCAGTTTTCCTGGGTTCCTACAGCTTACCATTTCTCCTGGGCTCCCTCCACAAGTTACAGTTTCACACACATTTCAGTGATATGCAGACTGGCATCTGTTCTCGTTTTGTAGCAGTAATTGCTTCATCCTACTCGTTTTTCTGGGTTCCCCAGTTTTCCTGGGTCCCCGCAGCTTACCAGTTATGCATTCTGTAGCAGTTAATCGAAAAACGATGATCGTGGGGGGGGTGATTTTGTTACTTTTTCTTGTTTCTTTGATGCATTTTCTCATGTTTTTCAATCCTCTGAAATATTCTCTCTTCTTTATTTTGAAATTTAACAAATACAAGACGGTTGACCATGGGCGCCGCCATATTAGCTTCCATATATACCAACCAAACATTGTTCGACCTTCCGGGACTAGTCTATGGTCTGAAATCGAAGTCCCTCATTCTGTCAGCTAAATAATAATTTGAGGGGTTGAGAAGTTTTCCGTACGCTATATTAACATTGGTAATCTTTAACCAATAGATCTAGCCCTACTGTTCTCTTCTAGATGTTGGCTTTGGTCAATTAAAGTGGCCGCATACAGACTTATAAGGGGGGGCGTCTTCTCAAGTCAACGTAATAGTTGAGTATATCAATATATTCCACCTTAATTTCTGCTGTATAAACCCTGCATACTCTTTCTTTCGTTTCAAAAATTTCAATACTGATTGCATAACATAAGACAAAACTATCAGATATTTAAAGCTAGTATCTCACTGGCATGCGAATTCCTGGCGACTGTTTTGCGAATTTTGTTGCAGACTTTCACACAACATTCGTACCAGTGTTGCACGAGTGTCACAAGTATTTCATGTGTTGCAAACTGGTCACGAAATTTTTAAACTTGTTTAAAAATTTTATGTGAGTTTTTTTTCACCAAAATATTTTGCAAGACTGTCACGCTACTCGTGGGACGTTCGTTGGAGTGTCGAGAACTTGTCGCCACAAAACTTTGGCAAATTTACAATGCAAAATTTTTGCGACGCTCGTATGAATGTCGTGCGAGTGTGGTATGAAGTTCGCGCAACAGTCTTGAGAAAAAATGCGAACACCTCGCGACTATCTGGCGAGAAAATAAAACTAAGCAACATTCATTCCAATGTCACGCAACTGTTATACGAATGAAAATGAAAATAAGCTACATTCGTGGGAAAGTCGGGAGACACTCTCATGAATGTCTTGTGACTGTCGTGCGACAGTCGCGAGATATATTTTCAAAATTAGATTGAAACTCCCGAATTTGTTTCATAAACGTCCATTCAGTGAGACTGCAACGTGTATGTTGTGTTTGTATCTTTAAATTTTGTCGAAAAATGGTGGCAAACTATTCATTAACTAGTCTCCAGTTGTCGCGTTCCAGTGAGATAGGGGCTTAAGCAGATATATCTTTTTTTACGGTTTACCGAGTCGATCAATTTCTGACCATTACCTCAGGAGCTGTGGAATACCAGCTGTTTGACTGCTGAATGCTGATCACTCTTGGATCAGCTCTAGCAGTGAATTGTTGAGTAATAATTAACTGTTTGGAGATCAGTAAAGAGGATCAAATCACGAGCGCATATTCTTACAACTGACCAAAAAACGGAATAATTACTCATCAATTCACATGTACTTAAGCTGATCTATTACAATTCTAACACACAATAAGCGGAATAAGTCAGTGAAAACGTCAATATCGTTCAGCTTTCCACAATTGCATTGTAGATATCTCCGCCAAATATTTGACTGTTAAGCAGGTATTTACACATTTATTGTGTTTTTTATGCTATAAAACCACGTTACCCCGTCTAACGATGCTTGATGGAATAGCTGATATCACAGAAGGCGCAAAGTAATTACGCTTATTGGCCCAGTAAAATTATTGCACAATATTATAACACATGTAATATAGGTGAGGTGTGTTAGAATTATCATATGATGTTGTTATTTTCCAGTGTAAGATTCTCTATTTGTTTTTCTATTTTGTAGTGATTCACAGAGGTTAAAAGTACTGTAGTTAGACTGGTGAAACAGTTACAGAGTAATTTGGGTAAGTTTTGTTTACTATCCTTTTAACCTTGGAATGAAACATTGAAACATACAGCTATGGTCTTTAGCCATCATTATGAAAACTTTACCATGGATACAATATACATCTCTAGATTCTTTTCAGCCGTAAAAATTGAAAATTTCATTGGAAAAATATTGATATTTTTTCTCAAAACATAGGTTGTGGGTACATGTTAGAACCGCCTTGACTAGGCATTTCTAACACCCACAATCTCTGTTTTGTATCAAAAATAAGAAAAATAGGTATACCGCCTGCAAACACCAGTTTCTCTATATATAGAAGTGGGGTTTATGGGGGTATACATACCATTGATATAATGTTATTTCTGATGTTATGCAAGATATTTAAGTTTTTCAGTGATAGTAATGTAACATTGATCACGAAGCATTAATCCCACCCCAGCATCTTGCATTAATTTAATAAATTTTATAGGGAGTACAATCATGACAATGGCATTACGAAAACTTGCCCATGATGCAATATACAGATTTTTTGAGCTTTAAAAATTGAACATTTTCAGCTGAAAAATTGATATTTTTCTTATTATTGCTCAAAACTTAGATTATGGGTAGACTTGCCTCGGCGAGGCGTTTCTAACGAGTACCCACAATCTATGATTTGAAGCAAAAATAAGAAAAATAGGTATACCCCTGCATACCCCAGTTTTGCTATATGAAAGTGGGGTTCAAGGGGGTATACATTGCACAGACATGTTTTCGTGATGGCGTAGTGGTAGAGTGTGGAACTCCGAATAGAGAGGTCCTGGTTTAAATCCCCACATGCGTCACCTTGTTGTGTCCTTAAGCAAGACACATTAACTCCCTACAGTACTGGTTAAACCCAGGAAGAGTATGACTGAAAAATTGTACGCTTCTATACAAAGCAACAATAAGTTTCATACGGATATATATGGAAATAACCATGAATGTAATATTCATATTTTCAATGAAAATTTACATTGTTTTTACATACGTCATCAATTACGTCTCATATTCCCATAAAAGTGATAATACATGTCATGTGTGTTCATAACACTTTTTATGACAGGAAATTATCCACTAGCATGTGTGAGACAAGCCAAGTTCTGCTTGCGGGTGTGCCAGGTGGTTTTTCTCGGGGTTCTCTTGTTTCTGCCCACATAAAGTACTGATTGGTCATAGATCTAGGGTACACGCTAGAACCGCCAAATATAAGGAAAAATAGATATACGGTCCAAGATGTAACAGCGGTTTTATAAGCTGTAACAATTTAAAATTTCAGTTAACACCTTTTGATAAAACGAAAATCTTTGATATTTATATTTTTGTTTTAGCGATGCCACTGTTGCTGAAACGGGTGCTGAAACTGCCAAATCCCGATTTGTGCCGACAGTATCCGATTATGAGATCCGTCAGCCCATAGAGAACCATAAGAACAGAAACACATAGAAAAACACAAACTGGGCTGCAGGGGTCTTTTCCTCTTGGAGATATGCTGCTGGACCTGAATTCGTGCCGGAAATACAGTTAATGACAGTGGAGCAGATGAAACATTATTTGAGCAGATTTGTGGTGGAAGCGCGGAAGAAAGAAGTCAAACCCTATCGCCCATGGAAAGTATGTCGAGTTCAGTAGACAAAGCTCCAAAACGTACAAAGGGGGCTAAAAGGACTTGGAACTCTCTAACAAACGGATAAGACATTACAGCCTAAATGGTATGTATCTTTTTGTTATATTTTGTCATTGAATGTCATGCCAACATGGCTCGTATTTCAGAAACTGCGTTTGTAAATTCACCCTTTTGTGGAGCACCTGAAGGAAAATTTGTCATTCTGTCACGTTCAAAAAGTTGTCACATAAATAGAATGAAAACCTGTATTGAAATAAAAAAAAATCCAAGAATTTCCCGTGGAGAAAATAAATTTGAGAAAATGTTAGCAAGGGAAGTAATTATTTTTAAAAAAGATTCTGAAAGATCGTGTTTGGCATGTGCGGATCCAGAAAATTTTCCCAGGGGGGGGGGTCCAAATTCCTAGAAGGGGTCTGACGGAAAATTTCAACATGGCAAAAACAAATAATCTGGCAATTCCAGGGGGGGGGGGACCCCCTGTCCCCCCTCTGGATCCGCCCATGTTTGGACAGTTAATATTATAGAAATAATTTGTGTAAACAAGTGGAACTGATGTCTGAATTAAATTGTACCAAATAGTCCGATTCTTAGCATTTATACGAAAAATTGAAATTGAGATCATTGCAGCTCTGTAAAAATTGAAATCTCATTAGAAAAATTATGATATGTTTATTTTATGTGCTCAAAACATTAATTGTAGGCACACGTGAGAACCGCCTCGCTGAGGCGGTTTTAACGAGTACCCACAATCTATGCTTTGGATAGGCACATCACTGTAAACTCCTGTTTTACTGTATAAAATAGGGGATCAAGGGGGTATTTATTTCACGGACATGTCTTCTTGATGTTTTTTTTTTTTTTTTTTTTTTTTCAGATGAGAAACCAATTGCAGATCTTTTAAGAAATATTTGGTGCCGTTAAATAGAGGCGCTTTCTACCGAAGACCACTAGCTGGACTCTCTATACGCTATGGCAATTAAGTCATTGGAGTAAATAAACATAAAAACATGATAAAAGTAATATGGGCACATGCTGAACTTTCTGGGAATTATACCAGTCATAGCGGTAAAAGAACGTGTGTGACACAACTCTACATGGCAGGGGTGGATGAGCAAGAATTAATGCAAAGGACTGGACATAGATCTGAGAAAAGTGTACAGAAGTATAAGGTTGCTTCAAGTGAAATTCAGAAGCGAGTAGCTGCTGTATTAGATCCTCCAAAGGAAAATCTAGTGCCCTATGAAACCTTAGCTGGAACTAGCTGAACACAATTGCTGCACTCCGCCTGAGCAGTCTGATACAGAGTCTGGTAGGGCAGTGCTTGGCGAGAGACGGCCTTATTTCGCCAACTGTAATGTTTATTTGAGATATTAAATATTTGCTGAAGCCCACAGTTCTTGATATAGGCGATTCTTAAGTTTATGATATTTTTGAGGAAAAATCAAGGCACACAAATTTGATTGGATATAAACAAAATTATCAATCTTGACCAAAAAAAATTGATGTTTGTTATAATAATTGTTGGTTGATTTTATTTTGGGGACTTTGTTTACCTTTAGACTTTAATGAGGGTGACAAGAGACTTTAATGAGGGTTACAAAATGTTGCCTATTTCTGAAACGTAGTCACACTTTTGATTGTATTGAGGGTTGACGAATAAATTGTTTAAATTCATGATTTTAATGAATACCCACAAAGTATGTTCTATTTGTCTTTTTTAGCTCACCTGAGCCGAAGGCTCACAAGGTGAGCTTATAGTATAGTAGTCGAGCCGTCCGTCCGTGCGTCCGTCCGTCCACATTTTAAAACTTGAATATCTCTAAAGACAACAAGGCCAAACATGACCAAATTTTATCTAAAGCATCATTGAGGAGGGGGAAAGGTTGTATAAGGTTTTGGGCCAGGTCGGATCAGAACTCTGGTTTCCATGGCAACAGATAGCTCCCATAGACTTACAATGGGAAAAACATATAAAAATCTTCATTTCTGAAACCACAAGACCAAGAGCTCTCATATTTTGTGTGTAGCAATGTCTAGTGGTCCTCTTCATAAATCCTGCCAACCGTGCCCCTGGGGTCCATACGGGCCCCGCCCCGGGGGCGTCTTTGGGAAAATATAAAAAAATCTTCTTCTCTGAAACCACAAAGCCCAGAGCTTTCATATTTTGTGTGTAGCAGTGTTTAGTGGTCCTCTTTATAAATCCTGCCAACCATGGCCCTGGGGTCAAAAATGCCCCCACCCCGGGGGTCATTAGCTCCCATAGACTTACAATGGGAAAACCATAAAAAAAATCTTCTTCTCCGAAACCAAAAAGCCCAGAGCTTTCATATTTTGTGTGTAGCAATGTCTAGTGGTCCTCTTTATAAATCCTGCCAACCGTGCCCCTGGGGTCCATACGGGCCCCGCCCCGGGGGGGGGGGGGGTCATGGGGAAAATATAAAAAAAATCTTCTTCTCCGAAACCACAAGGCCCAGAGCGTTCATATTTTGTGCGTAGCAGTGTATAGTGGTCCTCTTTATAAATCCTGCCAGCCGTGCCCCTGGGGTCCATACGGGCCCCGCCCCGGGGGCGTCATGGGAAAAACTTTAAAAAATCTTCTTCTCCAAAACCACAAAGCCTACAGCTTTCATATTTTGTGTGTAGCAATGTATAATGGTCCTCTTTATAAATCCTGCCTACCGTGCCCCTGGGGTCTATACGGGCCCCGCCCCGGGGGTGTCATGGGAAAAACTTAAAAAAATCTTCTTCTCCAAAACCACAAGGCCCAAAGCTTTCATATTTTGTATGTAGCAGTGTTTAGTGGTCCTCTATATAAATTCTGCAAATAATGCCCTTTGGGTCAAAAATGGCCGCGCCCCGGGGCTCATTAGCTCCCATAGACTTACAATGGGAAAAACATAAAAAAAATCTTCTTCTCCGAAACCACAAGGCCCAGAGCGTTCATATTTTGTGTGTAGCAGTGTATAGTGGTCCGCTTTATAAATCCTGCCAGCCGTGCCCCTGGGGTCCATACGGGCCCCGCCCCGGGGGCGTCATGGGAAAAACTTAAAAAAATCTTTCTTCTCCGAAACCACAAGGCCCAAAGCTTTCATATTTTGTTTTTAGCAATGTATAGTGGTCCTCTTTATAAATCCTGCCAACTGTGCCTCTGGGGTCCATACGGGCCCCGCCCCGGGGGCGTCATGGGAAAAACGAAAAAAAATCTTCTTCTCCGAAACCATATGGCCCAGAGCTTTCATATGTTGTGTGGACCAATGTATAATACTCTCCTTTATAAATGCTGCCAACAGTGCCCCTGGGGTCCATACAGGCCACACCCCAGACATGTCATTATCTACCATAGACTTTTAATGGAAATCTTCTCTGGAACAGCATGACACGAAGCTTGTATATTTGATATACAACATTGTCATGTGGAGCTCTACATAAATCCTGCCAATCTCGCCCCTGGGGTCAAATATGGCCCCACCACGGGGGTCATTATAGGACCCTGACCTTGTTAGATGATTTTTTCAAGTGAACCAAAATGGCAGAAAAGAGGATACACAATCCAGACAAGAGCTCTTCTGCTGATTAAGTAGGGTTTCAAGGTCACATGACCAAAATGGCCACCATACCCATATATGGTAAAAACCCCAGTTACTTTGTCCAGTGACTGTACTTGTTGACTCTCAGGTGAGCGATCGTTGCCCCTGGGCTACTTGTTTAGCTCACCTGAGCCGAAGGCTCACATGGTGAGCTTATAGGATAGCCATGCTCTGGCGTCCGTCCGTCACCTGTCGTCGTCGTCCATCCACAATTTCAAAGATCTTCTCCTCTGAAACCACTTGGCCAATCAAAGCCAAATTTTACATGAAGCATCTATAGGAAGGGGGAACCAATGTGTATATAAGAAATCCAGGTCACATGACCAAGATGGCCACTACGCCCATATATAGTAAAAACCCTTCAAAAATCTTCTCCAGAACCGGTGGACCGATTTCAAAGAAACTTGGCATGAAGCATTGACCTATTTTACTGCAAGGTCAACATAGGTTGCCAATGCATTTGAATGAGGAAAACTTTTAAAATGTCATTTAAAGTGAAAGTCTTGCAGGAAATGGGCAGTAGGACTGAATATTAATGATTCTGAAAAAAATTGGACCATAGAGGCTCATGTGCCCCACCCCGTGGCAATATACATGTATATCTCCATAATATTCAAACATCTCTGAAACCGCTTGGCCAAACAAAGCCAAATGTTATGTGAAGCATCAACAGGAAGGGGTAACCAATGTGTATATAAATATAATCCAGGTCACATGACCAAGATGGCCGCCATGCCCATGTATGGTAAAAACCCTTCAAAAATCTTCTTCTCCAGAACCAGTAAAACGATTTCAATGAAACCTGGCCTAAAGTATCGATGGCTCAAGTACTACAAAGTGTATATGAATCATGACCCTGGGATGATCTTGGCCTATTTTACGGCAAGGTCAACATAGGTCCCCAATGCATTTGAATGGAGAAAACTTTTAAAAAGTCATTTAAAGCAAAGTGAAAGTCTTGCAGGAAATGGGCAGTAGGACTGAATATTAATGATTCTGAAAACAAAATTGGACCCAAGGGCCTCATCTGCCCCCACCCCGGGGTATTGTATATGTATATTACCATAATTAATATTCACACATCTTCTCCTGTGAAACTGCTAGACCAATCAAAGCCAAATTTTATGTGAAGCATCTATAGAATGGGAGAATCAATGTGCATATAAATAATCTAGGTCACATTACCAAGATGGCCGCCATGCCCATACACGGTAAAAACTCTTCAAAAATCTTCTCCAGAACTGGTGGACCGATTTCAAAGTTTGCTTTGGTCATAGTTTGATGTCTTTTTTTTTTCTCTTTATTTTTTTTTTTTTTAAATTTTATGACTACCCAACTTTTATAAATGAGAATTGTTACGTTACCATCTAGTTTATCACACTGTAAATGCATCATGAGCAGTACATTGTTCTTACAAAGTATAAATGTATGAGCTGTGTTATGAGAAAATTGGTATTTGGTTGTTCTGACCAGGTCCTGTGTGTTTTGACCAGATCCGAAAGCTATTATACAACCACAGAAAATAGCTCTAGATTTGGAAATTTGGGTTAACAAACGTTATAGGGATTGAACAGCTATGCAAAAATCCAGTTTTTCAGATGACGCAGGTCAGTCAATACCAGGGAAGCTCTCACTCACACATGTACTATCAGGGCCTTTGATTTGATTTAATTATGCAATGAAAAGTAATCAGGCTGATTTGTTTTGTATGTGATTAAGCTGATCTGTGATTGTGTTTGATAGTTGGATGTTTGTATCAAATAATCAGGGTGTCAGGTGTCGTATATGAGCCTTCGCACGAGAAAACCAACAATCTGGGTTTCTTACCAGGCCTGACAAATATCTGTCTGTACAGTCCTAGATTTAAGAAGCTTGAAAATTTTATTTAACAGGAAGAGGGATTTTACTATTCCTGTACTGAAAAGAAAGGCGCTGATCAGCTGTACAGTTACTGCACGCCTGACCTGTGCCTTTGGTTTCGCATATGCAGATTGTTGGTTTTCTGATGCGGCGGCTCATATATGAAAATTAATTGTTCTTTAATGTTTATCACATGATTATTTTAATAAAGAATGAAACTTTCATTTTTGTTTGACTAAATCGAAAATGCAAAAGTGGGGAATGGCAGAAACTTACCAGGGAGTAATTAGTCAAATTATCCCATGTATAGTTTCACAATAGACAGTATTTATTTTGCATTGTCTGTTGCAAAATTTTAGCTGACCTGAGCCGAATGCTCATGGATAGCTTATAGGATGGTACTCGAGTCGGCGTGCGTCCGTACAGTCACATTTTCAAAAATCTTCTTCTCTGAAATCCCTTGGCCAACCGAAGCCATTTTTTTATCTACACAAGCTCTAAGGGAGTGGTTATCGTTCGTACACACGGACGAACCATATAATAAGTTGCTTATTGCACTTTAAGCACCCTGCACCTTGTGCATCTCCGGGTTTCTGACGTTGAACACTTAAAAGGGTGCAATATTTTTCTACATTATTATGGTAAGGTATTTCGGTATTTCAGATATCTAACACTCATGGTCATATCATATGAAACTTATTTAAGAATACTTTGGTGAGTTGTGAAATAAGTACTCGTGTAAGATCATTTATTGCATAGCATTTATATTTTTTTATTTTAAAGTTTTCATTGTTGTGTGTTTAGGATGCACGGCAATAGGTAAAACCTATTTATTTCATATTATAATTATAATCATAGTGTAAGTCAATATAGAATATATATATTGACCTTAGACACTACCGTAAATCTGATGCTTTTTGGGTCACTAATGTTACTTCAAGCGCCTGTGGTGTATCCACAATCTATGTTTTGAGCAAAAATAAGAAAAATATCATTTTTTTCCCCAATAAAAAATCCACTGTTTTTAAACAACTATTAGATCTAATTACTAATATTTAATTCGTAAGAAATATAACACAAAAATCTGAATAGCTCAACTGTGCATACGGCTATTGTTCTAAACGCGAGAAACGAACCGGTTCATTTATTTTGCAATATGCACTCTTATATTTTCAAAGGTCTTAGTTCTATTTCATCGATAGCATGTAAGATTTGTCCACACAGAATAGCGCGGTGGCATATTGGTCACTGTATGGTACCGGACTCCGGAGTTAGAGGCGCAGGGTTCGATAACTCCATGTTCAATAACGTGTCCATGTGCAAAACAGTGTCAGCTTAATACCCACAAAACTGGTCATTTTTAATTAATTTTAGATCACGACGAGATGATACATGAATTAATCATTTTTTATTCATAATCCTCTATTATTGCATTTTACTTCAGGACATCACTCAGCAGACTATGACAACAACTGGGTGGTTTTCAATGGTAAGGACTATCTTTAAGTTAGTTTGACTAAAGTAATATACCATAGTTAAAACTGGTACCATCAGAACCTTGTTTGATTTGTAGCTTTACGTCCCGTTCTACAACAGAGCTCATAATGTTGTCTTCATTTTATTGGAATCTATCACCAACACTGGGATATCATGACATGTGGAATGTGCTTTAACACATCATATGCATTCGTGGTTGATCATGCGACCAATAATGAATGTCGATTAGTCGGTTTTAAGCTTTTACTAGAGGCACAATCAGTCCATCTTTTTCATTCGGCCCAAATGTATGGGACCCGATTTTAGTTATGATTTGATCATGTGATTTCGAATTTCTGCTTCAGTACTGGAACGACCCGCGCCTTGTTTGGAATGCTTCAGAATACTCCAACATCAGCTCTATAGACACCAACTGGATTTGGAGACCAGAGTTCTTTGTCTCAAACTCGTAAGCTCTTTTACTGTATTAATTCAGGTGCAGATCAACAGTACCTGAAATTTCTATTCTTACTTGTGTATAAATGCATGTATCAGACATCCAATGCTTTCAAAATGTTTACATTCACCTAGAAATTACATATTTTTAATCAGAAAACAGGCAAACGCATTCCAAACGCTTGGAAGTTAATTCTTACAAACATTTGAGGCAATAGTGTGGTGGTTTTGATTTTCGATGTAATCATACTGGTGTCAAAGTCAGTACATTTGTACCTAATATGGTCGGCTCTTGATCAATCCCATTTTATTTCCGCCATTTTTCCACCTTAAATTTCAAACCCTTATTTTTAACAGTGCTGAAGGAATTGAGTACGCCGGTCTCGTGAACGATGAAGTCCGCTTCCGCGTTTACAGTAACGGCGACGTCCGCTGGATCAAGCCCATCCCAGTCACGACGGCGTGCGATGTGAACATAGCCCGGTTTCCGTTCGACTCCCAGACCTGTAACGTAGAGGTTGTATTCTGGGCCTGGAACGGGGAGGATATGTACGGCAATACAAGTGATACCGTAAGTTACAAACAAGCCGGACATTTGTTGTTCGATCCAAAACTTCTTCAATCAATATCTTTCGGATGAGTCTTTAAACTGAGGTCCCATCTCCGTAAGATCATTTGCCGATGTATTAAAAGTACGCTTTTATACTTACGGGACAAAACGCTACGTTAATTTACGACTTTCTCGAATACAAACGCGGCGTTGGCCGGCAAACATTTAAAATACATTTTAACCACCTTTATGTTACATGTACGTTACATACAAAATTATTGATCATATACTTTTACGCAAAGGTAACTCGAAGGCCACAATATCGAAATCATGTCAATGACGTCGAGTTTCAAATTGTTTCGAGATGGGCATCAAATTACTTACGTACCAACTTGAATGAAACTTTTTAGATCAACACTGCAGCCTACCTTGACAACGCTGAATGGCGGTACGACAGCTTCAAGGTCATGACGGAGACTATGCCAGTCTGTTGCCCTATGGCGACCTACTATATGATCGCTTTTGCCTTGACTTTCACCCGTCTCCGACCGTTTTACGTGATCAACCTGATAATGCCAGCTATGATATTGTCGGTGTGTATGGTTCTGACATTCCTACTGCCGACGGAGTGTGGGGAGCGGCTGGGTTACTCTATGACGATACTGCTGTCGTATACCGTGTTGATGACGATAACAGCCGACATGATGCCGACGACGTCGAAAGAAACGCCCTATATAAGTATATTGAAAACGAATTTCTTTTGTTTTCTTGTGAAAATAGCTAAATCAGCTGATGCCAGGCAGTTATTGAGTCTTTTTATCATTTTGCTTTTCGACTTGTAAACAGATGTTGTTACGTAGTGTGCCCTTAAACAACTTTTCCTCTTCTAAAACATTTGCTTCAACGCCTGAAAAACATTCAGATTATGTCATTAATTTTGTTACCGTAAACTGTATCCGGGCATTCTTCATATTTTACTGACCTTTCTGAGGCGGTTTTGCTGTGACTTATTTTATGTTGACTGTTTGTTCTTCTGTCTCACTGCTGTGCTTGTCGTCTGTGTATTGGTTAATGCTAGCCGTATTGTATTCCCACAGAAAAAGAGCTAGTCTTCTTGATATTCATGCGTGATGTTAAAATTTTGGTGGTGCTTTGTATTGTCATTTTCTTGCCCGCTCAGTGTCTGGGATTTTAATAATTGAGCCGCATCGTGAGAAAACCGGATTTTTGCCTAGGCGAAAACAAAGGCGCAGATCAGCTTCGCGGTAACCGCGAAGCTGATCAGCGCCTTTGTTTTCGCTACTCGGATAGTATAATTCCTCTTCTACTTATAGCCAAAATTTCAAGTATCTAGCCTGCTCCTGTGACTGTATAGACCGATTTGTGTCGCACCTGGTCGGAAACCCCGAAGACCGGTTTTCTCACGATGCGGCTCTTATAATAATCATTATTGAATCTATTTCTGGCCCCGAGGTTATAAAACTTTTTTCAATCTCAGCTCAGCTGAGCATGAAATTTCAACTGCTCATAAATGTTGAAATAATCAAAATTAGTGGAAAATTCAGGTTCAAAACTCGAAAACTAGTAATTTATCCTGCTGGGTCAGTTATCCAGCTGGTGAAAGTTCTTTCACACCTGTTTGGAGGTGAAGAAAGTCACTTTCCTTACCCGAAGACAGGTGGTGAAAGTGACTTTCCTTACCTCCAGACAGTTGGTGAAAGTGACTTATCTTACCTTCAGACAGGTTACAACGATTGCAATATAAAGATTTTAACTTCTTGTTTGAGAACTGAGGCAAAAGTTAAATCTATCAAGTAAATAGTTGTCCACTGCGGGTGAATATCTGATCTTACTGAGCAGTTACGTAAAGCTGAGAGTTTTCTCTCGTTGGAAATTGGTTTCAGATTCGCAGATTATGGTTAGTGGGTTATGTTGTGCAAGAACA